>JAUBNY010000307.1:163966-186762 GCA_032275445.1 Crypturellus soui | reverse complement strand
GAAAAAAAGAAGTCAGATAGACAGCTTGTGAAGCCTTTAATGACTTGGCCAGCATCCTTCATGTTTACTGGTTCACAGCTTGTTTAACTCCTTGTATATTCCCAACCATTCCCATACGTCCGATACACCTCATCTACTCCACAGTCATTTAATAGCACTACGAATGGGCTTACAAAGCAATTAAACGGAGAGAACTGCTCAGATATTTACTCCAACTTGCACAAAACTAATGGTTTATATTTAAACTCATCAACTTTAACGTATCTGACAAATCTCTGCTCCAGCATGCCAAGACCAACAATTACTCTGTCAAGCAGTAAAAGCTTTCCATTTCGCTAATGAAGGCACAAGCACCACAGCCAAATCAAAGACACCAGAGTATATGCCTTTTTTTTTTTTCCCTTTTAAATTGGTTCAGAATGAAACCTTCCATTTTAACCTTGAAATAAATAAAATATTGCAATATCATACTAAACCTTTAACCAGCACAAAATATGCTCACTGATGTATTTCTGAGAATAAATCAATGAGGCACAGGCAGAATTCACACATATTCAGGTTATTTCAAAAAGTTAGTGGCCTGAAAAAATGCAGAGGAGAAAAAAAATCATTGTACATAATAACAATAACTTCTTTTTCTACTGCTTATACTTGTAATAAACTGCAATAAACACCTGTAGGTTAGTTTACTGCTTTGTACTAGCAGAGAGAACAGATATTGTACAATTATTCTCCATTTTATCAATAGATTAAAAAGAGTTCAGGTAATAATGATGTTATGTGATGTTGCTCTTTAAATCTGATCACAGGTTTTCAGTAATCAGCTTCAGGTATATGGCACTAGTGCAAAAAAATATGCTTATCACTTACCAAAAAATGTCAGGTGATACAACTATCCCTCTTATCTGATATTCTTGAATGGAAATCTTCAAGCATATAGATACTTTTGAGAAAATGGTACCCTAGAGGATTTAAGAGCTCAAGTCTCCTTAGCTGTTATCACTGACTTGCTGCTAAAGTCTGCATGCTAGAAAGATTTCAAACCTTTTATTAAGTATTTTAAAAGAAGCCTATATTCACACAGTTCACTGAATGCCTTCCTTATACTCTACACTAGCCACCAGTGGGTTATTCCTTTCTTTCTTGTTTTGTTTCCTTCAATCATTCATCATTTTTTTTTGTTATAAAAAAAACACATGAAATCCACATGACGTATGGAACAGTAGCCCATTGAAACTGATGATACTTTCCGTTTTTAATATTATCACAATATAAACCACAGCACAGTATAAAACACAGTCAGAAGCCAGCCTACCATTTTCAGTTTTGATAGAAGGACATCAGTGATGCAAATAGAATCTGGACACATTCCAAATTGTTCAACCTAAATTAAATCTTTCCTCACAAATTTATCAGCGTGCCATTCAACTTTTACCACAGTTACATTGCTGATTTTGTAAGTCAGGTTCATCAAGGTTGGTCACATAACACACTCGTTTTCCCCTCCGTCAGTAAAGATTTCACAGGAAGATTAATCTTGCACGTCTACCTCACACACCGTAGTAAGCCTTGATTTTTCTTCTTTTCTTTTCCAGCTTCTCAAATTCTTACTTGTCCTGTTGTTTCAAATGCACAGTTGTCTCCCTATGTTTCTTGATGACCTACCGAGGCTCCTTCTGACTGCAAAATCTAAGCAGCAAGAGCCACAGACTTACGGAGCCTTCAAGCAGCAAGCTTCACATCTCTGGTCTCAACACGCTTTTTTGCATCCATTCCCTCCTTTGCCCCGCCGGAGGTTGGAGAGAAGTTATATTTGGATATTCATGTAATGTTAAACTATACTTTCTTCCTCCGACTTGCTGAAGCCCTAGATACAAGCCTTTATACACGCTGTCATGACCAACAATATTAAGAGTGCTAAATGTTTCTTGTCCCATCAGGGCTCAGGATTACTTTTAACTAAATAAACCAGAGAAAGGCATTACTGAATCCACAATCCTTAGGCCTCTAAATTATAGTGCAAAAATTCCAATGGAAAGAGCCCAAGTGCTTTATCTTCTACATCCAGGGACTCTTCAAAGAGTGCTCAGCTCTATCAAGTTATTGCTGCTCTCCATTCAATGCTCCCCATTCATGCTTCAAGAGAGAAGCATGACTGCCATTTTTAGTATAAAAAAGCCATATTTTTAGTACAAATAAGCACTGTTTTTTAATAGTTTGTATCCCTAGAGATTAAGTCACATTTTGTTTCACATGTGCAAAAACACAGATCATGGTGACTTTAAACCAGTCTTTTTATTTGTTCAGATTTTTTCTTTGGCATTACATGATGACTACTTCTGAAGAATTTTTGTGATGTGATATTTAGTACTTTAATTCACTGCAGTGCACAGCAATTCATTATTGCCTAGTAGATTTTCCAAAAATTCTCTTGCGAACTTTAAATATTAGCAACAAAATAAGCAAACAGGACTAAGAATAGAGCAGCAGACAAAACAAGCTCCCTCACCTAAATATGCCTGCAATAAGAAATAATGGGAAATTTCCAAGATGAAATGCAATAGAACTGTTACATTCACGGATTACTCACCCATAAGCTCCATTACTAATCAGCTTAATTGTTTCAAAATCACTTTCCCGGGGTTTTCTCCGCAGCTTCAGTGAGGTATTAGAGCTCTGTGAAGTAAAAGAGGAGAAGGAGCAAAGTTAATACAGTGTATTTTCCCCCAAACGAAAGAACAAACACAAACATCCAGGGCTGCCCACCAAGTGACCCAGACAGCTGCACTGGTAGCAAAGTGAGGGAGCAAAGCGGGTCCTAAAGCAGAATGGTAGCTGTGATACTGCAGCTGTCTGCCCTACGCACCAGGGTTACAGCAGGGTGGCCTGAAGCCACAATGGCAAAAAAGCATCAGCAGTTCCCTGTTTGAGGGACCCACTCCTGCAAATGCCACTAAGCACTCACTGGCTTTTGTCTTCCTTTCTTAGCCAATCTGATTCTGCTGTTAACCACGTGTAGATGAGTGCTTGTTTACACAAACCTGTACATACCTCTAGTTAGTGTGCTCTGAAGTCAACTGAGGTGCAGAGATGCACAAAATTAAAAATATTGGAAAAAAAAGCAGTAATGAGAACCACTGCCGAGTTCAGAGTTATGATCACAACTACTGCAACACCTTTTCTCTAGATGTATTTTTTTTAAAAATTATCTGGTCTTGAAGGTGGAAGAGTAAATTAGAAATACAGGGAGAGGGGAGGAAGGTTTCCAAAATAATTCCACATTCCAACCCCGTAAGATCTTTTTCAGGATGTTTTCCAAATTTCTGAAAAAGTTCTGTGATCTCTATTTAAGCAGCTGAGCTCAAATTAAATCTGGTTGGAACATTTTCAATGAAATATTTTTTGAAGAAACAATTCAGTGCAAGAAGATTAGTATGCTAATAGAATTAACTACACAACAACAGAATAAGATAATTTAAAATGTTTAGACCCTCTGCACAGCAGGACACAATTTTTCCTAATTTCAAAAATTCAGTATTTTGAATGATCTTGTGCAACACTTTTCTGAGTACTATTACCTGCCTCTTCCTATGTGTATTTATTCCATAAATATATTAAACCCATGTTTATTGCACAAACACACTCTCAGAAAATTTTTCTAGATATTCATTCTGTATTTCTCTTTCCTGATTTCACTTCATCACCTCCAAGTTATGTTCCCTCATTACTTGTACTGCATTATCCTTCCTTTAATTTTGCTATTGTACTGTGCACGACACAACTTCTCGGCCATTGCTGAGCTGGCTTGCATGTAGCTTCTCTCCAGTTTGCACTTTTAGATTCCCCTTGTAAGTCAACACTTCCATTAAATACTTTTGTTATTGCTTATTGACTTTTTTTTCAATTCCTCAGTATTCTTCCCTAATGCAATGGACAGGTCTACAATGGTCCTTTCACCACTGTGAAAATGGAACCAGAGCAACAGGGTATAGGAACCACCATAGCTCTGGAAGTCTTTAAAGGTAGCATTTTGCCCTAAAAATCAGAAATAATCTCAAGATGGTAAGACATCCAGCACAGAATGATGTCTTTCTGTAGCATATCGAACTATCGGGTACCTCGTGACAGCATCTTAAAACTGCAAATGCCAATTAATGAGGTACTGTACATGTGTTTCCTCTTTCTATCAAATTGCAATGAAAATCTAAGCTGAACTGCTATCAAAGGATTTACTTTGACTAACATCCAAGGTATAAGAATAAGTTTTTTTTTTTTTTAATAAAAAAATAGACCATAAAATTCAAATCCTGCAAAATTAACCCACTCATTTCTACCAACATATTTTCCCTTGGTTTTCCCAAACAAGCATTTGATGTAATAGTAGAGACTCACTATTGTGCTAAAACATTTCCAGAGACAGATTCAGATGAACAGTGCACAATCTTCCCCACTTCTAACTGGCTTTCTCAATCAAGACTACTCATTAACCAGTTCACTTTTTCCTTCTCTCTGCCCTGGACCTGTACAGCTCTCTTAACAACTTAATAATTACCTGCCTGTGTGAAAAATCAGTTTGAAATGTTTTATTTTTAGGAAAGGACTTGGAAGTCCTTCCCAAAAGGAAAGTAAATACATTAAACAGAAATAGAGGAAGCAGCAGTAAAACACAAACAAGCTCAGCACCATGACACACAATAACTTGATGGACACTACAGATCCTGCTGTACCTAGAAAAATAGGTAGAAATTTCTCTTTGTTGCTAGCTTTCTATCTGCCATGCACCATGGTGCTAGTCTGCACACTGCTCTGTTCTCCTTAACATTTACAGGCAGAAAATCCAGGTAGGGGCAAAGGACCAACATGTGCTTTTCTCTATCCCACTTCAGGGAAAGCAGAATTCTAACAGGAAAACTTACACTCATCGATTCATCCGTTTCTGGAGTTTCTGTTGTTCCATTGTCATAGTTGGCTAGCTGAGCTATTTCTAAAAAGAAAACATTAGAAACTCATTGTAATATGTGTTAATTACAAAACTGAAGTAAAGCAGAAAACCTAACAAGTGTCCCTTTCTAGTTAATAAACATGCTGTCCTATTTGTAGCACTTGCTACATAACTTTTAAAGTGTCTTCCAATATTAACAGGATAAATCCCACCTGGAAAACAAAGACCTGCTACTCCCCATCTATTTCATCATGAAATCTTCCATCAAAGAATTCAAACAGCTGCACAGTAACAAAGAGCAATATTGTTATGGCTGCTGAAAAAGGAATTTTAGGTGATCTGTGTGATGTGAACATTAGGGCATAGACAGCATTAATTTGCTAAGACTTCATAGTCACTAAAGCTTTGCTAAAGCTTCACAGTTACAGTTAAAATGTTTTAAAAAGTTAAAAGCAAGAACTCTGTCATTTGCACAGAATTATTACTTATGTTGTCTCCAAAATAGTCTACTATTTCTGGAAATGCTAGGATTTGGGGAGTACACGAGTTGTCTTGTTATCCTATCCACTCTTGGCCTCTGCTGCAAGTCCGTTCCGTTCTCAGTGGGTCCAATAACGTAAGGATTCCTTGGCATAATAACAGCTAAATGGGACAGCTGCTAGCTAAAACACTCTTGGAAGCTTAGTATCACTTTAATTATGTACATAGTTAATTACATACTCTGCAGAGCCAAAGATACCCATCAATTCATAATTATGTGCTGGGGATCAGACACACGACTGTTTGAAATTTGTAAGGTGCATTTTTATTGTTGGTACTGCGAACGGAATTTCTGAACACAAAAATAACTGAATATTCAAATGAAATACCTGAATGGGATTTTTCTATATAATAAATGACTACGAGAAGTGAAGTTCTAGGCAGCAATCTGCACATTACTTACTAAACTCATTAAGAGTAAATTAATCACGCGTAACCACACTGGTAATTTTGTGCTGGAATAGTCAAAATAGTATAAAATAATGCACATATGTAAACATTATGCAAAATACAAAATTTGCAATGTGTAAGAATCTGAAGCAAAAAAAATGTTTCTTTGAAAAACATAACAAATACGGTTTAGAGTTATAGAAGCTAAAAATATTGAAAAAAATCTGAACATAAAGTCATTAAACAATGAAAAACATTTCAAATGAGAATAAGCAAATAAAAGAGAACCCAAGCAAAAACTATGAAGGCCAAATTTTGAATTGCAGCAAATTTTACTGTCAAATCACAGTTCTGTGAACACCGAGCTTTTAAAACAGAAGTTTTGATGAAACCTTTATTATATGAGGGAGAATCAAGCAAGCCAGAATAATACACTTCGACAGCTTTTTCAATTGAAGTTGTCTTCATAAATTAAAACGAGTCATTTTTAAAGAGAACCTCTGCAAAAAACCCACTAACTGAAAAATCTGCATTATGTACAAACAGTAGGTAGTGATGGAATGGAACCAAGAGTCAGCTTTTGAAACACAGAGCTAAGGAAGCATTTTGCAATGCCTGAAGAGATTTTTAAAACTCATCTAAATAACATTAAACATCTGCCCCTTTTCTTTCATTGATTGAAATCATTTCTGAAGACTCGTGATTCAAAAAGGTAAAGACGGTTATTCAAAAGCCATGGGGAAAATACCTCCCTGGGGAACTTTTGAGAAACACAGCCACCAGTCTCTGCTAAGAGATGGATCTGTTGTGGTATTGCTTTCAGCGCAATATACATTTATCTGGCATTATCTCCAAGTAACCCACGCACCACTTAACTCAGAGAAAGGGTAGCAAACAAAGGAGGAAAGTAGAAAAGGGTCTAAAGCAGGAGGTAAGTTTTCTCTGCAGACAAAGTGAGAGATCTTGCACAAACATTTACAGCAACTGCAGGCGTAATTTAGCAGCTTGTTTGGAAATTCGTTTCAGTGTTTCAGGACATCCACAGTTTTGAGGCTTTTTTTTTTTTAATTTGTGAAAAAGATCTGGTTCTTACTGCTACTCAATTATTTTCCATACCAGGAATTCAGAGATTTCCATGTATAATGATTTCCATATATTTAAATATAGATATTTAAAATGTAAATGATTTGGGTGTTCTTAAATATTTCACTTTCTTGATGATTTGTTGGCATCAACTAATAACACCATTCTTATTTCTGCATATGAAATATCCTTTCATACAGAGTTGTCAACCTAAAAGCAAAATGATCACTGGAGAAAAAAAAAATCATAGTGATTTATACTGTTTGTGAATGTCATATTTTTGTGGGGAGGCAGGAAAATACTAATATAAATTATATGGCCTGAATTATTTGAATAAATATATATATATACATTAACCTTTAAAATTATACACGAAATATAATTGTCCTAAACTCATTTGAGTCAGAAATCAGTAATCTGTATATCACACCCCTCTGAAAAAAAATTATATAGCCTGTTTTTCTCCTAGGAAAAATATTTCAATTATCCTGGAATGTTTTAAAGTAATATTTATCAGTATTTCATTTATGAAAAGCATTTATAAGATGTGTTCTACATAAAATAGATATATAAACACTGTTTCAGTGAACAGCATCATTTATTATTTATATGTAATATTTGTAACCTGACCTCACTCTCAAAAAAATATTTTAAAAGATTCAGAGAAGACAGATTCTTTACTCATGCTGAGGAGCCCTTTTATCCAAGTGGTCATAACAATTTTAATCAGTAAGATACAGTTCAAGTGGTAGAATCAGGATCAATAACACTAACGCCTCAAACCACACTCCAAATTATATCTTGCATACTTATTAGGGACTGCATACTGCATATCTTGCATACTTATGGACTGTGCTTCTAGACCAGATGAACAGCTCTTCAAATCCACCAGACACCACTAACTGGCAGAGAATTAATCTAATTCTTTATCCTTCCCCGTAACATTGAGAAAATACATATAAAAATTGTTTTGTATATTTGTCCTGCCTTCTTCCTGTGTTCTGAATCCAAGACGAAAGTACTACTACTGCTCTAATACATTTTTCACACAAAAAAGGTACAATTTTGGGTGAGGGCATTCTGCTGCAGAGACAGGAAGAGTACTAATAATCGAATTGCATTTTTATTTTAGATGTTTTAATATAACACAAACATTGTCGGTAACAATAGCCAGTGTAACTGAATTAAACCTAACTAATTTCCTGGCAGTACTAACTGCACATGCTGCCCAAGCTGAACAGAAATGCCTTCTAACACTGAAGGGAGCAAAGAAGGGCTGATAAGTGTTCATCGCCTTTTCTTTTATACCTATGTTAAGCTAACAGTAACTATCGAATTAGTACATCAAATTTCAGCTGTACCTGAAACTCTGAATGTTGAATGTTCTCAACAACACTGCAACAACACATTTATGAAGGATACACATACCAGAAAATCTGAGGCAGCCTCTCTAATCCCTTTGAGCTTGTGAGCAAACTGTGAAAGCTACTGAATTACTTGTTCTACCACTGACTTTTCTTTGACTTCTTGAGATACAAAGAGAATATCAGAAGGACCAAAGTCACTGAGAGCATCTGGGAGTTGGATCTGGATCACGAGGAGTACTTACCTTCCAGTGGATCTTTATTTAAGCCCAGCTGGCTAATAATATATCGAGGAATGTCTGTTTTAATACCTTGCCCCTCCTTAGCATGGCCTTCAGCTGCTTCCAGAAGATAGTAAAACTCCTCAGGATCAAATTCCTAGAAGGAAAACAATAAATGCTCATCAATCTCCTTATGGAAGCTGAAGCCTTAAAACCCAATATAAAACTTTTCTTTGCTACTTCTATGGCAAAGATTTGATATTTATATATATACACACACACACACACATATATATACACACACATACATACCTCCCCCCACAAAAACAAACACATTATTCTTTTATTAGTAACTTAGTATTCTTTTTACAATCACTACACAATGTAACATGCTATAAACAATGAAATTTCAAATTGTTGTTACAAAGCACTATTTTAGAGGTGTGGGAAGTTCTGTGTCCTCAAAACTTGCCCTAATATTCAGAATGAAATGATCTATAACCAGCAACGCAACATTCAAAGATAAAATGCCACCTACAGAATACTTCTCCCTGCTGCCACTTGCATATAAAAATCTCTTGTTGAAATAAACTGTATAAATATATTCTCTGCTTTTACTTTTAAAAAAAGTTTTGAATTTTTTTAAATCAATATATATACTTTGTTTATGAAAAATATGATTAAATAAATCATTAATTTTAGAACCAAGTTGAAACAAAAAGTTGCTGAAAACAGTATTTAAATTTCATTGATGCAGTAGTTCCAAATTGTGAAATAAAACATTCTCCTTCAAGGACCAAATACATTGTTATAATCAATTATATCTTGCCTAAAAGGCAAGCCTTAAACAGTCTTTCCAAAAGAGAGGGAAAGCAAACAACAGACAAAATCCCTAAAATCTCACCTCTCAAGTCCCTTGCACTTTATTTTACTACCTTAATGCATGATAAAAATGGAAACAGTTGAAATAAACTAAGAAAAGTGAATTTTTAAATTATTTTAAATGAACTCTCACTAGCATCATATCTCCTTGTATTAATTCATAATTAAACATATAAAATAAAAAATCTCACAAAGCCCTTACACTCTTGACAGGATGTTCTTGTCTACCATAAACTGCAACAGGTTCAACACGCACAGAGCAAGAGTCCGAAACAATCTCTCTAGGGAAGACGGTTTAAGTCATGAAGCCCCAGAGCTTTTTGCTGTCCCAGGCTGCCTGTCACCTAACTCAGCTTTGCCCAACCTCCCGCAGGTGCCCGGCAGGACCCTGTGCAGGTTCTGTGTCCGGACTGCCTGGGGCCTGGGCCGGCCAGTCTGCCGGCTCACAGGGCTCCCGACCCAGGACCCCTCCAGCCCTTGGGAAACACAACAGCCCACCTCCAAAGGCAGTCTAGGAAATGAGGGATCATCTTTCAGTTTGGAAGCATCCAAACTACCAGGAGGAGACAATTAACCAAAATGAAATATCTTGGAATTTTCAGTCTTGTGAAAAAAATCTGGTTTTGTTATTTTATTTTCTATGAAACAATCTTCATCTCCAGCCCTATTCCAACAGATTTTCATAAATGCATAAAATGTCCAAGCTCTCTTCATTAGCTTAAAGTCTCAAGAGGTTGTTAAATTGCCTGGAAACCTGAATTGAGTACTAAACAATACACGCTACTCTAGCTTTACTTGCTTCATCTGACATGTTGCATTCCCAACCACTTACACCTACTCCCCAGCACCAAAGAACTCTGCAATAATGTTTGCCAGGAGTTCCCTTGTACCCTCATCAAGACTTTTTCTTCTCCTTACCTGCATCAGTGGCTCAAATATTCAGAAAGCTTCTTCTCCACTTGCTATTTAAGTCAGACTAATTACAAAGCAGATGCCCTCATCACATGAAAATACACATACATACATGTTTAGAAGCACAAAATTTATCTCCCACTCTGTTCTTACTTTTGCATTTCATTCTCATGTACACTCAGCATTTATAATGGAAAAAGTCTTCCTAGATCTGTCAGTATTGGGCACAAACCAAACAAGCATAAGTTTTACTCATGTGATTAACAAACACACACAAATAGGTACTCACATACCATGCACATGTGAGCTAAGAGCACTAGGCAAACTGATAGTGCTACCTTAAGGTATTTTAAAGTTCTTGTGATAAAACCACAGAATTTATTTCTTAGTGTCACAAACTTGCTTACAGAGGCTGAAGTTTTCCTTATCTAGTATCTACTTCAGACAAACTTTCTAAAGTATCAGTCAGTATGATTAAAAAGTTTCCAGAGGGATACTATGAAAAACCAACAACACTGCTTTTTTGCAAGATTAAAACTATTCCAGTGACATTTAGGGGGTAGGCTTTAGCACTTCCTTGCATTAGAAATGTGGGGTTTGGACAGTCTGCTTAAATTGTTTCAAGCTACCCACCTCTGAAGAAACATACTCTGCAGAGTCTTGTTAAATTGCAGCTAAAAATCTCCTAAAGATCTCATCCAAAATAATAATACTCTGAGGGAGGGAGCTGTACTGGCTTTCTCTGCCTCTGCGAAGCTGAACAGCTGGATGCAGTAGGCACCAGACATAGGGAGGGAGCTCAGCTCCTGGCCTCTCATGCCTGCCCTTCTGGTCAGGTCAGCCAGCCCAGCAGAAGGAGGCACAGGATGAGCAGCAGCTCTGCTGGAAGCAAGCCAAGGTGAAGGAAGCAAGCTGGGATGAAATCCTAGCAGAAAGTGGAAACAAAGGGCACAGAGATTGGGACTAGCCAGCTATAAAACTTAGCATTTTGAGGGAATGAACTATGAACAGGAAGGTCCCTAGTAAAGAATGTGAATTAAACGGCTAAAAGAAAATGATGAAGTCAGGGTCAGGACTCACAGAGAAAAGTGAGCACTGGAGACACGGGACAGTGTTTCACAGGGAGCACAGGTCTCTGAGCCACAGGGCAGATAATACGTTTGAGGGTATTTCCACATAAGGGACAATAGGGATAGGCATGTACAAGAAGGAAGGTGAGACAAATCTTATGAGAAATTGGGGAAAAGGCTGAAGAAAAATTCTGTGACTCCTGAGAACAGTATGCTTGAGGGGACAGGGCAAAGGAACAACATGCTTGTTGCTTGGATTCAACAGCAAAAGCAGTACATGCTAAAGCCTCTTCTGCTCTCCTCAAGGACCTGAAACTCTTCTTTTTTTTTTTTTTCCAATCACTTGCCTGCTTATTAAGAGCATACACCTTATTTTAGACTTCTTCTGAACTTTAAGTCATGAACGAATTGCAACTGGGAATACTGAGACATCATGTTTCCAAAACAAAACAGAGTCAGCTCTCACCCACGGCTGAGCTATCTAGGTCATGGATTAACTGTGCCACAGTTGAGGAGCCAAAGCACAGAGCCAGACTGGGCTGGAAAGACTGACCAGCTCCAAGTCAGCACCGTGCCAATGCAATTAGGCTGCTTTCAGGCATCAGCCGATCTCAGCAGCAGGTTAGCAGCTCTCACACGAGCAGAGCCAGGCCAGCCTCAAACAGCTATGTGCAGCGTCAACACTGCGAGCCTGGCACCGGCAAGCGTGCTGCCTCAACTGGGGCACCTCGGGCCCTGTGCCAGGCCCCTTGCACTCACACTGGTACTTACATGGTATTTGGGTGTCTAAACACTCTCCCAGGCACACTGTGTTCTGGGTGGACTTATTAGTTCTGCCGAGCTACTCCAGCACGTTGGCTCGCTGCGTGAGCAGTTTCCCATATCTCAACCATGCAGACAGCGCAGCCAAGGGAAGCAAGGCACCAAGACGCCTGTGTGATCTCACACGACTCACCCAATCCGGCACCCTCAGCGCTGTGCTCACACCTAAGTTAACCTTCCTTTATCATACAGTTCCCAGTACAACTCAGAGCAGCTGTATACCCATGTAGTTTAACTCTCTTGCCCTGTCTTGCTGACAGTCAGATATAACAGAGCTCACTGCAAGCTGCTTGTAGTCCAGGCAGCAGCTGCTGAGCGATACAGAACTCAAACTGGTATAAGCAATGATGACAAAGGAAAAAACTCCAGGTAAATATGATTCTGAATGCAGTCCACAAAAACGCAACTGGACTTTGGTAAATAAGATACTACATTTGCAACAGAAGGAACTTCTGAACACAACTGCAGGAGGACCCCGACAGTCCCTGGTTTCTGAGTAAAATAAAAAAAATCCCACCAACAGTGAAACTCTGTCCTGTTGTGTTTGGACTCTTAAAACAAAAACAAAACAAACAAACAAAAAACAGTCTAAATGGCCTTCAGGGTTACCCAATGAAATGTCCCATAGCAGCAAGTAATAAATCTATGTAGGGCAAACTAGGATCACCTTACCAGACATTCCAATAAGCGAGCAGGACGAGCAATAACTATGAGAATCTTTCGAACTAGTTGCTTGATAAATGCCAGTTCTCCACTCTCTGATCGTTCTTGAGCCTAAAAGATGAAAAGAAAGGGATAATTATTCACTACTGAGAAAAGTAGGATCGTGGGAAATTTGGGACACCTTTTGCAAGTTTTGAAGCATGCACTTCAAACAGTAACTCATTTTCAAAATGCCTGCCGAAATAACAAGAATATGAGCAAAGCAGTAACATTATCATTTCAAATTGAAGTCATTCCCTGTGTACAATTCTAACAGCTAAATAACAAAGGTTAGTACAATTTCAAATGGAAAATTCCATTCGAAATGGAATTTCAAATTTCATATATCTTCAGGTCTTAACTTAGTATTAACAATTTGGGATAAGAATAATTTGAATATGCCCTCCCACATACACATAGAACATGTCTAGGACTCTGCAATAGATATTAAAAGAAACTTAATCAAGACACAAATATTTATTCCATACACTATACCCAAAGAGAACTCTCTTGTATAAAAAATATCTGCCTATTTTAATAACAAGCAAAATTTAAAGCAACTTTGTATGGTTTTGTAGACACTTCGGTGTGTATATGAAGAGAAGACAGAATACATGTTAAAGAAGCCTGAAGCAATAAAGCTTAGAATTAAAAAAGTGTCAACTGAACAAAACTGCTGAGGCCTCAGGGGAGTCTCTCCCCAGTTATATAAAGAAATCACAGCATGTCAAGTAGAGGCAGGAGATCCAGCTTACTGCTGAATCACAGTTCCCAGTCACAACTGGGAACTGATAACAAATAAATCACAAGAATCCAAGACAGCCCAGTTCCCATAACCACATTGTGCAAAGAACAAGCTTTCTTATAGTTATGCTAAGCTATTGACTGATACACAAAATCTACTTTGAATAATTTTAGGAACTTAATTGTTACAACGCACAAAATGTGTACATCATACAAAAACTGCATAACATAATATGACAGGAATGATGTGCTTTGATTGATGCATTGTTTCACATACATCTTGGAAAATAACTCAGTAAGCATTTCTTATTTTAACTGATTTAGCCAACTTACACTCTAAGCTCTGCTTACTGCACAGCCATTTTAAACACATATAATATGCTAGCTGTGTTGCTAACACTATCCAGTGAATCTTAACTTTAAAAGCATATTTCTTTACATTTTGACACTAACACTAGTACAACATAATTCATAGTCAGGTATCTCCTGTGTATATCTTGGCCAACTTTGCCTGCACTTTGGCATCATAAAAATGAGTGTTTCACAAAAAGGTCACTAGTTCAAATTTCTTTTGGATTGGGTAGGAAAGTGCCATGAATTTTTCCTGCTTGAAAAACAGAGTTTCAATAATCCAGAAATACTTCATTGATGTGTCAATTTTGGAACTGCTTTATGAAGGGGAAAAGTTCAAAATTCAGAATTTGTGGTTATTTGCTAAATAGAAGTTAACAAAAAAGGAGAAGACAGAAAGAATCAAGCAAAACCTTTAGAAATTGCTCCTGCATTTCAAAGAAAGCAGAAGAAAAGACTTAAATTAAGATAGGCAGGGGAGTTTAACTTGGCAAAATTCAAGTCAATATCAAATGTGCTGCTCTGTCACAAACTCTGGGTCATGCTGCACTGTCAATCACTGTGTGCAAGTTCCACACAAACAGGAGCAGAGCATCTAACATTATCTTTGTTTTAAAGGATTTATTACGTATTTATAAGTTACAGTGACACTTATGACACAGGACATTCCCTTAGTTAAGTTCCAAGTTTTTCTTATCCATTCAGCTGACTCATTTAAGGATTTTTTTTAGATACTTTTAAGATTTTTTTTTGCTAATAAGCTAATTAATTATGAAAGAAATACTAAGAATATTAAAAAAAATAAATAGCCTTAAAAAATAACGGAAAGCTAAGGGTTGCCTTGCCGTGTGGTATCTCAACACAGCAGACAATTAGTAGGGCTGATAAAGGGGAAAGAGTATGTGTTTCCTAATTTATCCATAGCAAATGGAACTGTGAGTCTTCTCAATTAAGGCTTACGCACACACTTCTCTAAGCAATTTATAATTTGCAATGCATAACATAATGCTACTGTTCCTGAAATCTTTATAATCCATTTATCCCAGAGTAATTCACTAGGATGCCTGATAGTGCTTGCAGTAGTTATCATACAGACTAAAATGGCTATGAATACCACTTGGACAACTATTTGAGTGCAAAAGTCACAATTATTTTCAAGCAACAACTCTTAGGCAAACAGATTTAAACATTTTTTTTCAAACAAAGATAAAACTAATCTCATGGCTCATACCTCCTGGAGTAATTTGTCTAATTTCTGCTGTAATTCAAAGAAGTATCGTGATGTGATGAGGCCCTGGTGGGATTTGTCCAAGCAGTCTCGAGCCAGTTCTATGATCTGATGGTGGGTAAAACTAAGCACCCCGTCTGCCAGAGGAAGGACATTATCTGGAGAATGGTTTGTTATAATATCCTGAAGCCGTTCTTCCATCTGAGCTGTGGCCTACATACAAGTACATACATGATACAAAAAAAAAAAAAAAAAAAAAAAAAATTAACCTCTCCTGGAATTGTAACAAAGCATACTTCTCATTTTATCACATTTCTTTGTGACCTAAGAATATATGTGACCTAACACTCCATGAAATGGCAAAAGCAAATAAAGAAAGAAAGAAAAGAAAAAGGAAAAAAGGAAGTAGAGGCAAAACGACAGATGGAATTTTCCCACATTACTGGTGCAAAAAGCAACAGCTAAGCACATCTTCCCTGACGTCTGCCACTTGGGATACACTGTGCAACAATCTTGTAATGATCACAAAGCAGAGCTAGCGTAATACCCGTGACAAGAAACCCTGAATTTCAAGTCAAAATAAAAAAAGGAAAACTCAGGAGAACTCTGTTTTGCTAAAACTTCAAGTATTACAAACCAGAGCACCTTCCTTCCTTTCAAATGGTTTAACCATGAAACTACTTCCCTGGGCAGGGTGTGAAAGAATATTAACCAATAAAAATGTAGACTCACGGATCCTGCAATATATGCACACAGGTTACTAACAGTTTCTGTTTTATAGAGCCAAATGCCTATTTCTCACAGAACTGTTGATACTTAATGAAGACATTTCAATATTTTTCTTATTAAATAGTAACCTAACACCTCTTAGTTCATATTTCACTCATTGAAACAAGTCAGTCATTTCAGATTACTGCTCAGGCACTCTGCAAATTCACACAAACATCTCTTCCTACTTCAGGTCTTCTATTTTGTAGGTACTTTTTGAATTGTTTATTTTTTATTATTTATTAGGAAATATCAAACTCCTAGAAGCAAGAGAGAAGTGCTCCTGGCAACATGCCTACACCTTGGAATTCATCTGTGCATCTGATCTCTGGACTTGACAGCAACCTTTTCTTACTTGGTATCTTTAGTGAAATCCTCATAATCCTGTATTGATCTTCACTATTAAAATAAGTAAATAGAGAATATTAAGGAAATGGAATAAAGAGCACTGAAGGAAGGAATTTGAAGTTTTTTCAGTTAACACTGCACAATACCGAGCAACAGAAATGCACTCTAATCTAATGCATACCTACTGCAACTATACACCACCTATTGAAATCAAACGTATCACAGCTTTCCAAACACCAGAATATATTACTGGTGTGATTCATTTCAAAACCAGTTCAGCTGCTTTGTCAACAGAATGTCCAGTTCTCAGCAGGGTTTTTTTCATTGTGACAACAAGACCTTGGCAATGCTTTATGAAAGCCATTATAGGCTGGGATCATTAGTTCCCGTAACAAAAATACCAGTTACTTAAAGCCTATATTGCCTATTACTTTAGATACAGAGTATTTTAAATATAATTCATTACCTTTGGGAACCTTTCTTTGTAGACATGGTTCATCATTATTATTTCATTGTCACAGCAGGCAGGAGAACGTCCAGGGCTGCAGGTAAAGCAAATTATCCTTTTTAAACTTGTCTCACCATTAATAAGAGTCTTTTTTATTTCTGTACAGTTTATTTGCATCATAAGGTGGCATAAACTTCACTGGAAAGTTACATTCTTCAGTCAAGAATGTAACCTTGTGACCTTACTTTTTTTTACTAAAAGGACACCAAGATGCATATAACTTGTGAGAAGAATTAATTATGTATATATCCATCCATTTGAAGGCTACATATAATCAAAAGAGTATAATCTGACCAAAATGCGAACTATGAGTTAGAAGTATTGAAAAGAATCCAAGAGTCCTGTTCTATATTAAATAAAAAATGCTAAATAAAAATCAAACTGACACAATCTACTTCCAATCTGAACATCAGCAACTTCTTACGAACAGAATATGCACACATAGGTTTCGGCAATATCAGCAGCACTGTGCCTAAAAAAACATAACACTTGCAGAAAAAACAATTCATAAAAGGTGCCCATGGCCTTGCCTAATATAGTCAGTTACCACCTCTTTTAAAAAGCTCCATCTCATCTTCCCAGGCTGGTGACACATTCAGTCTAGTCTAAAAAGCACAGAGTAAGAATCACAGAACAGTTGAGGTTGGAAAGGACGTATGGAAACCACCTAGTCTAAGTCCCTCCTCAAGCAGGGTCACCTAGAACACAGGATCATGTCCATGCCTGGATACCTCCAGGGAAGGAGACTCCATAACCTCTCCAGACAAGCTGTTCAGGGCTCAGTCATCCTCACAGTAATGAGGTTATTCATCAAAATCAGACAGAACTGCCCGTGTTTCAACTTGTGGTCACTGCTTGTCACTCTCGCTGGGCATTACTGAAGACAGCCTTGACGGTCTCATCGTCTCAACACTCTCCCTTCAGATACATATACACATTGACAGGATCCTCTCAGTCTTACCTTCTCTAAGCTGCACAGACTGAACTCTCTCAGCCTTCCCTCACACAAGAGCAGCTCAAGTCCCTTAACCATCTTAGTGGGCCTCCATGAATGTGCTCCTCGTACGAAGATGCCCAGCACTGGACACAGCACTCCAGGTGCAGCCTCCTCAGGGTTCAGTAGATGGGGAGGATCATCTCCCTCAACATGCTGGTGACACTTTACCTAACGCAGCCCACGACACCACTGTCCTTCTTTGGCACAAGGCCACGCTGGTGGTTCTTGGTCAACTTGCTCTCCACCAGGACCCCAGATTTTCCTCTGCAGAGTCTGTCTCCAGCTGGTTAGACTCTGGCTTGTACTGGTCTGTTATTTGGACTTTACACTTACCTTTACTGAACTTGGAAGAACTTTTTTACATGTGTAATCTAATGAATAAGCATCTTTTTTTTCTGGATAACTATTGCTTCACATATATATAATTCTGTTTCACAACTTCATTTATCCTAAGAGTTTAACAGAGTTTTCAATAAAGTAAAACTCAAGAAACAATTAAAATATATTACAATAAAATTAATCCTGCATTTTTATACATCTGCAGAGCTATTTTTAAAATTTTGAATAGATCAATAAAACAATTACAGGTCTAATACTTCCTTCTCTTCCTCTCCAGTTCTTCAAAACTCATCTGTACCATTTTTCTGTGTTTGCCACATACCACTTAAAGACAGTAAATGAATGTGTTCCTCTCATTGATTCACTTTTTACCCCATTTCTTTCTAAACAGTCCTAAATTATAAATAAGTTTAAAAGCGCTCCTCCAAAGAAAGGCTCTCTTTTGTAAATACTTTGAACTTGGGAAGCAGATCAGAGCCACAGCCGGATCAGTAGTGATTAGTTCAAAAGACAGCTCACATGGATGGAAGTTATAAGAGCCCTCCTTAAAACCATACCATACAATATTAACCACTGAAATAAATATACAATAATTGAAACAACAATTTAAGTATTATTAAGAAGCAATTTAAGAGGACTATTGTTCAGCCTCAGCTTCCTTACTACTTGCATTATATTACAGCAATTTTGAAAACAGACCCACTGTATAGAACCACAGTGCAGGAGAAGCACATAAATTTAGGTTCAACCACTGTTTCTAGACAGGCAACTCACCTGAGGCTCCTGGACCGAGGACGCAACGGAGTGGTCCTGCATCTGCTATCACTGGCTATGCTTTCAGTGGCACAGAAATGTTTAGACAAAAAATGTAGTTCATCAGGCGTTGGCTGGTATGGTAACTGGTGTAGCTTCTCTTGCGAGGAACAGGATGACTACAAGAACAGAGAAGAAGTTTCAAGAAATTTGTTGACTGCTCACAAACAAAGCCATTTCATTCATGAAGGATAACCTTTTTCTCACATTTGAATACTAATTTAAAGAAGCAAATAACTAGTCTTGATAATAATAAAACTAAATTAGCCTCAGAAGAAAGACATTAAATTTCAAACATTTTAATTCCCCCAATTTAAGGCAAAGTCCACATCTGGGGTCAGGAAAACACACCAACATCTAAGGAGCATTTCAAAAAGGGCCTACTGAAAATTATTTTTTTCAGCAGGACAAAGTAAGTATGATGGCAGTAGAGTACAATTTACAACCACAACACATACTGCCATTCTAAATACTGAAGTATTTGATTGTCTAAATTTGCTTCTAAGACATTACAAATGCTTTATTAAAAATATAATCCAAATTCTTGCTGAAAATATTCACATACTTTTTAAAATTAAAAACCTAAAGTGAAGCAAAAGAATTTAATACATGTATCAAGATAGGCTCTAAGCTGCATGTAAACCATCTATCACTGTGTTCAAAAAGGCAAGATACAAAAACTTACAAGATTGAAAGTTTTACCACAATAACTACTTGCAAAATTGCAGGTAAACGACATACTAGTAAAAGCTATCTTATAATGATAATGCTATCATATTTTGCTATCTATTACGCAGCCTAGTACCTGAACCACACAAAATGCTAGGTGGTAAGTTTGGAAACTCTACAGAGTCTGCATTTGATGTCCTCAAGAAGGATACATACACAGTGCAACACGTTTACCAACAAGCTTGCTGATTAGCACTTAACTCGTGAAAAGAGAGCAAGATGTTGTTTCTGGTATCATAACTGGTTGCCAAGATCATAGCTATCTTTTTATCACTACAATATGCATGGTGCCATGGCACGGAAGACTATCTTCTTTCCTGCATTTTTTTGAACAAAATGAGATTCTTGTATATACCAGTCTTCATGCTGTGCAGCCACTCCTCGTATCTGGCTTCTCCTACAGGGCACCAAGGCCATGCCTACTTGTTCTTTTACTGGTGGCAGCACAATAACAACAGAAATCAATACACTTCGATACTCTATGGCTCTTGCCCTACACTGTCAGCACATAATACCAGGCTGTTAAGACAGAAAGCAGGTGTAATTTCCTAGACGCTAATCTGGCAAAAACTGAACCTACCCAAAAGGAAGAAAAAATTAATTATGACACTAGACCTTATGAGGTCTTTTTTTTTTTTTTTTTTTTTTAATAAAAAGTAAAAAAAAAAGTAAAAGAAAAGACCCTGGAAAGGTTAACTTTCATAGGACTGGGCCACAGAGGAAAATTACATCCAATCTGAGCAAGTTCAAGTTAATGGGGCTGCAAGACCTTACTTTGCTGCAGGCGAAGCAGCACATACACCAAAATTTGTCCCAGTACACTCGATACACAGTAACTTGTCAAGCCACAGTAATTTACTAAGGAGTTTCAGCCTTAGCACAATATTATGCATAATTCAGCACACAGCATAAATAAATTCTTTCTTACCTGCCACTGCAGTAGCTAGATGCAGTTAACCTTACAGGATATATCCTAAAGCCACACTCAGTAAGTCAAAAAATATTCTAGCCCAACATAACTACCCAGCAGAGACCATCACACAGGCCTATTTCTGTAAAAATCAATTGCTGTCTCTTAGATTTCAAGGGATTCTGGGAAGTAGAGAGGACTGTTTTGCCTCATATAAGCTGCCAGAGAACCTAAACACAACAGGATTAAAGAGAAAAATCTTACTTTCACTAAGGTTGCCCAGTTGCCTCAAGGCCATCATCGTTTTCTAGGAGGTTTGAATTCAGACCTCTTATTTAGCTCTTATAATATTCACAAATAGCAGCTCCTTCAAATATTACTTAAAATTTAGTATATACTGAAAATATGTAATCTCAGGGCATCACAAAAAGGCAGCTTGCTCAGACAACAGGACAAAACAGAGCCAATATCAGCTAATGCCGTTCCAAACACGAGGGTTCAACAAGCAGTCTAGTTCATCTAGGTTGCTTAAATTCCAATTAAGTTTGGAAACAACATAAAACTATTCCATGGTCCAGCGTACACGGAATAGTTGGTAAAACTAAGTGGGTGCCAAGAAATAAATGTAAGTAGAATTACCACTTTAAAAGGGCAGATAGTGAAGGAAGCTCTATGCTCATACCTTAGAAATTAAAATTGTGTTCTGCTATGTTTCCAACACATAGCTTTTCATTTCCATTCCGTCAGAGTCTTTTCTTATAACAAGGATAAGGTTGCTATAGCAATTACTTATTATCTAACATAACCCCTTTTATGTCAATATATTTCAAGTGGAGAGGATCTTATATTTGATCTAGTTCCAATGAGAGATGTCTACACAAGCACTTCAGGGACTAGCTAGGGAATTAATGTGAAAACAGGCAATTTGTTTGGCAAAAGCAAGTTCTAACCAAGAAGGAAAGTGCACGTCAAAATCAGCATTGTTGAGCAAGTTGTTAAGATACACAAAATCCCCCAGCTTGAAGTCAGGAAGACAAAAAATTGGCTAAAAGAAACCTTTGTGCACAAAATCTAAGAGTTGATCGTAATACAAGTCCATTTTTATCAGTACACAGGATGTGGAGCTCAACATTTTCACAAGAAATATAGAACACACTCAAGGAAAGAAAAGGCTTAATTAAATTGTAAAAGCAGCATTTAAAGAAAGAAATCATAGAAAATATGTCCAAAAATATAAAATGCATGAAGCAGTACTTTGCTAAAGATGAGAACCTACAGGTACAAAACAAAGCTAAACAACAAAACTAATAATTTTTGACAAGTCATAGTTGGATCTACAAAGACAAAGTGCCCAGCTGCAGCAAAATGTCCCCTACTTGCCATTTTTGAAATAGTTTAATGCCCAGCTGCACCTCCAGCCTCTCGTACATGACTGTCACAAGGGAGTGCTTAGCCTCAGACTGCAATGTGACCCCATAGCTCCTCACCAGCAGAGATGTGTGATGTGCAGGAGCACAGATTCACACTTGCCTGGCTCCCTAGCTACTAAGCAGCAAAGCAGAATCGCACCTACTGCCATCATGTGTTTCACAATGTAGATGGTGTCTGTACAGGTGGAGATGGGCAGTGGGGAAGCCCAAAATGAGGTCAGTTTTAACACAAAAATATTGATCTAACTGGATGACAGAAAAAAAAAAAACACTATTGTGTAACTTCCCAAGGGATTCACCTTTTCTAATTATAGTCTTCCAAAACCCTAATATCTCAACTAACTCATCCAATCTTACATGTTAACATCTAACCATTGTCAAAGCAGACAGACAGCAAATGGCTGATTCATCCCATCTTAAGATAAGAGTCTAAGGTAGGACAGATGAATTATGTTACAGGGTGCTCTTTTTCCTTTCATTATCAAGGGAGCCTCATTTAGACTGGATACCTAACTAGTAGATAGTAGATAGTTAGGTAAAAATAATAAGGCAATTTGACTCTTCTCAATGATCACCTAATCAAAAGGGGGCAGTTTACTACTGCTTGCCTTTCAGAAAGATAGTTCTCTAGGCAAAGCATATGTTCCCTTAACTTTTTCTCTGCTTCTAGAATTGTAAAAGCTGGGTTTTCCAAGTTAATTCC
>JAUBNY010000307.1:139441-154369 GCA_032275445.1 Crypturellus soui | reverse complement strand
AGTCAATCCTGCATTACCTTCTGCATGAAGCAAGCTACATTCAAGAAGATACAGTTTATGGTACAAATCTATGTGAACAGCAGCAAAGTAGGTACTTACAGAAACAGTTGAGCTGGGTGTATTTGTACCATAGCCAGAAGAAGGGAGGGAAGCCAGAGACCAGCGGCGACCATCAGTCCTGTTGTGAAAGGGAAGTTAGCAAATGTGCACTGCAGTATCCTTGCACAGCAACATCTGTGAACGAGTTATTGTGTAAAACTGCATTCCAGAAGCATGATACAAGCAGGGTTTTTAAGAGAGTAAACTTTCACAGGGGATCACAATAAACAATCATCAGGCAAGCATGACTTTGGGATTTTCAGGCGCATTCTTTTTTCTAGCTGAAATCTATGAGATGAAACAACTAGAAAGCAAATGAACGGACCAAGAGCACTTATCTACCACAAATATGCACTAAAAATGGACACAGGGAGTCTTCAGAACTCTCTGGTCCATTAGATGGAAATTAATGAGAAGCAAACTCAAAACTTGGGAACAGACACAATTCACAAGGTTCTAATACACCGAACAGCCACTGCAGTCTGCTAGGAACACATCAGGGTAAGTCTCTAGAGTGTGACCCCAGGACAGGACACTGGCAAACCAGTAAGCTAACATCATGTAACCAGGATGGTGAGGTTGGAACTTTAACTTGTTAAAAGATAGATGTAGGTCAAGAAAAAAAAGCCCTGTTTTTCTGCTAAAAATCATGCTTTCTTACGATAAAAAAATCCTAGCCAAGCACATTTCTGTTTTTCATAACTTCAGGTAATCTAAACACAGACAACATGGGATTTAAAAATTCAAAGAGACAAATCAAAAAGCAACTATGGGATTGGTATTTGTTTTTCTGAGGAGGTAACATTTACCTGTCATTTCGATGCCCATGACTGGAGTACAATTGTATCAAATATGTTAAAGAGAAAAGGCAAAATAATACACTTGTAAATAACAATTTGATTTGTTTTTAGCAATATAATATAATCGTGTGGGAGAAGACAGGAGAATTCAAGCTCTGTTTCACAGCCAGTAGAAAAATCAAATCTCAAATCTGATCTTGCTCAAGAAATACAATTCAACTGAAGAAATAAAATAGTGCCAAATCAAGAGCCCAGACCTTTTTTTTTCCAATTTCTCTACTCTTCAAGATAAAAAGAGTCTGCATATTTCTGTTCTAAGGCCTTCCTACTTCCATTTACCCATCTTACAACTTAGTCCTCTGGGATTTTGAAGAAATAAAGCCCGAGAAGAAAGAGCAAGAATTATATCTGAATTTTGTCAATGACATAATAGAGTATACAATGTTACTGCATGAGTAACCATGCTAAATAAAATGAACCTGTGGAAGAGGGCCTGCTGACTGAACTCTCAAAGAATTGCTTTCTATATTTATATATATTTGTGCATGTGTGTGTGTATATATGTATATATATGTATATATATATATATATACTCTCTCTATATATATATACACACATATATTTTTATTTATTATTTCTCCTTCCTTGCTCTTCTTCCGCAAGTATGAATAACCATCCTCCTGATGCATGAAAAATTTCAAAACAACTTTTCTTTCTCTTTTTGGTTCAGCTGTAGAAGCTAATTTTGTTCACAGTTGATAGAGAAAACAACCTGGAAGGTGTTTAAACTTGGCTGAGACCTGTATATTCTGCAGTTGTGACACTTCCTTACTACGTGATTTAGACTGAACAGGGCTCCTGCATCCACACAGCAATTCCCAACGAGAAGGGCCATGGGAGATGGGAATTGGTTATCACCGGATGCATGTGGGAAGCAGAGAATAGAATATAACACCTGAGTCAGTAGTGCAACTCTCTCCCATCACTGCTTGCTTATTTAAACTTACTTACTTACTTACACCACCACTTTTCCTTATTTGAAATTATTTATAACTTTTCATTTTGAACAGAGCAACACTGTAATGCCCTTAGAAAACTCTCAAAAGGGTCAAAGTCAAAATGAAACCCTGACAGACAAATCCATTTTTTCCTTCTGAATTTTCAGGCTCACATAAGCGTGATGATTTCAACTTTCTGTTCATTACTGATGGGACAGGAAAACTACTTTCCATCTGCTGTGCTTCTAAATAATGTTCACAATCTTTCACATCTGCTTTTTCCATTATAAGCTATTTCAGGGCCTTATGAATCTTTACCAAAAAATATGTTCACAAAGAAACATATTCTAAAAAGATCATCTTTTCTTTTGGATAGATACTATCAATGCAGAGTCATAAGAATTACTGGTTTTTATAAGCTATATATCTTCAAAAGTGACATCATACACTTTCAGAAAAATTGATATGACTTCTTATTGCAGATGAGTTTGATTCAGATGATATTGAACACAATACACAAGCAAAGCTTTCTGCCCTTTGCAGCTTTTAAACAACAAAGTAATTTCCTCGCATCTGCTTGTGACAAAATCTGTGTACAACTTAACAAACTCCCGGAATAGAGGAAATAAAGCTATACTAGTGAGGGTGACAAGGTGCTAGGTGATACAGAACCACACTGGCACGACTAAGCAGCCTCCCATGACACGTTGTCAGCTCGAGCTACGGTTCATTTAATAATAATTTACTTCATATATCACCTCAAATTCATTTTCTACCTTGAAAAAAAATCTACCAACACTAATTAATCCTCGCAGCGCTCCTGCAGGAGGGACGAGCACCTCTGCAGCAGAGGCAGCACTGCGGGTCAAGGTCAGACGGGACACGGGGCGGCTGCCAGGAGAACCGGCCCGTGGCAGGAGTCCTCCTGCTCCACAGCAGCCTTGGCCGCACTCCCCACCTCGCACCCAGGCCTGGGGGTTCTGGCTGTACCTGAAGAATCCTCCCGAGTTCAGAGGATAGTAGATAATGACTAATTTTAAAGTGTCTGAATCCAATCCACTGCAATTAAAAGTCCATTAACTATTTTTTTAATTAGAAAGATATGATTGCATCATACCCATCATCTAGCACATCTTCGTTGCAACTGAGGTTTAAGAGAGTTTACGTAACAGAGCTAGAGTTACTCATTCTCAGTGATTGACCTGACAGATGCAGTTACTTATTAGCAGTCATCATTTAATATCCGGGTCCAACAACACTTCCTCTATGCAAAACACTGGTTACTTACTACAAATAAAAGTCTTACCTTCGTGCAAAAGAAAAGTGGGCTGAGGCACTGGGAGAGAAGTTTCTAGGGCTATCTTGAGGACTGTTTCCTGTTTTAGGGAGAGGATGACACAAATAAATATAGGTAGTTTGTAAATATACAAATAAACATTGACAAAAAGAAAACACCATTCAGACTTGCTCATCCTAGCGTTTTCAGACAGCTTAGAAATCTGTTTTTGAATCATTCTTCTTAAGGTCTCCAAAAAACTAAAACTCAGAAGTCGGATCTTATTTCAAACCATTTCTCATTTATATTTGATTTTTAGCAATTATATTCCACAATTTATTTCATAATTCTGTTTTTGAAGTAATTAAAGTTTACAAAAATAGTATTTTAGCTTGAAAGAAATATTTTGAATGCTGGGAACATAGTTTTCTTGTTGTTGTTTAATCACACAAATATTTGATAGTTATAAAATCCAGAACATGATTAGCACAATCCAGTCCTTACATAAAGTGTCTATAAGATTCTGTCCAACAGCTATGCTGTAAGATTTTCATTATTTGCAGTAGCTCTGAATTCCAGAGCAAATAAGTGGGCAGAACACACAGAATAAAAGTTCCTGTTCCAGGCACAGAAAGGTGACCCCGCTCCTGAAGGGGTGAGCAGTTCCCTGCCCAAGGAACAGGCAGAACCCTCAGGGGCTGCCACTGCTCCCTGAAAGAACACAGGAGCTCACAGAAGCAAAAGGTGGCAGCTGGGGACAGGGTCTGTTGTCACTCCCATTGCTCTGTAGCTGCAATCAGAAAAAATACAGCATCTAGAGAAGAAATGCAGGGAACGCTTGTATAAAATCCAGCAGCCAGCAGTATTTGTTTTAAAGCAGCATAGGCTATTGCACATACTTAAATAACAGACTGCATTAACAACAATTTAAAAAAAATGTATTCATTGTAAGCTGTTTTGGGGGCAAGGAGTGGGAATGGACATAAATGAGATTGCAATTGCAACTAAGCAGATAGAAAAGCTTCCTTGGATACATTCGGAATCATCATCTAGCTTTGAGAAGAAAATTACCACCTACTTATGAAAAGAAAAGCCTGATGCAATTCCTTGAAGACCTCATGTAGCCTTGATTTATACTCACATTTTTTAATCAACATTGTATATATCAGTGATGTCCTTAACAGACACTCATTTACTTCACAAAATCATGAAGCTATTTAGATAGCAAACACAGAAGAAACATTTGTGGAGGGAAGGGGGGCGAAGATGTGGTGGGGAGGGGAAGGGACAAGAGGGCATCAGAAGCAGAACCCACTTCATCACTCCCCAGACACTTCTCAAGGTCTGGATGATTTCAAGGCAACCAGAACTTTTGTTCCCTGAGGCACTGGAGGGTGGGATCCAAAGCTGCACATGTGTCACAGATTTCAATCTTTATTTGGGACCAACACAATTTATTCTTGTCCTGCATTAACTGCAAGCACACACCACATTACCAAGAACAATGGTTCATTCAGTTTAACGGCCTACTCCATTTCTTTTGTTTGTACAAAACCTTATTTAATAAAGACAAGCTAAAAAATGGTTAAGACTGTCCAGATAAAATATGGTTACAAACTCTAGCTACTGCACTAGAAAGAATGAGCTGTAATGGGTCATATGTCATGGATTTAGATAACAGAGAAAAAAAGGCCAAACAGTTACTTCGAAGTCTGGCAGAAGAGCAGGGAATTGGTTTTAAAGAAAAACAAGCTATGGATATAAACACTTTCTGACAGGAATTAATTTGACAAATGAACAGGTGGAGTTGTCTATGAACTCTTTGAACTGATATCTATTTTAGAAACTTTATGTGGATATCAACAGCATTCACAACTGCCCATTGGTTAGTTATCAGAACATATGCTTAAGCTTTGCATGGAAACAAACACAGTGAAAGAATATATTTTTGAATAACTATTACAGTTTGACAAGATTCAACCGTGCAAGCTACTCCACTGTGAACAAAGATCACTTCATGACAGCCAAAACACGAAGCAAACTCTTATCCAAGAGAGTCATCAGATCCTATTAAAGTGAAGATCAGCTCTCAAGAGCCGTTTTTAATAGAAATTAGGCTTTTAGAGTAACAAATTTGGAAAAGCTGAAAAATAATGTATAATAATCCTGCACGTATATCTGAGCAACAACTCATATAAGCGTGGGAACAGAATGAAAAATCCAAACTCTAAATGACTGAGGAAGTAACTACTGCTATTAGAGGTTTAAGGTGTGGTGTCCAGAAAAGCCAGATAGGTTGGAAGCAGAGTCCTGTACGTGACCTTCATCCATCACAGCATTCATCCTCCCATCTGCAGGTGATCTGAGAGACTTCCAAAATAAAAAACAGTGCCAGTTAATTCTCTGCCTATATGTGCAGCACTTGCTTATTACTCAAGTCCTGCTGTTCTTCAGGAGCTTCTGCCCATTGTTTTAGTCCTTGGGTATCTCCACGCTGCTGGGATCACTGCTGATGCTTCTGAACCAACTGGTGGCCAGCCACTAGGCTGGTAATCAGGTCCATGCTCCTTGGGGACACGGAGCGCAGCAGACAGAACCACCCTTAGCCTAGCAACAACACAAGGGGCCTTGTTTCGCAAGCAGCTATTGCTGAGAAAACCATACCCGGGCTAATTAAACCGTGCCTCTGTTTTGCAATTAGCTTCGAGAAGCCCTGTGTCTTTGCCACGGAGGGAAAATGCATTAAGTCTTTTAAAAGGCAGATGTTACTTTCACTGTATACTATGAATGCATTTTAATAGCTGTCTGCTTACAAAATAAAAGAGTTTCTGATGCAAAGACTTTCCGATAGCATAGAGGGAATAAGAAATTAGTGATAATTGCTACCCCAAACTCCCAATGGATCAAAGTCAGCTCCATTTAAAAGACTTGGTGTCATTATTGGATGGTCTTTTTATATGCACCACAGTATACGAACAGCATAGCAGTACAATATAACCACAGGACACGTTCTTCTCTGTCAGTGTATCTGGTGGCAAAACCACGCTGTGAAGTGAAAAATACACAAGAAACCAGGCCCAACTACAGGTCTCATTTTCATGCTGCAACAAACCGGGCAACTCCACAGAAGGCACAGCTGGGCAGCAGGATCATTTCACATACGTGGGCAGGTGCCTTCCACGTAGATCTGCTCAGAGGGGAGAGCTCAAGATATTTCTGAAGCTGGATTAATTACGTTTCGCACTGGAAAATGACTTTCTCCAGTTACAGCAGGGATCATTTGCAAGCTTTTTAAATCTGTTTGCTAGAATTTCTACATCCAGACTTTTTCCTAAATAACTTTGTTACTTTTGGCAGCTGTCTTACTTTAAGGAAATCTCTTAGTCCCCTCCTGGATATCACAGAAACCTGGCATGCTCAGGAGTACGCACTTCTAAGAAACATTAATATTAGCTAGACATGAAGGCGTAGGAGACCTTCGGCAGAATTCTGTCTGTTTTATTCTCATTTCTCCGAATTAGAATTAAGTGTCTAGTCTATGTCCAGCGAAATCTGAAATTTCCCCTTAAAAGACATGGCACAGTGACCAAAGTTCAATGTACTAGCACACAACAAGATGAGGACACTATACAAACTACACACTTAAAAATATAGGGAATGGGCATACCAGGAACAGTGACATTTTCTGATCACTACTTAGAGAAATGAAACCTAGCAACATTGTATTTTGATAATATTATTTAAAAGTTACTGAAACTGTATGTAATTTGCTACTTGCTCTTTGCTCTATACATTATTCCCCAAGTAACACTAGGTCCTCCAAAATAGACTAATTTCACTTCTCCAAGGGTCTGACTAAATAAAAAGTCTAATTCCAGTAAAACAGTTTCTATTGTTCTACACGCAAAAGCAGGCAAAAAAGTTGAAATACTATAGTATTGCCCTTTCCTTAAACATCAGCTTTCTTTTAAAAGGATTCAGAGGCCTATCTTAGCTTTGTCTTTTAACACGTTCACCATGAGAAAAGTACAATCCTTTACTGTTCTTCTAGCATCGACATGCTAGAGAGATCAGTTTTACTATGAAACAATTTTTTAACTCTAACAGAAAAGCTTACCCTCAAAGTAAAAGCAACATGTTTACATGTTTACAAAGAGGTTTACACAATGGAGGTAGGACCTCTTTCACCATGAAATTCTGCTTTAGGCAAATTCATGTAATCATAAATTTACAGGAACAGGTTGCTTGCCAATGCCATACTTACTGGAAAATCCTTCAGAAATCCTCACATTCAGCTAGTTAGAACCAGTTAGATACGGCCAGCACGCACTTTCACGCCTTGCAGAAAATCTCTGATTCATTTAGATGACAGCACAAGCTTTTCAGTCTCCCTTTTGTTAGGTCAGACAAGCCTCAATCTTTCAGTCTTCTAGGAAAAGCTCTCACATTCTGTTATATTAGCTTTTTCTTCATGTGTCCCCACCTGGACATGTATAACCAAAATAGCAGCAGTATCGCAGATGAAAACTGAGACATTATTTACTGGCATGAAATCTTCCCAAGCTCCACTGAAAATAGCTTCCTCATGGGAAGAGAGGATTTGATTTTGATGGCTATACAATATTAGTCTTTATAAACATCATTTGATGCAAAAATTAAGTCAGATCCTTCCCTAAATTTCTTCTAATGGACAAGTCCAGAGCTGACAGTTGTTACTAGCAATCAGTAAAAAATTTTGCATCTTGCTATGTAATATTATACTATAATATGAGGTGACAGTTATCTCAACCCAATTTTCCAATGCTTGTCCATACTGGACACCTTCCAATTTTGATATAAAATTACTGTAGCTGATGCACATCACTTTTCAAAAGACTCAACAGGTTTGGACACAAAAGCAAGAACTGAGGACCCTACTGACTTTGTACTTTTTTTTTAGCACCAACTTCTGTCTTCTCTTCAAAGGATATATTTACTTAGCCTGCAATTCTTGTCCTACTATCTGTTCTTAGTGACAATATATGGTACAAAAGAAACACTTCACTAGGACACAGACCAGTAAGATCTACAGCATTTTTCCCAACAGTCAGGACTTGTTCCTAACAGCAGCCACAGCTGAGCAGCACCACAGGTGACTATGAATCGTTAAGGTTCCTATCCTCCCTCCCTAGCCCAGGAACAAGCTCCAGCGCCTGCAGAGGTGGAGACACCCAAGTGCTCTGACCCGCTGAGGTGATGCTTGCTCATTCTGCATATTGGGAGGTGGCACAAGAACTGCTGATGCAGCAGCAGTGTTCAGTTGCACAGGCCCAGTTCTGGCCACAGCACCAGCTGATGCTGCAGCCCTTTACCTCACACATCCGAACATTTCCACTCTTTCTATTAAAATCCTTCAGGAGGTTTTAACAGCTGCCAGACCACATACTGAAGGTTAAGGATGTTCAAATTAACTCAAGACAGTTATTAATAAAAATAAAGGTTTGGAACCAAAGAAATGACACTGGCATATATCTGTTCTCTGTCTTCATATAGAAGAGAAAGATTTTAAAAGGTGAGATTAGTCTTTAAGTTTTTAAGGCATAAGGCGTAACAGGAGACACTGGCTGCAAACTAAAAGCTGGTCTTCAAAATGTATTATCTCTGCAGCTAGTTTCAAGTCCTGCACAGATGAAAAAGACATTCTTAGCCCTTAATGCATGTGACAGAAATATATTTGCTGCATATATTATCTTCTGCTTTTCCTTTTTTTTTTTTTAATTTATTTTTTTTTTTAAACCCTCAGACTCAGGTCCCTTAAACTTCTTCATTATTTCTCAAAGTTCAGACTACTTAGTGATCTCATAACTTTTTATTATATCCTGTGATGAGCCTTCACAGACTGTGAGGGCAAATGAATCTGTCTCTGCTTTTGCTGCTACTATTCATGCAGTATTGAAGTCTGCCCAATGTATTTGCTCCACCAATGTGCTCATCTCCCACTTGCTCTCTCCCCATCCTACCATATGAATGGCTGTAACAGTAGGGCCATCAATGAAAACAAACTTCCTCCTATCGATCTTAAAAAAAAAAAAAAAAAGTGTTTGTCTAATTAACCTAGCATCAGTAAAATATAAAATAAAGTCCTTTGTGGGAGTAATCTTGCACTATGTTCAGAGCAAATAATAGAGAAGGGGGAAGAGGGGAATCCAGGTGGACACTCACTGGAATCAAACCGACAACCCAGTACAACGGAACTCTTTAGCACCAACACACATTTCTTGGGAGCTGCCGAAACAAAGCAGCAACTCATTAGTAATAAAGTTTGCTGAGATATCTACGCGTCTCTTTTTGTACTGGGGCAGTTAGGACCATTCTAAGCTGGGCCACTGGTCCTCCTCAGACATTTTCTCCTCTGTTTATACCACAGGTCCCACTGTGCATTTAGTACCAATTCCAACTGTGAGAAAAAAGGACTACAAGGAAGACCGTGGGTGTCAAGCACACACCTGGAATATGCCCCTCATAGAATCCTGATCCTGCTCAAGCAAGTTCCTCCTCTACAGCTGAGCCATACTGCTCCCATCCCATCTCCGTTTTGCACAATGCCTTGAAATTACCTAGGAGCACACTGATGGATTCTGCAGCAGGTCTGAAGTGATGGCAAATTATTTCCAAAGGTGCAATCTAACCTCTAAATCACTACTCTAGATATCAAAGATAAAAAACATTTTTGAGTGAAGCCACAGAGAATGGCATGAGTGCTGAAGTAGCATGCTCTAATACAGCTCCACTTTGTTATATTCATAATATGCTCTCATATACCTTGTTTCACACAGAGGATGTGCGTAGCATTTCCTCTGCTTTTACAGACGTGACATCTTGGGGGAAAAAAAAGCAGATGGTTTGAACTGTAGTTTAAAAAAATCTTTTCTCCAGTAGCATCTCTCCAACGCCTCCTGTACTTTGCATAGTATCATTAGAACATATTTCCCAAATATGTATGCAGTTATGACACTTCAACTGAAGACAGCTCAATGAGTAAACGTTTGTCCAGGTAATGCCAGTACTGATCTTCTCCTTAATATTTAGCTTGCCCCTATAGGACTGGAAACTGCATCTTTTTTTTTTTTTTCTCTCCCCTTCTCTGTTTCCTCCTCTAACCTCAATCATAATAAGAAAGATGTGAAGCTATTAAAGATGTCTGTCTCTGCTTACAGTAAAATAGCCTTTACAAACTGCAGGGTGCAAAGAAATCACGCTCTGATTAGGCAATCCTAAGAATCCATAAGATTCCTCTTATGCTCAACTGATTTGCAGAGGTAGTCCAAAAAGTCCTTAAAATAATTCAGCTAGACAACAGATATACCAGGTCCTCTCAGTGGAGTCAAGGAAAACCTGGAGTTAACCCTCCCAGCCAAGGAATACCGGGAGAAATAAATCCAGCTCGCTATAGAAGATGCTGACCCTTGCCAGATCCCTCTGCAGTGCTTAGCTGCAAGGAAGCAGAGCTGAGCCTAAGTGTAGGTAGGATCTGGTGGCTCCTGCATCTGGTTAAAAACCCACACCCTCTCCTAAGATGTAGGTTACCAGTGATTTCTGTGTATTAAACACATACTACAACTCTTATTGTAGATGTAGGAGATGTAGGCACTAATGGGGCTTCTCTGTGCTTTTAAACAGAATATCTACATTTTTGTTTTCCACTGGCCAAATCTTAGGAATTTATCTTGGCTGACAAATCAACTCAAAATGAGTTAATAACCAATCACTAGAGAAAGAACCACCCCTTCCAAGGGTGACTCTGAGCTTGCTCTAACTTCACACTGTGCCTCTGAGTATAGTACAGGCACACTAGCCAGCTAAGTGAGGAGTCCATGACTGTGGGAATATTTACTGTAAATAACTACATAAAGGGAAAAACTAATAACAGAGATGTATACAGAGCACGTACTGCTCAGTTTAAGGAAAAAAATAGCTACACTTGACCTGTCTTAATCCTTATGCTATCCTTTTTGTATCTTCAAAGCAGCCTGTCAACAAGGTTATGACCTCAGCATTACTACTCCCCTTTCCTGGCTTGAAGAACTGACTCTAAAAAATGATGCAACTTGCTGAAGGCACCCATATCCCTGCCAAACAGGAATTCTTTGGCCTCTCTCAATCTCACAACTTCTGTGTAGGCCCACAGGTCGTATGTGTTGCTCACTCATGACTTCTGAGGCCTGCTGTGGAGAGCTGACCGGCACCATGAGTTTGCACAGTGTGGTGCCATCGCCAAGAGCTGCACACGCTGACATGTGCAGCACAAGCTACTGCTGCTCTTGCCACGGCAACACAGCATGACTCCTCCTATGGAGGGACACCCCAACACAAGGGCTTTTTTTTCTTAAAAAAATAATTTAAAAAGTAACTGTCTTGAACTCTTCACTAATCTTCACAATCTTCTCTGAGTTTCTGGCTTTGTGATAACCTGCTTCTCCAGGAGAAACACATTTTTTTTTTTATAATATTACTTCCACAAGAAAACTGCAGACATATTACAACCTCTTGAAAAATGCAGCTGAAATTCTGAATCTTCTAACATCTATCTGAAAGCAATATTCAAGACCAGCAATGTATTCATGATGCAGGGCTTTAATTCTGGAGTGTAATCACAGTCAATGCCCAGAAAACATAAGAGGAAATCTTTGATGAAATGTGTTTTGATATACTAAAAATGTCATTTTCAAAATGAACACGAACCACCATATCTCTTGTTTTGGGACAGATGTTCAATCTCAAAATGCTCTACAAATGAAACAAAATGATGAAGAATTTGTTGGTGCAGAAATCAAAGCAAAGAGGTTCCCAACAACTTGCCAAACATCAAACATTTTAGGGACTAAGAGCATTAGGAACAGAATGGAGTACCCTATTCCCTAGCTCTGTGCTACCACAAACTATTCCAGATACAATTTTGCTGAGCCCAAAGAAGAAACTGAAATTGGGCAGGTACAGACAGGGGACAGAATCTGTCAGAACAAAATTGTGGGGAGGAGGGGAGTGGATATTGCTGTGATCTGTTAGATATTTCTATCTAGTCTGCTTCTCACTATAATCTAGGGATCATGGATCTAAACTGACCAGAGATTTGAACTTTACACAGCAATGACATGCACATTCTTGTTCTAACCAACAATGGAAACAAAAGTAGTGCAGTAGAAAATCTGGCTATTTTCTGTTCCTTGTAAAAAAAAATGAAAAAGAAAAGAAAAGCAGACAATATGGCTGTATGATAAAGCAGATAATATGGCTGTATGATAGATGAAAATGAATTACCTGCATGAGCTGAGAGAGGTGAATGAGGTCGAGGCAGGGCTGGAGACTGGCCATTGCCCATCAAACTCTTCCTGTTGCTTGTTCTACAGCTGTGGGGGAAAAAAGAAAAAGATAGAAAAAAACTACATTAGCATAAGAAATAAAGCATGAACATTTTTACTTCTGGCTACTTTGATCCTTCATTTCCAAGTCTTCTTTTAGAAAACAAGGCTATATATATATTTTTTTTAAGGAGTGGCATGTGTCCAAGAAGTCTAGAAGCAACTTGGATAAAGGCAAAAAGAACAGGTTCCATAGCAAACACACTAGACAGGATTTTCAGATTTGCACATTCACTGTTCTGTGCAAAGATGAGCATGCTGCTGCAAAGTACACAGTGTTTTGCCTTGTCCACAGCTCATTTCTCTGCCGTACACTTCCCTTTTATAATATATAATATGCAAACATAATCTGGAAAAATCTGAATTTAGAATCAGCACTCAATTATTAAACCTATTTGTGTTGCATTAACTGTGGCTCCAAATCACATGCCATGAAAAGCAATCATTTATCAACGTGAAAATGATACAATAATTATAAATTAATTATTGAGATAAATTTCACATCTGTGCCTTTGTCAATGGAACAGATGATGCCCAAGATGATGAGTGTATTCTTTTTTGTTTATACATTTTTCACTATAAAGCCACTAACTTTCAGTATCACAAGATCATTAGGCAGCATAAATATTGAATACAACTACTAAATTTGGGAAAGAGATATTTTCTTTAAATATATCTTACCCTTTAAGCATTAGTTGGCAGAGAAGCTTTTCTCTTGCAATTTTTACCTATATTGTCACAATCACAAACCCTGCGACGTTCCAAACATTCATCCACAAGTTAAATAAGATCTTGAAGTCAAACATATTGTAACTTTTTAACACAGAACCTTCTGTGTGCATGCAAACTGTTACAGAATTGCAATCAGAAATTGTCAGAAAAGCTTCAGAAAAACTCAGAACTACTAAAAAGAGAAATTCACTTGATACAGCACATTCCAATAAATTATGTTTCAGATCATACATGAATGGTCTCTGAAGACCAACCTTGTAAAATAAGGTCCCTATATAAAAGTCAGGAAGTAAGACTGTTTTGACACGGTATGAACTGAATAAAACGCAAAAGGATAGATGGAGTAAACAGCAAAAACAGATTAAATAAAGCAGATTGTAAAGTACACTGAAGGACTACTGAAAACAAGGAAATAGAAAAGAGAACAGCAAAACTACCTTTGGGATATTAAGGCAATTTAAAGAATATTTGCCATTATATTACCAAAAACGGTCCAAAAAAAGGTATATTACAAAAAAAAGATTTTGAAAAAACTTTTACCAAGCAGCAACTATACCCTTCCCAACCGTTTAATGAGTTATGTAGGATCATTTGAATGAATTATATAATGATTTGCTGTATTGCTTTTTATTATAATCAATTAAAGAATGACTTAACTCCATCATTACTACAGTCTATGCAAAAAGAGAAAGGAAGATATAAGAGATCATGTTCAAAGTAAGGGGGAAGGAAAAGCCAAATAAAACTAATTTTTGCAAATGTGAAACACACATATACACGCATGTGCACAGAGACATGGCTGTATATATATGCATATATATATATAAACTATATATATAGTTTTTAGCAATTTGCCTATGTTAAGATGAGGTTAGTAGAAGCATTTTTAGTGTGCTCAACATTTGCTAAAGGATGTGGCAGATGACACCTATCTATGAGCACTTAATGACTCCACTACAGCTTCTCTGTTGCAGATGGGTATTATGTGATGCCAGCACACGGCAGCAAGAACCTTGGCATGGGCAAAACTAGGGATCTGAAGGATCTCCTTATTTCCCACCACACAGAGAGCTTACATACCAAGAATCTAACCCGTGATCTGTTTTCAAAAAAGAAATTCCAAAGGTAGTGGACTGACCATTCTCCTTTTCTAACCACACATATTTCTTTACTTTCAGTAAATTCTAGATTCAGCAGCCACTGCACCGGTTCAAGTACATAGGCAATTCCAGACACATTTCCCTCCATATCAATTATTCTTTAATTCGGAAACAGAAATTTTTCTACTCTTGATAGAATTTCCTATATACATGATTTCTGTGTATTCATTTTTGTACTCAAATTCAAACTTCACAATCTTCACATGAAGTTGGTGCAACGTCTTTCATAGATCATCATCAAAGGTTTCAAATTCAATTTGTGTTCGATTTCTGCACTTTTAAGAATTATTTCTTCTTCTTTTCCGTATCAGTATCTTATATAATAGGGAGGAAGAATCACAGGTTTTCCCAACTACCATTTCAAAATAAGCTTTGTTATTTTCTCAGTTATGGTTGTACCTGTATAAAGCATTTGTCTTTTATTATTCTCCAGTGAAATACCCTATACTAAGAGATTAAAAGAAC
>JAUBNY010000307.1:119194-135736 GCA_032275445.1 Crypturellus soui | reverse complement strand
CCTTGCTCTTCTTCCCCAGGTATGAACAACCATCTTCCTGATGCATTAAAAATTTCAAAGTGATTTTTTTTTCTTTTTGGCTCAGCTATACAAGCTAATTTTGTTCACAGTTGATAGAAAAAACAACCTGGACAGTATTTAAACATGGCTGAGACCTGCATATTCTGCACCTGTAAGACTTGCTTACTACATAATTTAGACTGAATAGGGTTCCTGCATCCACACAACAATTCCCAACAACCCTTATTTAAAAATATTTAAAACGTTTCATTTTGAACATAGCAACACTGCAATGCCCTTAGAAAACTCTCAAAAGGGTCAAAGTCAAAATGAAACCCCAATAGACAAATTCATTTTTTCCTTCTGAATTTTAAGGTTCACAGAAGCATGATAATTTCAACTTTCTGTTCATTACTGATGGGACAGGAAAACTACTTCCCATCTGCTGTATTTCTAAATAATCTTCACAAAATATGTTCACAAAGAAACATAATTAAAAAGATAATCTTTTCTTTTTGATAGATACTATCATTGCAGAGTCATAAAAAATACTGTTTTTCTTTTATAAGCTATATACCTTCAAAAGTGACATCATATGCTCTCAGAAAGATTGATATAACTTCTTATTGCAGATGAGGTTGATTCAGATGAGATTGAACGGAGTACATGAGCAAAGCTTTCTGCCTTTTGCAGCTTTTAAACAAGAAAGTCATTTCCTTAACATATACTTGTGATAGAGAGTGCATATAACTTAGCAAACCCCTGGAATAGAGGAAATAGAGCCATACTAGCAAGGGTTGTCTGAGGAAGAAACAGCTGCATACCTGGCAACGTTCAATAGGCAAAAACAGTCGCAGCATTCCAATTTTACCTATAGATTGAATCAACATACAAAACGTACCCGCTCTCCCAGGCTTGGAGTTAATGAACACATTCCTCGAGGCAGGCTGACAAGGTGCTAGGTGATACGGAACCACACTGGCATGACTAAGCAGCCTCCCGTGACACGCCATCAGCTTGGGCTACAATTCGTTTAATAATAATAATTTACTTCATATTACCACTTCAAATTCACTTTCTACCTTGAAAAATTCTACCAACGTTAATTAATCCTCACAGCCCTCCTACAAGAGGGACGAGCACCTCAGCAGCAGAGGTAGCAATGCGGGTTGAGGTCAAACAGGACATGGGGCGGGCTGCCATGAGCACTGGCCCGTGGCAGGAGTCCCCCTGCTCCACAGTGGCCTCGGCCGTGCTCCCCACCTCGCACTTGGGCCTGGGGGCTCTGACTGTACCCGAAGAATCCTCCAGAGTTCAATGGATGAGGAGATAATGACTAAATTTATAGTGTCTCAATCCAATTCATTGCAATTAAAAGTCCATTCACTTTTTTCTTTTAATTAGAAAGATATGATTGTATCATGCATCTAGTACAATTTGGTTGCAACTGAGGTTTAAGAGAGTTTACGTAACAGAGCTAGAGTTACTCATTCTCAGTGATTGACCTGACAGATGCAGTTACTTATTAGCAGTCATCATTTAATATCCGGGTCCAACAACACTTCCTCTATGCAAAACACTGGTTACTTACTACAAATAAAAGTCTTACCTTCGTGCAAAAGAAAAGTGGGCTGAGGCACTGGGAGAGAAGTTTCTAGGGCTATCTTGAGGACTGTTTCCTGTTTTAGGGAAGAGAATGACACAAATAAATATATGTAGTTTGTAAATATACAAACAAACACAGACAAAAAGAAAATACCATTCAGACCTGCTCATCCTAGCATTTTCAGACAGCTTAGAAACCTATTTTGAAATTGTTCTTCTCCAAGAAACTAAAATTCAGAAGTCTGATCTTATTTCAAACTATTTCTCATATATATTTGATTTTTTAGCAATTAGATTCTACAATTTATTTTATAATTCTGTTTTCAAAGTAATTAAAGTTTACAAAACAGTATTTTAGCTTGAAAGAAATATTTTGAATGCTGGGAACATAGTTTTCTTGTTGTTGTTGAATCACACAAATATTTGACAGCTATAAAATCCAGAAAATAATTAGCACAATCCAGTCCTTACATAAAGTGTCTATAACATTTTGTCCAACAGCTATGTTGTGAGATTTTCATTATTTGCAGTAGCTCTGAACTCCTGAGCAAATAAAGCAGGCAGAACACACAGAATGAAAGTTTCTGCTGTCCTTTGCTAGCTCTGGGCATGGAAGTGACCCCCACTCCCAAAGGGGTAAGCGGTTTCCTGCCCACGGAACAGGCAGAACCTCAGGAGCTGCCACTGCTCCCTAGCAGGGCACGGGAGCTCACAGGAGCAGGAGGCAGCAGTCGGGGACAGGGTCTCCTGTCACCCCCACTGCTCCACAGCTACAATCAGAGGAAATAGTGTCTAGAGAAGAAATGCAGGGGAGGCCTGTATAAAATCCAGCAGCCAGCAGTATTTGTTTTAAAGCAGCATAGGCTATTGAGTGTACTTAAGTAATATACTGTATTAACAACAAATTAAAGAAAAAAAAGGAATGTATGCATTGTAAGTTGTTTTGGGGGGGCATAAATGAGACTGCAATTGCAATTAAGCAGATAGAAAAGTTTCTATGTATACATTCAGAATAAACATCTAGAAAGAAGAAAATTACCACCTATTTATGAAAAGCCTGGTGCAATTCCTTGAAGACCTCATGTAGCCTTGATTTCTACTCACACTTTTAAATCAACATTGTGTATATCAGTGATGTCCTTAACAGACCCTCATTTACTTTGCAAAATCATGAAGTTATTTAGATAGCAAACACAGAAGAAACATTATTTTTTTTTTTTGGGGGGGGGGCAAGAGGGTGTCAGACGCAGAGGTCAAATACCACCCCCCCCCCCCCCCAAGAATCCACTTCATCACTCCCCAGACACTTCCCAAGGTCTGGATGATTTCAAGGCAGCCAGGGCTTTTGTTCCCAAGGGGCTTGAGGGTGGAAGCCAAAGCTGCACGCGTGGCATGGATTTCAATCTTTATTTGGGGACCAACACAATTTATTCTTGTCCTGCATGAACTGCAAACGAATACCACATTACCAAGAGCAATGGTTTAATTTAACAGCTAACTGGATTTCTTTTGTTTGTACAAAACCTTATTAAATAAAGATGAGCTAAAAATGGTTAATACTGTCCACATAAAATATGTTTACAAACTCTAGCTACTGCACTAGAAACAATGATCTATAATTGGGAATATGTCATGGATTTAGATGAGAGAGGAAAAAAAGGCCAAATGGCTACTTTAAAGTCTGGCAGAAGAGCAGTGAATTGGTTTTAAAGGAAAACAAAACAAAACAAAACAAAAAAAAGCTATGAACATAAACACTTTCTGATAGAAATTAATTTGACAAATGAATAGGTGGGGTTATCTATAAACTCTTTTTTAATTATATCTATTTAGAAGCTTTATGTGGATATCAACAGCATACACAACTGTCCATTGATTAGTTATCAGAACATATGCTTAACCTTTACATGGAAACAAAAACAGCAAAATAATTTTTTTGTAATAACTATTACAGGGGATTCAACACGATTCAACAGTGCAAGCTACTTCACTGTGAACAAAGATCACTTAATTACAGTCAAAACACAAAGCAATCTCTTATTCAGGAGAAGCATCAGATCTTATTAACATGAAAATCAGTTTTCAAGCACTGTTTTTAATAGAAAATAAACTTTTAGAGTAACAAATTTGGAAAAGTTGTATAATAATGATTTTTCAAATCTGCATGTCTATCTGCATGTCTGAGCAATGACTTGTACAAGTGTGGGAACAGAATGAAAAATCCAAACTCTAAATGACCAAGGAAGTAACTACTACTATTAGAGGTTTAAAGTGTGGTGTCCAGAAAAGCCAGAGAGGTTAGAAGCAGAGTCCTGTACATGACCTTCATCCATCACAGTGTTCATCCTCTCATCTGCAGGTCAATATCTGAGAGACTTCCAAAGGAAAAAACAGTGCCAGTTAATTCTCTGCCCATATGTGCAGCACTTGCTTATTACTCAAATCCTGCCGTTCTTTGGAAGCTTCTGCCTGTCGTTCTTGTCTTTGGGTATCTCCAGGTTGCTGGGATCACCGTTAATGCTTCTGACCCAGCAAAGTAAACCTGACTGGTGGCCAGCCACTAGGCCTGTAATTAGCTCTGTTAGCTCACAGAGCGCAGCGGACAGAACCACCCTTGGCCTAGTAACAACACAAGGGGCCTCATTTTGCAAGCAGCTATGGCTGAGAAAACCATATCCGGGCTAATTAAACAGTGCCCTCGTTTTGCAATTATCTTCGAGAAGTCCTGTGTCTGCCACGGAGGGAAAATGCAGTAAGTGTTTTAAAAGGCAGATGTTACTTTCACCATATACTATTAATGCATTTTAATAGCTGTCTGCTTACAAAATAAAAGTTTCTGATGCAAAGACTTTCTGATAGTAGTGAGGGAATAAGAAATTAATGATAATTGCTATCCCAAACTCCCAATGTATCAGTCAGTTCCAGTTTAAAGACTTGGTGTCATTGGATGGTCTTTTTATATGCATCACAATATATGAACACTATAGCAGTACAATATATCCACAGGACACATTCTTCTGTGTCACTGTATCTGGTGGTAAACCCACGCTATGAAGTGAACAATGCACGAGAAACCAGGCACAGTTACAGGTCTCATTTTCATGCTGTAACAAACCGGGCAAGTCCTCAGAAGACACAGCTGGGCAGTGGGATCATTTCAAATATGCCTGAAGGTGCCTGCCATGGAGATCTGCTCGGAGGGGAGAGCTCAAGCTATTTCTGAAGCTGGATTAATGATGTTTCGTACCATAAAATTACTTTCCCCAGTTAGAGCAGGGAACATTTGCAAGCTCTTTAAGTCTGTTTGCCGGGATTTCTCCACCCAGACTTTTTGCTAAATAACTGTGTTACTGTTGGCAGCTGGCTTATTTTAAGGACATCTCTTACTCCCCTCTTCTGGATGTCACTGAAACCTGGCGTGCTCAGTAGTGCTCACTTCTAGGAAACATTAATATTAGCTAGACATGAAGGGGTAAGAGACCTTCGGCAGAATTATGTCTCTATGTCTGTTTTATTCTCATTTCTCCGAATTGGAATTAACTGTCCAGCCTATGTCCGGAGAAATCTGAAATTTCCCCTTAAAAGACATGGCACAGTGACCAAAGTTCAGTGTACTAGCACATGACAAAAAGAGAACATCATGCAAACTACACACTTAAAAATATAGGGAACGGACATACCAGGAACAGTGGCATCTTCTGATTACTACTTAAAGAAATGAAACCCTAGCAAAATTATATTTTGATCAGTCACTGAAACTGGATGCAATTTGCTACTTGCTCTTTGCTCTATACATTATTCCCCAAGTAACACTAAGTCCTTCAAAATAGACTAATTTCACTTTGTCCAAGGTTTAGACTGATTAAAAGGTCCAATTTCAGCAAAACAGTTTCTATTATTCTACATGCAACAGCAGTCAGAAAAGTTGAAACTGTCTTTCATAGTATTATCTTTTCCTTAAACATCAGTTTTCTTTTAAAAACAGACTACCTTAGCTTTGGCTTTTAACATACTCCTGTATTTCACCATGAGAAAAGTACAATCTTTTACTGTTCTTCTAGCATGGGCATGCTAGAGAGATCAGTTTTACTATGGAACAATTTTTTTTAACCTAACAGAAAAGCCTACCCTCAAAGTAAAAGTCAGCAACATGTTTACAAAGAGGATTACAGAATGGAGGTAGGACCTCTTTGGCCGTGAAATTTTGCTTTAGGCAAATTCATGTAATCCCATTCATAAATTTACTGACTCCAAGAAGCTGGAACAGGAAAAGGCTGCTTGCCAATGCCACACTTACTGGAAGATCCTTCAGGAATCCTCACATTCAGCTAGTTAGAACCAGTTAGATTTTTTTTTTAGAAGTATATATGGCCAGCACGCACTTTCACACCCTGCAGAAAATCTGATTGATTTAGATGACAGCACAAGCTTTTCAGTGCTGAGGGTTTACTCCGAGGGGCACGGAGACAAGACACGCAGCCAATATGGTTGAACAGCAAGTCTCATTTTATTGCCTGAATAGTGCATATTTATCCAGTAACATTATCTGATAACAATAGCATTACCTAATAACACCTGCTCATAACTATGTAGCTTATTATCTTACTAGATAGCAAAGCATTACCTAATAACACCTGTTCATTAACTATGTAGCTTCCTAGCAATTATTGTCTGATCATAAAGATATATCCGACTGGTTGCTCTTCAGTCCCACTGCTCCTTCATTAAGGATGAGCAGCTTTTTTGTTCATTCAGTGAAGATGAACAGACCCTTTATTTTTTCGTTGCGATCTTAACCCTTAGTTAGCAATCTCACCTTGCTCTCTCATCCAGGTCTGGTTCGCTCACAACATGGCTACCGGCCTTTAGAAATCCCACATTTCAGTCTCCCTTTTGTTGGGTCAAACAAGCCTCAATCTCTTAGTCTTCTAGCAAAAGCTCTCACATTCTGTTCTATTAGCTTTTCTCCTCATGTGATCCCACCTGGACACATATAACCGAAATAGCAGTATCGCAGATGAAAACTGAGACATTATTCAGTGGCATGAAATCTTCCCAGACTCAACTGAAAATAGCTTCCTCATGGGAAGAGAGGATTTGATTTTGATGGCTATACAATATTAGTCCTTGCAAACATCATTTGATGCAAAAATTCAGTCAGATCCTTCCCTAAATTTCTTCTAATGGACAAGTCCAGAGCTGGCAGTTGTTACCAGCACCCAGGAAACAAGTTTGCATCTTGCTATGTAATATTATACTTTTAAAACACGATACACAGAATCAGTCACCTCAACCCAATTTTCCAATGCTTCTCCATACTGGATACCTTCCAATTTCGATAAAATTACTGTAGCTGATGCACATCACTTATGAAAAGACTGAACATGTTTGGACACAAAAGCAAGAACTGAAGACCCTACTGACTCTGTACATTCTTTTTAGTACCAATTTCTATCTTCTTCCCTTTAACTTGTATATTTACTTAGCCTGCAATTCTTGTCCTAGTACCTGTTCTTATTTACAACATATGGTACACAAGAAATACTTTACTAGGATACAGACCAGTAAGATCTACAGCATTTTTCCCAACAGTCACATCCTGTTCCTACAGCAGCCACAGCTAAGCAGCACCACAGGTGACTATGAATTGTTAGGGTTCCCAATGGACACTGTCCGAGCTGATGCTGCAGCCCTTCACCTCACACATCCAAACATTCTCACTCTTCCTACAGAATCCTTCAGGAGGTTTAACTGCTGCCAGCCCACACACTGAAGGTTAAGGATGTTCAAACTAACTTAAGACAGTTATTAATAACAATAGAGGTTTGAAACCAAAGAAATGACACTGGCATATATTTGTTCTCTGTCTTCATATAGAAGAGAATGATTTTAAAAGCCAAGATTATTCTTGAAGATTTTAATGGCCTTTACAGACATGCATAAGGCGTAACAGGAGACACTGGCTGCAAACTAAAAGCTGTTCTTCTATCAAAATCTATCATCTCTGCAGCTAGTTTCAAGTCCTGCACAGATGAAAAGGGCATTATTAAAGTTACTGTCTTAGCATTTAATGCATGTGACAGAGATATATTTGCTGCATATATTATCTTCTGCTTTTCTTTTTTTTTGAAACCCTCAGACTCAGGTCCCTTAAACTTCTTCACTTCATCATCTCTCAAACTTCAGATTACTTAGTGATCTCATAACTTTTTTATTATAGTCCACAATGAGTCTTCACAGACAGTGAGGGCAAATGAATCTGTGTCTGCTTTCGCTGCTGCTACTCATGTGGTATTGAAGCCTGCACAGCATATTTGCTCTGCTGATGTTCTGATCTCCTACTTGCTCTCTCCCCATCCTACCACATGAATGTGAGAATGGTTGAAACAGTAAGGCCATCAATGAAAACAAACTTCCTCCTATCTGTTGTAAAAAAAATCAGTGTTTGTCTAATTGAACTAGCATCAGTAAAAGTTAAAATAAATTCCTTTGTGGAAGCAATCTTGCATTATGTTCAGAGCAAATAACATAAAAAGGGGAGAGGGGATCCCAGGTGGACACTCACAAACTGGAACCAAACCGAGAAGTCAGCACAAAGGAACTCTTTAGCACCGACAAGCATTTCTTGGGAGCTGCTGAAACAAAGCAGTGACTCATCAGTAATAAAGTTCACTAAGATATCTACACGTCTCTATCTTTTTTTTTTGTATTGGGCAGTTAGGACCATCCTGAGTTCGGGCCACTGGTCCTCCTCAGACACTCTCTCCTCAATTTATACTGGAGGTCCCATTGTGCCTTTAGCACCAATTCCAACTGTGAAATGAAGGACAACAAGGAAGAGGGTGGGTGTCGAGCACACACCTGGAATAAGCACCTTGAAGAATCCCAATCCTGCTCAAGCAAGTTCCTCCTCTACAGCTGAACCATACTGCTCCCATCCCATCTCCGTTTTGCACAATGCCCGTCACAACTCCCACAGCTGCGATTATCTAGGAGCACGCTGATGGATTCTGCACCAGGTCTAAAGTGATGGCAAATTATTTCCAGAGGTGCAATTTGACCTCTAAATCACTACTTTAGATATCAAAGATAAAAACATTCTTGAGTGAAGCCACAGAGATCGGCATGAGTGCTGATGCAGCGTGCTCTGACTAATAGAGCTCGACCTTGTTAGATTCATAACATGCCCTCACACACCTTGTTTGACACAGAGGATGTGCGTCTCTTGGGGGGGAAAAAAAAGCAGGTGGCTTTAACTGTAGTTTAGAAAAATCTTTTCTACAGTAGGATCTCTCCAATGCCTCCTGTACTTTGCATAGTAACACTAGGACAGATTTCCCAAATATGTATGCAGTTATGACACTTCAACTGAGGACAGTTCAATGAGTAAGCCTTTGTGTCCAGGGAATGTCAGCACTGATCTTCTCCTTACTATTTAGCTTGCCCATCTTCCTCTAGGGCTGGAAACTACGTTTTTTTTTTCTTCCTTCTCTGATTCCTCCTCTAACCACAACCACTAATAAGATGTGAAGATGTTAAAGATGTCTGCCTTTGCTTACAGTAAAAAAGCCTTTAGAGACTGTAGGGTATAATGAAATAGTGCTCTGATTTAGGCAACTTTTCCAGAAGAATCTTCTTATGTCCAACTAATTTGCAGAGGTAGTCCAAAAAGTCCTTAAAATAATTCAGCGAGACAGCAGATATACCAGGTTCTCTCAGTGAAGTCAAGGAAGACCTGGAGTTATCCCTCCCAGCCAAGGAATGCCAAGAGAAATAAATCCAACTGTCTATAGAAGGTGCTGTCCCTTGCCAGGTCTCTCTGCTGTGCTTAGCTGCAAGGGAGAGCAAGAAGCAGAGCTGAGCACCAGTATAGGTAGGACCTGGTGGCTCCGGCATCATGGCTAAAAACCCACATCCCCTCATAAATCCCTGTAGGTTACTAGGGATTTATGTGCATTAAACACTCATCACAACTCCTATTGTGGATATAGGAGATGAAAGTTTACACTAATGGAGCTTCTCTGTGCTTTTAAACAAAACATCTACATCTTTGTTTTAATTATGATGACATTTCCACTGGCCAAATTTTAGGAATTTATTTTGGCTTGGCAAATCAACTCAAGGCAGTATCTAACCAATCACTAGAAAAAGAACCACCCCTTTTCAAGGGTGATTGTGAGCTTGCTCTAACTTCAAACTGTGCCTCTGAGTCTGGTCTAGGCACACTAGCCAGCTAAACAAGGAGTCTATGGCTGTGGGAATATTTACTGTAAATAACTACATGCAGGGGAAAACTAATAACAGAGAGGTACACACAGCACGTACTGCTCAGTTTAAGGAAAAAAAACAGCTACACTTGACCTGTCTTAATCCTTATACCATCCTTTTTGCACCTTCAAAGCAGCTTGTCAACAGCATTATGACCTCAGCATTACTATTCCCCTTTCACGGCTTGAGGAATTGACTCCAAAAGATGAAGCAACTTGCTGAAGGCACCCACATCCCTGCCAAACAGGATTTTTTTGGTCTCTCTCAAGTTGACAACTTCTATTTAGGCCCACGGGTCATATGTGTTGCTCACTCAAGACTTCTGAGGCCTGCTGTGGAGAGTTGACCTGCGACATGAGTTTGCAAAGTGTGGTGCAATCGCTGAGAGCTGCACACAGATGACACGTGCAGCACAAGCTGCTACTGCTCTTGCCATGGCAGCACAGCACGACTCCTGCTATGGCAATGAGAGATGCTCTGTTCTAGAGGGGCACCCCAACACAGGGGCTTTCTTTTTTTTTCTTAAAAAATTGAATTAAAAAGTTGCCTTGAATTCTTCACTAATCTTCACCATCTCCTCTGAGTTCCTGGCTTTGTGATCACCTGCTGCTCCAGGAGAACCACGATCCTTCTCTTATAATATTGCTTCCACAAGAAAACTGTAGACACCTTACAATCTCTTGGAAAATGCAGCTGAAATTCTGCATCTTCTCTTCTACCATCTATCTGAAAGCAGTATCCAAGAGCAGCAATGTATTCACTGCCATTGCCTACACATATATTGATGATGCAGGGCTTTAATTCTGGCATGTAATTACAGTCAATGCCCAGAAAACATAAGAGGAAATCTTTGATGAAATGTGTTTTGATATACTAAAAATGTTCCTTTTCAAAATGAACATAAACAACCATATCAATAAACTCTCTTATTTTGGGACAGACATTCAATCTCAAAATGCTCTACAAATGAAACAAAATGATCAATAATTTATTGTTGCAGAAATCAAAGCACAGAGGTTCCCAGCAACTTGTCTAACATCAAACATCCTAGGGAGGAAGAGCATTAGGAACAGAATGGAGTGCCCTATTCCCCAGCTCTGTGCTACCACAAATTATTCTGGATACAGTTTTGCTGAGCCCAAAGAAGAAACTGAAATTGGGCAGGGAGAGACAGGGGACAGAATCTGTCAGAACAAAGAGGGGAGAGGAATATTGCTGTGATCTGTTAGATACTTCTATCTAGTCTGCTTCTCACTATAATTTAAGGATTATGGATTTAAACTGACCAGAGATTTGAACTTTACACAGCAGTGACATGCATATTCTTGCTCTAACCAACAACAGAAACAAAATTAGTGCAGTAGAAAACGTGGCTATTTTCTTCTCCTCGTATAGACTAAAAAAAAAAAAAAAGAAAAGAAAAGAAAAGAAAAAAGAAAAGCAGATAATATGGCTGTATGATAGATGAAAATGAATCACCTGCATGAGTTGAGAGAGGTGAATGGGGTCGAGGCAGGGCTGGAGACTGGCCATTGCCCATCAAACTCTTCCTGTTGCTTGTTCTACAGCTGTGGGAAGGGAAAAAAAAAGAAAAAAAACTACATTAGCATCAGAAATAAAGAATGTACTGCACATGGACATTTTTACTTGCAGCTACTTTGTTCTTTCACTTCCCAGTCTCCTTTTAGAAAAGAGGGCTATTGTTTTAGGAGTGGCGTGTGTCCAAGAAGCCTAGAAGCAACCTGGATAATGGCAAAAAGTGCAAAAATGAGTGTCCTTACTGAAATGCGCCGCCAAATTCACAATAAATTCTGTCTATGAGAGCAGCCAATAGCATATACTGCACTCACTTATTTCAAGTACTGTCTGACAAAACTGGGTATGAAGCAATCAACTTTTTAACACACAAAATTAGGAATTTACTGCTTTTTAGTTTTGGTTTTTGTTTTCTGTCCCCCTTTCACATCCCGCCTTTTTAAAGCCTTTGGCACTAAAAAGCAGTTTGGTTAATATTTCTAAGCTTTCCAGAACACTTGCAAGTGCTATGGGACATTATCTTGTATGTATACATGGAATATAATTTAATGGTAGTTAATGGCACTTTAATTTGTCGATCACTTTCTGAAAGAAAGCAAACAAGACTGTTCCTCTGTGAATAGCACTGAATTAAGGTTTATGAGCAAAATGTACAAACTCCATTCAGTGCTATTTGTTGTTGCACTGTTCTAGCCCCAGGCTAAGAGCCACTGTAGAGTAAAGAAGCAGAGAGTTACAATTTTATACAGTATTTCCTAATTCAAATTCCTAAACATAGTAGCAGACACTCAGCACTTTCATTTTGTACTTTAAGGGCTTCCAATGTTGCATGTGAAAATGCTTTCTAAAATTGAGTATACACATACATAAAAATTATACAGACACATACAGGAAAACATTGTTTATTATAGATCCTGTTTACTGAAAAGAAGTTCAGTATCAGTCTTAAAAGAGATGAAGAAAAGTAGTCTTGGAACTCTACAGATATTTTAACTACTATAATGCAAATATTGAGATTTTACCTTTTTATATTTTAAGATTTGATCAAGGTAATGAGATCAACTTTCATCTAAAGGAGAGAGCGCTGTCAAAACACAACGACTACAGCAACAGTAGCAGAGAAGCCTGCAGCTGCTGGCTGCGCTTGCTTGGCAGTGCTTGCCCTGAACTTCAGAGCACAATTGCAAGTGTTTTCGTTTTGGCAATTGCCTGGGGAACGTGGACAGTAAGGGTCCTTTCCAGGTACTGACAGGTCCATGTGCAACCCCCTCCTCCGAGCCCTTAGGGCTGTTTAAAGCTGCCAACAGGTCACCAGAGCTCTGCCTTTGCTCAGCAATACAAAAGGGTGGGGGGAATCTACATTGCAAAAACATCTGCAAGAAATCTCTGTTACTCAGACCTAGGAAAGACAGACCTCTGCAATGCTTTAGAAGGCTTCTCAATTTCCATTTGCCTAATGGGAAGTACATTGGTTAAAAAACAGACCTTTCATTAAGCCTTTGCCACCATGAATGTTAATTTTATGTTCAACATATTCAGCTTTAGTGACTGCTCTCATTTTTTACTGCGTGCAATTTTGGTCTGATTTTTCTTCTTCTCATGCAGCAAAAAACATTAGGACATTACAAGAGTTCTGAGTTTGCTCTGAATAACTAGAATGGTGTATTTTATTCTGTTCTGTCCTTCTTACCTCTAAAAACCTCAGAACTTAACTGTTATAGAGATAAATATTTAATTATGTAACATAAACCAGACTACTAAGCTAACCATCAACTCCACAGTTGCACAGTATTCATAAAATAGCTGCATGCAAGTCTGTATTGTATGCAAGTAGGCAAACAGCAAAGAGCTGGCAAAGAACACTGAGGGTCATAAACCAATCATCAGCACAAGGCTAGTTCATTAGCCACAAATTCAATGTTTGCAACTTTCTAATATGCAACCTATTGAGAACACACTGATGGGATCACTTAAATCTCATTGCTTCTTGAATTTCTTTTTAATCTTATTTGTGTTCTGGAAAGGGATATAAACCAAGTTAAGTGAACAGTACTATCATGCTGAGGTAGTCTGCTAACTTAATTCCACAAAGCACTAGCATTTTTTCAAAACAGAAAGATAAAGAGTAGGAGATACTTTCTGCTACTAGAAGTATGAAAAAATACACAGTGCTAGTCTAACTCATTGCTAAGTATGATTATTCTTGTTATTCTACAAAATTTAGAGGAGACACAAAAAAGACAAAACAAAACAGAAAAATAATTGGGGGCCACATTAATGGGTTGAGTACTACTTTAAAGTACTACCTTAAAAAAAAAAGTGTCATTCATCACACCCATGAAGATCAGAGTTGACAGCTCGGAGACCAAACCATGCTTTGATTTGCATAGTTGATAGCTCTGCAGGAATTGTTTGCATGGAGCAGGAAATACCCTATTCAGTGGAAGCCTGGCTATCGCTGCAGAGAACCCAGGTCTCCCGCCGTCCTTGGTTATCGACGACTATTTGGTATTACTCCAGGTCATTGGAAACTTTGGTTCCAGACTACAACCCCCTGGTACTGCCTCTCTCGGGGTAAGGGAATATGGCCAGACACCTCTTAGGAGGCTGGCACAGTCAATTTCAACCTAGGCTGAGTATGGGCTGCTTCTCCCTCTGGCTGCCTGCTCGCTGTGAATAGCATGGGGAAAAGCAAAGCAAGTGCGGTGCCAGCCAGCCTTGCTGTTTACTCACTGCTGCTGCTTTTTCCAGACCTCCAAGGGGTGACAGCCCCGCCGCAGCGGAAGGTCTGCAGGCCAGAGCCGCCACACTGCATGTCTGACTTTGCTGCATGTGAGCCCGCTTGCGGCACCCCAACTGACATGCAGCTTCTTACCCAGATTGGTCCTCAGAAAAGGACAGGGCCCTGTTCCAGCCATATCTCCTTAAACAACATCTGCCTACGCTCAAGGATTAACACCACAGTCGATCCCCAAGCTGCTTCAATTTTGTAAGGGAACCAAGACCATCCCCTGAGTGCCTAGCTGAAATTCTGGGCTCAGCATAGTACAGAAGAAAGATAAAGAGCAGAAGTATATCCAAACTACAGAGGAAATCTGTTCATCCAGATACTTAGCACAATGAAATCCTGTCCACTTTCTCATCCTGCTTTCTACTTAGACATGCCATCTCTTGGCTTTCCCCTTTTCTTTACTGGCAGCTGTTCCCAAGAACACAGGCACAACTGCTCCTAGCGTACTGTATTTCAAGGGACTGGTGGGTCAGGATGATCAGACGCAGAGACCTCCTCACAGCGTTGAGAGCATTCCCCAAACAGCACACAGAGCTGACAGAGAGCATTTCTCCTGTCTGAAAGAGCAAGAATGATAGTAATACTCGATATCAAAGAGTCTACATCTTATAACCTGAAATTATCACCAATTTCTATGTATGGCCAGCCTAAAAATTTAGAAGCCTTCATGTCAGAGTAGCTGACTTTGATATACCTCAGAAACTACTGGCCCATTTCCATTAGGACGAAGGAGGAGAGCGTGGGGAGAAGAAATGATTTAGTTTGCCTTCCTTTGTGCTACAGCTTTGGTATTTTTTCCCCCCAACTTCTTCAATTTGTTTGTCAAAATAATTTATGTTGCCAAGACTACTTTCTCAAAAAAGAGACTTACTGAAACCAAAGCCTATGCAATGTCCTCTATCACATGAAACAGTCTGCTCTACACTGTAGTCCATGAGAAAAGCTACTAAAAGACAAATCCTAGAAATTCTTTTCCCTACATTATTTCACAATGTAAAGAACAATTTTCTTTGAAGTTTCCTTTTTACTTTAAGCCTTGAAGAAAGAAGTGCAACTAAATTAACCAAAACCTAAAATCTAAGAGTAGGAAATTGGGAGCTGCCTGAAGTACAGACATCTTAAATGGATTCATATGCAACCTAAATAATTCTCTACTGTTTTGATACCTAAAGTAATTTATACTTACCTCATTCCTCCTACAACTAACTAGTAATAATTCATTTCACTCAAAGTACCAGTGAACTTGGACAGAACTGCTTCTTTTATCCAGCACTTCCTTCACCCTTCCCCAGTCCTCACTCAGACCCAACTCAGCTGCTGTTCCTTTGAAGATGGCACTTGTCCTCCCTGGTCTTCCCAGCTCACAGCTCTGCACTGCTTTTCCCTGGCCTTGACTTGAGCATCCCCAAATCCCTCCTCCTGGAGCCCTCAGAACTTCATTCTCTTGGAGTCCTCAGGCAGGGTCCCCCACATGTGAACGCACAGCACTACCTTGCATTGACTGCCATAAACATCCTTGGAGGAATACACAAAATAAGCACACGTTATCTGCAAACCTTTAGTATAAAGGGGAAAAGAGTCAATGGGTGACGTAATGCCGTACCAACACACGACTGCAGAAAAATCCACAGGGCAAATTTACTAGGAACAACCCCAAATTTCCTTGTTTATACTGACCTGAACAGGATATTATAGATACTAAAGACACTTTTCAGTTGTATCAAGTATTTTGTTTTTTGACCAAAAAGCAATACACTCAAGTACCGACAGAAAAACAACTCCCCCGATAAAAAGCACAAACAGATCTAGTACATTAAGAAAAAGTCACTTAATGTTCTTCTACAGCCATCTATGTCTTTGTTTTCCTATTTTAAAATGGCAATTGTACAAATTATATCTAATTATCACCAGTTTGTTGCTGATGCTTATTTGTGCCAGACTTCTGCCTTTTCTGAGTTAAGACTTTTCTGAAACTGGTACATTTATCTTTAGTTAATTCCTACCAAAATGGATGCAGATCACAGCTCTTCTGTAAATAAGCACAGCCAAAAAGCAAGGGTTGCAAGCATGTGTGCGTGCATATGTGATTTTTAACCTTTTAGCTGGAGAAGGGCCACAACAAGGAAATTCAAGAGCAGAAAATTAAAGGATCTCGAAGGGAAGGGCTCTGGAGCGGACGCTCGCGCCAGACCTCCTTGTCTAGAGGCAAACAACTGCGGCCAAAGCCGTCGAACGAGAAAGCGTAGAGCGCGAGAGGCAGCCCCGGCGGCGACCCCCGTGCGGGCAGTGCTGAGCTCTGGCCCAGAGGCGGCTCTGACTCAGCGGGGGCGGAGCCGGCAGGG
>JAUBNY010000307.1:101902-111953 GCA_032275445.1 Crypturellus soui | reverse complement strand
AAAAAAAGAGAAGGGGGAAAAAAAAGAGAAGGGGGAAAAAAAAGAGAAGGGGGAAAAAAAAGAGAAGGGGGAAAAAAGAGAAGAAAAAAAAGAGAAGAAAAAAAGAGGAGAAAAAAAAGAGAAGAAAAAAAAGAGAAGGGAGAAAAAAGAGAAGGGGAAAAAAAAGAGAAGGGAAAAAAAAAGAGAAGGAAAAAAAAGGGAAGAGAAAAAGAAGGAAAAAAAAGGAAAATAAATCTGCTTTTAAACAGATATTTCTTTCCACACTCCAAGCCTAAGTCTATTCTAATGGAATGAAATGTTCCTCTAAGAACAAATCTGGTTCACAAAATCACAAAATACTTTTCCTTTATCAAGATGTGAGTAAAGTCTTGTAGAAACTTGTAATTTTCAGAATCAAGTAAACTTCATTTCTCATTTACATCTCTCTCAATCCCTTCAGGAATCAGTAACTTTGTTTTCATGAAAATCCAGGAGCAAAATATATAGGAAAAGGTGGTAACTTAAATTTAACTGCTTTATCTCTATATACTTATATACTATAATGGTACAGTATCCCAGAAGAATATAAACAAAAGATTAAATTCCTCAGAACCCAGCATAACATGTGCAAGCAAATTCTCAAAGAAAATTGTGCATTTATTCTGCCCCTCTATGAACTGTCCATCCCAAGAAAGGTATATTTTTACTTGCACAGTAATACACTAACTGCCCACAAATAGAAGAAATAGGTCACAGAGCATGATCACTCATGAAAGCAGATGCCAGTGACTCACTCGTCATGTAAGGAAGAAGAGAGGAAAAAAAGAGCGTAAGGATATGATTTACAGTGGGCAAATAGCGATGAGCTAATACCTGAAGGTGAATAATTTCACAATGAAGATCTGTTTAATTCATCCTGGTGTGCTAAGTACAACGTAAAAGGACTAGTAAAGCAACAGCCAGCACAGACTAAAAGGCAAGCTGTGGTACTTACAAGGCAATGTTTTAAATTTCAACACGTTACTGTGCACAGCTGTGAAAGCTGAACACAGTGCGTCCCCAGACGCAGCAGTAGCAGCAGAGAGCTTTAGGTCTCGTATCTGACAACACTGCTGGCAATAGCAAGACAGACCCAGGTGCTACTAAAACTCTGTCTTTCAAAAGGTCTAACATATAGGATAGCATATGTCTATATTTAAACTGAACTGTTGTTTGAACGATATCTGCTCCAAGGCAAGCAGGACTGCAGGCAATCCACGAGGAGACCAAGGGGCTTGTCAGCTGTTACAGCCGCATAACGCAGTATTTGCAGTTATTCTTAGACCACCAGCCACTGGATTCAGGCCACGATTTGACAAACCCAAGTGTTAGTTAAGGGCTGGGGTCTCCTTTCGGCCTTACTTTTTGTTTGTTTTGGTGGGGAGAAAGAGAGCAGAGGGGAGAGGATCCTGTTTCTGTTTCAAGCCCTATATTTTGACAATTGAAAGATTTAATCTGAACCCTAAACATCTAAAACTATAGGTCAAAAATTAAATCTTATCCATGAATATTTTCACATTAAAAGAGCATATGCTAAAATCTAAGCCAAAATGAATCCCCAAACAAACACAAATGCCACTTTAGATACATGCAACCAAGTAGAACACTGGCATTCAGTACACAGGCTATCCTTACACATCCAGTCCAGTAAAATTCCCAGTATTACATAGATAAACAACTCTAATCATCTAATCTTTGAGTTCTTGAACAGGTCTGATCAGCTTCTAATTCAACATTTTAAATTTCAAAATTCGTTGGAAGAGCAGTGGCTGTGATGATGATAGAAGAAATGCTCTGAAACAGAGACGAAATTTGTGCCAGGGATGAGAGCTTCATTCTCCGACAAAGACCCATTTCACACAGACCCTTTAAACGCTTTCCTGCACAGCAGCCTAAGAGAATTCAACCCTTATTTTAGGCACGAGGAGAAATGTACTTCAAAAGTCAGAAAAATATCGGAAGTTTTTTTATTTCCAGTGAACACAATCATTTTGAATTAGAATTTGTACCTATGACTAACGCACAATTTAGAGCCAAGAAACATTTGTCCTTGGAAGAGTGCAACAGGACTCACGAAGAAAAAAATTTCCCCTTTTATCAGCTATGTCTAAGTAGCTGATATCACATCAAGCTCTCTAGTAAAATATTTTATCATGCTAGCAATTATGTCTCATACAAACAAGCTAAAACTAAGACTTCTCATGAATTTCTGAAAATTCTACTGCTAGGAGATGTCTTCATCAGCATTAATTTGAGATTCACATCAGTCATTCAATTGCAGAAAGATGTCTTCTAGATTATCCAGTCATCTCAAACTGCTTGGATGAAGAAAGCTGAAACGAGCTTTTAAAAATAACTAAGTAGCTTTAACAGCCTTGACTAATCTGTTGCACTAAACCTTGCTTTGGCACAATTTGTACAAACCATCCTTTTAATGCAACAGAGATCTGATCAAGTGGCACCCCTATGCAGGCCATGTCGTTCTCTTCCGGCCTCTGCAGCAGTAGCTTAGAACGTATTACCATGCTAAAGGTCTAAACATTTATCCTTCATTTCCTGAATATTTCCTATTCCTTACACGATAGAGACTCAAGACTTCTAACTTTGTTCAGTGATTTAATCAAACATTAGAGTTTCTACTAAAGTAACTTCAAGATCAGTTTTTCAAATAATTATTACAAATCACCCCAAAAGGACTATATTTGGCTCAAAAGTCAAATCCAGGCATACACTTGAAAGATGAAAGGAAAATAATAGAAACAACTTCACAAAGGCTTTTTCTTTTATTAAAAAAGACATTCATTAGGATTATCTCTTCTTCAAATAACTGCAAAAAATTACAAAGAATTTACCTTTAAGATGCAAATTAAATGATAAAGCATTCAAATAAATCAATGTTATCTTTTTTTTTTAAATCAACTCCCTTCTACAAGTCCACAACTAGACACCAAACCAAAATGATTTTTCAATCTTTCTGAATCCCAAGAAAGCCTGTGCAGGTGATGCTAGCATAGAGTTTAGGGGACCAGACAATTAGTCTGATGAACTTATTGATGTCTGACTAATAAAGTGACTGAATGTTTTCTCAACCTGGCTTAAACTGATCACGAAGATGTGACTTGTTTTTAGGATTGTATAATCCTTTTGCCTCATCATGACTAGCAGCAGTTTTTCTGATACGGGAGAGTAATCACAGCAAAATTTTAAAATGTGACTAATTAGAAAAACCCCAAGACACTCATCACTGTGTTGGCAGCCAACCATTCATGTTTCCTCCTGCAGTTCAGTGAAACAACAGCATATTTTGCTGAGCTCCTGCTCCCAAAGTCTGTGAACTGTGGGGACTGTTTACTGATTCATGAAAATTCTGTATTTCTGCATATTTCTTATGCACAGAAACCACATCCTTTTTATTTTACTTTACCCTTCCCTACTTTACTTCATTTTGCCAGTAAACAAACTCATAAACACAGTAAGACCAGCTTCATACCTACTTAAAACAAGGATTCAAATGTGCAGTTATCAGCTTGCCAAGACCTGCAAAAATCCCAAGGGTTTCTGCAGACTGAGCAGTAAGCTATGCACTCCCCTAGGTTTGACATTACAACACAGGCGACGACCACCGAAACATCATCCTCTCTAGAGCTCAAAAACTACCTTGGTGGTAATTTCAGAAAATAATATTCTATTTTTAAACTCTGCATATTGGATATGTTATACCAGCCATATCTTTAATAATGGTAAATTAGTCACTCTCTCCCAAGGAAAAATTCTGCTTTACCAAATCATTAATGTCTCCCAGCACCCTTAATCACCGCAGAAAAGTGGGAGCACGTCACGCACTGGTGGTGGAGGCAGGAACAAGCTGTAACACGATACAAAGATCCACGTCACATCCTTGACTGGCCCGGCCGCAGCCGCCAGGGTGCCCGCGGGCCTCTTGCCTTACGCTGATTCGGCTGCACTGCCGGCTCCGCCACGCACAGAGGAGTTGCTGCAGGAAGCGGGACGCTCCTGGTGAGTCAGCGCTCGGCACAGGCCCCTGGCGCTGCCGGCCACGTGAGGCCACCTCAGATTGCTGCTAAAGGGCAGCTAAGCATACCCTTTAAAAAAAGATACAAATAAGAAAAATCTATCAAACATTTAGAAAGCCAGACAAACTGGATGCACTTTTGTCAGTCCTAGATTGATTTTTCAAGATCTCAACAAGCTAAGGAAAACTTTAAGCAAACTCCTGGCTACTCTGCTTTTGTCTACTTGCGCTACCACCCAGACCAACCTAAACGAATAGCTACTGCACTTGCACACAGCTCTGCTGTTCAAGACTTACCATCTCTAACAACAAAGCACACTGAGGATGTTGTGAGAACCAAGGTAGCAGTGGAAATCCTTACCAAACCACCAAGCAGAAAGAGCAGGTACAAGTTGTGGGTGACCTCTGGAAGGTTATCTCTACCGTGCACACCACGGGGCATAGAAGGCAGCTGGCTTTGGCGGCACATGGCCACAGTTGCAACATAGAGCAGCAGCCGCACTTGCTTGCTCAAACAGCTAACTCGTACCCACAAAATTTATTTCAACAGTATTTTCAACAGGAAAAGGAAGTCAGTCTATCAATACTGTCAATATGTGTGTTGTATGTATCCCAGCACGCTAGGAGAAGCAGAGCAAAAGAAAAAAAATCAAATAAATTGAGGCAAATTGTCACTCAGACTACAGTACAGTGTTCTCTGCCTTATTTCAAGCAAATCAAATAAGTGAAACTAAGCACACAACACAAACACCAGGAACCTTGGTAACTGCTAATTTGTCGAGTATATTAGCACTGACAGGCATTTTGTGTCCCACACTGAAATACATTATGCGAGAAAACATACAGGTTTCACAGGTTTCACTTCCTACACATCTTTCTTCCAGAAAGACACATAAAACCACAAAATTAATGAACTAATCTGTCCTTCTCACACAATATTTACACAGCCACACAGTTCTTCCCCCCAAAAAACTCACAGCTTAGCCTTTAAAATAAATGCATTAGACTATTACTGAAATAAATGGCAAAATTATAGATTGATTTTGTTGATGTTGCTGTTGAAAACTGCACAATTATTTCAGATGCCAGGCTGCCTTCTTTAAACTGCAATGGGATCAATTTGTAGAAACTATGCAGGACTGGAGTGGATTAGTCTTCCAAAACTTCTAAAGAAGAAATATTTTGTGGGAAGATCCGTTTCTAAGGGAGGAAACACCACACTTCCCTCTCTCCAAAACAAGATCATGGGTCCAATATGCAAAAGCATGAGAAGGAGCATGACTACAGCAGCACTGCTCATATAAGAAGTCTGTCCTCATTGTTGCAGCCATCATACAAGCACAACAAATGACAGGCTCAGTTGCAAAAAGCTTAGGCAGTCTAAAAACCAGGCATGTGGATGAGACAGGCGTTTCCAGCAAGTTGGAAGAGGGTGTGGATGAGGTAAGGTGACAGAAAAAGGGTGTGCTACAATTCTTGGTCATCAGGAAGAATAGTCACAACTCACTGCTCACCCAGCCATTAGCTAATTTAAGGCTTTCATTTGCATCACAGTAGAAATACACTCTCACAGTACCAATGTACCAAGAAGGATAAACCCAGCATTTCCCTAGTTTTGCTTTTGTTTGAAAAGTGTCATGCAAACACTACTGTCAGAGGATTCAGGAAAAAGAAAGGAGTTAAAAAGTGAGACTGGCCTCAAATCCATTACTTTCTTATCATGCTTGCTTTGCTCTGTAAGGTTTTGGTGAGGGAATGGCAGTCATTGCCTTTCATATAGAACTGGTAAGAATCTAAGGGCTAATAAATATAACAGCAGATTAATGTAGGCTGTTCTCATAAAATAATGAGTATTGAGTAAGGAGTATTTATATCTACTTACTTTTACAGTAGCACCATGTAAGAAGGAATAATGGTTTAAGTAGGACACTGTATCATCTAAACGTTGACCAATATTGTAAAATTTTACATGCATATGTTCACCCAATACTGAGCCCACTTACAGCAGTATCTCATTCTCATGTAAGTGCTGGACTTCTAGCAGCAGATGCCTACCACATCTGATGTCCCAGCTTCCAGATCCTGTTTCCCTCATCACCCATCCTGCACACACATTTCTTCATTCCTATGCAATGTTTTGGAGTGGTCCAACTAGTTCCCTACAAGACAAAACCTGGGTACAGTTCCAGGAACTATTTCACAGGCTGCAGTAAAAGGATTTTAAGTTTTCCCTCCCATCATATTCCCAGTCTTCCAAAAAGTATCTGAGCAGGACTTGTTCCTTCACACAATGCCCCTACAAGCCCATAAAACTCCCACATAAAAAACCACCTGTCAGAAGACACTCTTCAGATTGTTTCCTTCTTCTGTATTAATATCCAAATTCTGTCTTTTGAACCATATTTAGACAGTCACGGATCCAAAGGACCCACAGTATTTTATGTTTAAATAAAGATTGGCCCAATGTTCTCCAAGGCTATTACTAAGGATGATGGTGGATATAAAAAACAAGCAATTAACTACTAGCAGTACAACACAGATCAGTAACAAATGTGGCAAATCTGTAAACCTTTCTCTAACATGTAAATGATTAAAGAAACACATCACCTTGACTAGGAGGGAAAAAGGGCCCCATCTAACACTACATTATTCTGTGTCATGTTTCCTGTACAGTGTCAGAGTCGGTGATCTTACTGGTTCCTACTAACCTTATAATTTATGAATCAGAAGACGGAAACACATGATCATTAGAAGGTATTAATTTACAGATAATGCTGACTGCTTAGGTCTGACCTACAGGAATAATTTGCATATTTAATAAAATAACCTAGTATATTCATATACTCTAGTATGTTTTGTATTTCCTTTTCCACACAAAAACTTGAAATTTGTTGTTTTAAGACTGGAAGAGGACACATAAGAGGGTGGGAGGGAAAATAAATTTTATTTCCAAACTTGGGGGAATACAAAGGAGGAGTGAGGGAGAAGCAGCTTCACTTTGAAATTTTTTTCCATTGACAGAAATCAATCTTAAAAGACTTACAAAAGATGGTAATGTTTTGATGTTTGGCAAGACAATTCAAAATAAAGGGGGAAAAAATCAGGCAGAAGCCTTCTCCACAGCAGAACTCATGTTCTCACGGTGGGCACAGGTCACAGATGGAGAGCAGATGTCTCTGGGCAGACCCATTCAGGCATCAAAATATGGCAGAAGTAGCAGGGACAAAGCCAAATCACCAAGCCATGAATAAGAAGGCCCAAACAAACAAAAAATACCAAACATGCTTATTTACAAAATATGTTGTGCATTTTACTTGTCCCTCCTTTGGGAAGCACAAAGAAGGTGTTCTGGTAAGACTTGATCGTACAGTGAACTCATAATCATCCTTTTGCGTGGGGTGTTCGTACGCAAGGCAAACATTGGACTTGTTTGACTGCCTTTGCTTCTACTATTACAGCACTTATGGAAATTCCCTCGACTTACCCATGCATGAGAACAAGCTAGACAGGCCTAGACTCACTGAAAAAGCACATCTGTAAAATGAATACACACAATCAACATTGGCTAGCTCTGAGAAGGTTAACAATATTATCACGAAGGATGTTAATTAACCATGACTTCTCAATGAACAGCACTGAAAGATGAAACAGTTATAACATGCATTCTCATTTCAGCTTCCACAAAAAGAAATAAAAGCTCTGTGTTGATTTGCATTACGAGAACTGTCCTGACTACAAATTTCAGTGAACACCAAGGCATCTGTTGGTAAAAAGTAAAAACTCAATTATTTTCATCATAAACATTTAACTTCTAGTTCCATCAAGGATTATATTATGTTTATGCTTTAAATTAGGATTTAAGTCCATAAATATTTTCTAATTTTTTTTTTATTTTCCTTTGTTAATCACCATTAACTGAAATAAACAGGAAACAGACAAATTCTGGCTTCAGATTTGTGTCAAAGATTTCTAGGCTTACTCTTACTAAGCAATTTATGGCTCAATTAAATGGCACTACCTGTTACAGATAATTCTGCCAACAGAAAAACTATGGAAATTCAATTTTCGATTACTTTATATCTTCCCACTGAATGGCAACACTACATGCCCTGCACCGCCTGGTCCTCTGCTGCCCCATTCCCTCTCCTTTCCTCAGCTGCGGTTTAGCTATCCAGAGATGCTCCCAACCCTTCTTGTGGCATCTCTGGTGTCACCTCTAGGACACATGGCCAAAATACCACTATCTCTGGGCTGAAAATGCCACCCCCATCACCCTCAGGGTGCAGGTTAGTGAGCTAGAATCCCTGCCTATGAAACACATCCCTCTTGCAACTACCTCCCTTGTTTACTGCTTCGGAAGCCCCCTGCATTAGTGCAGTAAGGCCTTTGCAGAACCCCTGCAGGTCAGCGGAGCAGTGGTAATCCCAGTTTCCCAAAGAGAAACTTAGAAGCTTTCAGAACAAGAAGAATTTAAACAAACTGATTTGTTATACTCTGCTTGATCAAAAGAAGTTCGGCTAGTTCGAACCACCGTAGCGATCTTCCCCGTAACAGCTTTAAGATTTAATGTTAATGCTTAAAAGTGCCACATTTAAATATATTTCTAAAACAGCAAATGCTTTTCCGAGAAACTAATTTCTGACAGTTTTAATACAAGTTGCTACTGTAAAAACTTCTCCCTCCCATTAGTCCTCTCAAGTTGAGTTCCCAAAGAAAATTAATACTCACACAGCAACGTCAATAAATAAAATCATCCAAAAAAGTGATTTTTTCACCTACTGAAGAAGGAAAAACAGGTAGATTGCACGGTATTTCATAATTTAACTATTATTCTAGCTTAAATTGGTTAAAAATGTGGGACCAAACACAACAGTGAAATTCAAGGAAATAAATTTACTTCTGTCAGTGGTAGAAGAAAATCTGAAATCCTCTTAAGCTCAAGGAAACAAGCCACATGTTCCACAAGCAGGCTGAGAAAAAGCTGTACTTGGGGAGCTTTCCAAAACCAGAGCAGAAATTCACAGCATGAACAACAAAAACTCCTTCCTAGACAGATCAGCTTCCTGCCTATTTTGCCTAGCAGGGCCTTTGAATAACAAGCACAGGCAAGAAGAATACATTTTTCTGATTTTTCAACAGACATCTTAACATTACTCTCACCTTTAACCAACAAGTTTTATAACTACTGCTTTAATATTTATATACACAAAAGTCTGTTCACCCATATGTCTGTGCATTTATTTACACTCTGTAGAGGTGTGTATATGTATATATATATATAAATTGCACAAATGCACTAAAAGACAATATACGTATGCACAGTATCCACAGATATTAGTAAAAGTGAAAACAATTCTCCTCCAATCTTGCAAAAGAGAATTTCACATTCATTCAAGTCCCTTGAAAGAAAATAAATAAATAGTCGAACAAATAAAATAGTGTTTGGAATGATGTATTCTCTTATTCACGCATAGACTATAAAATTTTGTTTTACAAACAATTTAAAGCCTTATGCTCTGGGAAAACCAATGTTCTTAAAACTCTTCAGTAAAATACTATAATCAAGCACCAAGAATAGTCAGGATACATATGTTTTTAATAAAATAAATAACTTCAATGTACAAAAAATTACAGTTAATTATTTACTGAAACAAATTAGGCAGCATCAGTAGCAGTATTTCTTCATTAGTGAAACAAACACCCTTGAATCTGCATAGACTCTACCTGAAACTGCCTATCATTCATACAAATTGCTTATGTAAACTCTTACGGAAGCTAAAGTAATATTTTAAGATAATATGTATACTTGATTTCTCCATGATCTGTGTGGAAGTTGAAGATTATCTAAAGATTATCTGTTTTACATTAGCCTAGTTATAAAAGACACACAGTCATGTATAAATACCCATTTCTCTACCAGTAAGCAGTGCCTTACAGCACCCTCCACGTTTTATGAGGAGAAAAGATGAGGCAGTAGCAAAAAAAAAAAAAAAAAAAAAC
>JAUBNY010000307.1:69996-89833 GCA_032275445.1 Crypturellus soui | reverse complement strand
GCTCCCGCCCCGCGCGCGCCGGGAGGCCCCGCCGAACCCGGCGCTGCGGGAGCTTCTCCGCTCAAAATGGTGGCGCGGCCGCCAGGTACGTCGAGTCGGTGCCTCTGCACCTTCCTCACAACTTTCCTCCTCTCTTCTTAATAAAAGAAGAGGTTTATTCACGGTTTTCGGCGACAGCACCCCCTTGAAGCTCCCTTCTCCCTCCGGAGCTCCACGCGGACAAGCACTTTTCCCACATCTCCACAGCACACAAACACGGTTCCAAACGTGTTCCACTACAACACAGCACCTTTCAGGAACGTCAAGCACTGGCGCTCCAGAGGAACGGCAGTCACGCACAAAGAAACATTTGCTGTGGCTCAAAAGTGGTTAGGGTAGTTTTAACAGCACTGGCTTTTTAGTTTAAGGGTCACGTAAGGGACTTCGGTCACATTTATGGTTATTGAGAGAAGCCAGCAAATTTTGTGCTGAGTGTTCACTTACCTAATAAAAGCAAGACTACCAGATAATCTCAACACTTCGGGAGCTGTGGCTTACAAAAACACTAACTTCCACGGCAGCCAGCCACCCTGCTTGCTCCAAGAGAAACTAGGTAACACTGTGGCTAAATCATGAGAGAGTCACCTAGAACAGGCCGTTAAAACTGCGGGAAACAAAGGGAAACAGGGAGGTAAACACAGACCAGTGTGTCTGTCACCGGTGAAAGAGCAGAGCCGGGATGAGCCAGAGGGACTCGTGACGCAGCTCTGAGGAGAGCATGGAGGCATGTAAAGCAGCAGCTAATTCTGAGTCACAGCATCACATTTTGAAAAGCCTCCACGAGCACTCATTGCAAAGAAGGCACCCTAACGTGCTCTAACAAACTCGAACACCATTATTTCTAGGTTACACAGAAACACCCCTTTTGGGTTCTGGTTTTGTTAGCCACACATACAAATGTCATCCTAGTCAGAAAATGCAGAGGAACACAATAAAAACAAAACACCACCATTCACTTCAACACAACAAAATGGAAAATAAGCAGAGCTGGAAGACAGGGTAAGAAAAAATAAAGGCTTAAAATGGGTTTAGATAATCATTTAAGCACTATCACTGATCATGCCTGAGAGAGATGATAACCCGTAAGCACCATCACTCGTCAGAGGCACGGGTACAAACCACCAGCCGACACGACTTACTGACGTGCCACCATAGCCAAGCTCTGCCTGACCACACAGCAAAGAATCATCTAATACTTCTCCACAGGAACCTTAATTTAGACAAATATCATGTACAGGAAGGAGAGAAAACAGCCACCATCTCATTTCTAGGTCAGATTTTCACGCTGTAGCGTATGAGCAACTGATTCCCTCTGTAAGGGCTGGGCAGGAGTGCCCTCCTCAGTCTGTGGGCCTGCTCTTCCTACACAGCTTTGTTTTAATCCAGCGGTATGTACCCTAGAGCAGCCAGGAACGCATTGAGAAGTTTTAGAAGGGCCTATGAAGGCAGGCATGCTAGGGAATATGTCATTTTTGAGGCCCCTAGCTGCTTTAGGAGCTCTGTAGAGGCACGGAGACACTTCTCCACACACCACACTGCCCATCTTCCCTGCTCTGTACGAAATCTTCTGCCTGCAGTTTGTGCTTGTGGAAGGAACTGCATGCAAAGACGACGAGGCAACTGTAAATAATGCTGTACAGCACTGGGTAAGGAGTAACAACGAAGTAATGAAGGAAAAGCACCAGTGTCCCCATCTCCTAGCTAACTCCCTCCCATCCTCATCCCAGAGGCACCTGGCGGACTGTCTGTCTTCCCTATTATTAACAAAAGCAATTCAGTTCCCACAGCTCGTCATGCTCTGCTAAATGCACCACACGAGGTGGTGACAGTATAACATAGAGCTCAAAATTCATTTCATAAGGCCAAATTCTCCCTCCTGAAGACTAGGTGGCAATTCATCTGAAGATTTCTTTGCACAAGTCACTACTGCTTTATTAAGTATGATCCGAGGCATCCAATCCCCAAACCTACCATAAACACTTTCAAAAATGAAGCAGGACTATCATTCTGTGGGCAAAGACCTACCCAGAAAGGTGAACTGCTGCTTGCCTTCAGACAAATTCTGACAGCAAAATAAGTTATACATAGAAGGCTATGTATAACTGAGCAGATGTTCTTAAAGCAACTTCACAGACCTCAATAAAAAAGTAAGTAATAAAGATCATTAAGTTTTCCCTTTTATATTTACTTTAAAAGTCACTCAAAGCAGAAAAAGAAGTATGACTAATCCACCCTTGCTTTGAAGAAAATGAAATTTCCAAAAGCAAATATATAAAAGTCCTCCTTTTTCAATGAAACACTCCCTTTCAATATACAAGCAAAAAAAAATTCAAAATGTCAACATTTATATTCAATGATTAACAGGAATAAAAATTCTTCCCCCAAAATATTTTAACCTGTAATATTGCTATACAGGAGTATTTTAGGTATTACCAGGGAATACTTTGGAAGTCAACACGTCTTTAAAGTCAAAAAACAGTATCAATACAAATTAAGGTTTTACATATAATACTCCAATGGCTTCCTTCACTCTAAAATAATTTACACTGTTCAAAACACATAGCAAGACTGTTCTGGACAAGTCATCCCAAAGTGTTACAAAAGCATTAAAGACTGCTCAGATTCACCGGCTCAGACACACACCGGTGGAAGTTTACTAGCAATGCTACAGAGATAAAGAGCTCCTACCTAAACCACGCTGCAAAATCCTGGCAATCACACAGGGCGGTGGGACTGATAAAAGACGTAAATAAGTAAATAATGAAAGGGGGAAAAAAAAGTGACAATAGCTGTCACCTTAGCATTTCTTTACCCATAAGAAAGTGAGATTATATAATCACACCTTCAAATAACAAATACTTCTTTGTCTAGCAATAACTTGAAAGAAGGTTAGGTGTCAACTGAAGCTGCAGATGCAGAAGCAAGAAGGGAGAAAGCACTAGGTGTTTTTTTTGTGTTTGTTTGTTTGTTTTTTTTTTTAAGTCTGAAAATTATTTTCCAAATTGCAATAAAGGACCTGGGCACATAACTCATCCAGCTCCTGCCATTCAAAATGTTTTGGAATACCTGGAAATTCTATAACACTAAAATGGAGCCATCACATCATAGCCACTCTTCAACAGAAAGAACATCGCCACTGGCAATGAATTCAGGTACAGCAGCATATTTAGTGTCACTGAATGGTTTTACACATAAGCAGTCTGCCCAAACAAACATCATTTTTTAAACGAGATTTCAAGTCTAGTTACTAAACCTCTAGGCTTACAATACGGAAGACATTTGTAAAATATTTAACCTATGACCATATCATGTTTAAATAAGATAAATCAGCACAATGGAAAAACTTACACAACTTACAGTACACATTAAAATTCACTAATAGAGAGATTTCAAGAAGTAACCACAGATGAAATATTTCTAGTGGATCATACTAGGCTATGTGCTTGGTTTAATACAATTCAGTACTGCTATTGGTAATCCAGAAAAAAATATAGTGCCCTTTTTAGGGTAGGAAAAAAAAAAGGGGGGGGGGCACAGTAAATAACAATAGGAACAGGAGAGCTTGGCATTGGATAAAGCTGCCTCGGTTGAAGATCCATCCCCCATCCAAAAACTGCCAGACACAGTGCCAAACACAAACAAACCATACGGAGCCAGCAGCCAGGTGACTGCAGGTACGCCTGCAGAAAAGCAGCTGCACAGGAGCACGTGTGGGACGTCCTAGCTACCATGAGCAGGAAAAGCTCTCTGGGGAACAACATGGTACAACTACTAACTACACTGAGCTGAAAATTATTTTCACCTTACCCACTGGAACACAGTGGATTTCTCACTGCTAGGATTCTTAAAATTAGATATCCTCCTTTCTTAAAAAAAAAAAAATATGTACAGTTCAAAAGGGAGTTACAGGATGGATATAAAAATTAGTAGACAAGGCTCTATACCCTGTTTTATATAGGAAGTTAGACTACAAGATGCTATTGGTCTAATGTACTCATTATTTTATATCATCCTTAATTACAATAAGTAAAATCTTGCTCCACCTAGTGGTTGATGTTTCTGTTTGTGATATTCTACTGAATTCACAGTTTGTGACATAAAGCCTGAAAGCAAGTTGCAGAAATCACCAAATACAAAAAAGTGTTTAGTACAAGGTGTATCAGTCAGATTTCCAACTCAGAAATATTCATAAATGCGTGCAAAAATTATTATTCTAGCCAGTTACAAGGCAATGTGCAATATTCAAATTAACCTCCCACTGCTGTGATCTATTACAGCTCATTTAAAATAAATGGCCACTGGCTCTGGTCCCATTCATAAGAAGTTCTAAAAATGCACAGTATTAATTGGAATTTATATATATATTATGCAACCACCCTCATCAGCCATATAAGTGTGAAAGAGCCATTAATCCACCATTTTGCATCTACAGTGGAAAAAAAAAAAAAACGTGATAACTAGGTCACCACACATTCGCTCTGGTCCCAGAGATTACCTTATCAAGCAGAGCTAATGTAGCAAACAGCCAAATTAATGAAAAATTATGAAAGCACAATTTACACTAAATTTACATCTATCTGAGCAGATTGAGAAAGCTACTTTGTGATAAGCAAACGTTTCTAGTACTGTTCTAGTTACTGTTTCTAGTTATAGTTTCTAGTAAAACAGAAAATGTCTGTGAAAAATTTAATTGTTTTTCCAAGTACCCTGGTCCTCACCTTGACTTCCCATCACACATGTCAGAGGAAAAAGACATATGTATAAAACATAAATATAATACGCTCTCTTTCTCTCTCTCTCGCTACATATATATATTTTATATATATATATATAGTATTACTCATCCTGCTTTGCTTTTTCTCAATTGTATCTTTTTTTTTTTGGGCAGGAATTAGCAGCATCTTCAGAAGGTTGGGCCTTCCCCCCCCACCCTCTGTTAACCAATAATTTGCCATTTTAATGACTAAAGTATCAGTGCTACAATCTAGATAGACAAACATCTATCAGCAGGACAACATATCTAAGGATAGATCTTTAGACATCTGTCGTCCAACAGATATGCAAAGAGCTGTAATGAGGCTTTCCATATTTCTGTGCCCTTCACGAAGCAGTCACGCACTTCAGAGGCTTAATTGATTGCACTGGCCCAGACCCTTTTACATAGGGAGACCTTCTGCTTTCTCACATGCAGATACATCTTCCCTTGCATCTTTTAAAAAATAAAGTGCCAGAACCTATGCAGTAATGTCAGCATAGCCTTAGGCTAAAGGTGAAATTTCCTAAATAGTTTCTTAAAAAATACAATTACATACAATTACTGTCCTAAAATAATATGCACTTAGTTATTATTATACAGCCTGCATAATCATTGCGTTCAGATAAGATGTATTTTGTGAGAAAAACACATAACCATAGAATAAAAATCACATTCTTAAAAACAAACCTGAATCTAGAAACCGTTTCTTCAAGATTTTAAATAATTCTAGCAGACCATATCAACATTCTATAGATCACATATTCTTCATCTTTTTAACATGCATGTATTCATATTGGACATTTTCTGCCTTTACTAGAGAAAATATAGTATTTGAAAGCCACTTTATTTGGAGCATATATATAAAGTATCTGTTCAACAATGCAAAGGTTTTGCAGGTTTTAGCTTTTTTTCCACGTATGTTAACAAGCTATTAAAAAGAAAACTCAAACTCCAGCACTGCAGAGGGAAGGACAGTTGAAGCAAGTGCAGCAGTTTCTTATGCAACCCCAGAATTTTGGTTGAGGAATGCCAAACAACATGCCCCTATTCGACTATTGCTGCTTATTATAGAGACGTTTTCTTGTATTCAGGTCTGCCCTGACCACCCCTCCCAGCCATATTCCACCATTCATAACAGACCTAGGGGATTTCTCTATGCAAAAGCCAAATCAACTGCAGAAAGAAACCAAGCGTAATTGGTGTTTGAGCTTATTCAGCCCTGGTATGTTTGGGAAGGTTGCCCCCACGAGCTGCAACTTTTTGTATTTTTAAAATAGCTTTCACAGAGAGGTAGCGTGCTGGAGGCCAGCACAGAAATCCTCCCCACACATAAGAAGCACTCATGCTTGTCACAATCTAAGTAGATTGATTTTAACTGTATTGAAATTAGCAGCAGCTCTTCAGGATAAATGCTGTCTGCAGTAAGATAGAGAAGTGCACCAGTGGATACACTTGAACACTGAATGTCCTAAACTATTTGCCAAGCCAACACAGCCTGATGGCTACAGATCTGTTATTTATCTCCCAAAGCAAAGACATTAAAATGCACCTCCCCAACATTAGCAAGCACTAAGCTTATTCCAGGTATTTTAAATACACAGATTATTTTCAAATCCCCATTTATACCGCAGTGAGCAAAGATAAGGCGCCAGGAAGGTAGAGCTTGGCGGCGTCCATACCAGCGCAGCGGCATGTCCTGAGCATCCCCGCGCTCCTGCGGCTCTGTGCTCCTGCTGATGCGAGCGCTGGGTCTGCTGCCAGCAGGGCCCCGTGACAGCACCCTGTGCAGCGCAATCTGCCAGAGGGAACGCGGGCACAGGGCAAGGGCAAGGGAAAAGGAGAGGCATTATGCTTAAAGAATACTATGTGGACTGCCTGTTAACATTACAGAGGGTATTTGAGGCAATCAGCATGCAGCTCAGCAAGCTGATGGCATCTTTAAATCTCTTTACACATCATCCTTAATGATCTCCCGCTCAAAATGGAAAAAAAAAAACTGTTCTGGTACACACTCTGCAGTTTCAGGCTGCATTTCTGAGTAAATCAGTTATACTGAAATGAGGAGAACCTGGATCTTCCAGGCTCCTTCAGCTGAAACAATGGAAGATGAACCTTGACATCTCGTGGTCCTCAGTCTGTGCCGCTTCCTGAACTACAAAGTAACCCTCTGCTGCAAAGATCCGTAGCTGAATTCCCTATGCAGACGAATCAGTTGTTGAAACATAAGCTACTGGAAATGGTGGGATTCACTATGTAGAAAGGTTTTCTTGTTTTTTTGTTTTTTTTTTGTTTTTTTTTTTGCAAATAAAATGGAAAAGAAGCATCTGGAAGTACAAAAGAGGTAAACAAGCTTTCAGTTGTTTAAGCATATCAGAATGTGAAAGAATACCCTTGAAATGAAGGACAAAATACTAAAAGTGACCTTATTGCTAAGATGCCTCAGGCTTTAAGACTGGGTATTATCTAGTTATTTAATCTCTGTGCTTCAGTTCCATCTGTAAAGCAAAGATAATAACAAGTTCCTACCTCTCAGGAGTGCAGTGGAGTTAATTCCACAAATATTTGCAGAAAATGCTCATATACTAAAAAAGGCATAAAGAAAAGGAGCATAAAATAGCAGTGAGATCTTCAGGCCAACCAGTGTAGAAATTCAGAGGTACCAAATGCTTTCTACACTACCCTCCTTGCAAAGGCTGTACAAGCACAGGCTGAGCAGGACTAACACGAGCTAAGGAGTCTTAAACCTCCATTCCATGCATATCAGAGAACGACAAGAATCTGGGAGAAGGTTGTGACAAGTCTCAGACATGCATTGTGCTCACCACCAGAGAGGAGAGCCCAGATTTCTGCCTAGCTTTATAGGATTGAGCGCGCCCAGCAGCCTCCTGTCACACACAAACTGCATCCAGCACCACCACCAGCACGCTGCCCAAGCAACATAATGCAAGGTGCACAGGACCAACATGATCCATACAGCTTGGAATACTTACAGCATCCAGGAAAACTCTATTAGTCACAGCTGAGATGAGAAAATTAGCTGTTCATCATTCATAAAGCCGTCCAAGCTGATAGTCCGATAGCCCCAATATCCCTGATATCCGTCAAAGCGATCGTTCCATTCATATAACTACAGAGGATTATGGTTTCCTGGGATATCTACATCCTGATACAGAAGGGACTTGAATCATTTATCACTGCAAATGATAATTTGCATGATAAAATGATACATTGTTTAGGTGCCAGCAGTAAAATAAACTCAACTTCAAGACACCACATCTTTCAAAGGGCCTCTTCTTTAGTCATATCCAACCATATGTGAAAATGACTGACATTAGATCTTAATGAACTTGCATAAAAATACATGTTTGTTTCTCTTACATCAACATATTCATTTATATCTGTATTTTTATTTTTTTGTAAGAGAGGGTAGTTCTCTTTCAGAAATAAATATATGATTTCAATCTTGTAATGTTTAAAGGAATAAACAGGGCTCAATATTGACAAAGGGTTATCCCAAGATATTTCAATGTATCCTCATAAAACACTGTTAACAATGCGATTTGACTCAATCATAAATGCTACTACTCTGCAATGCAATGTTTTTTGTTGTTGTTTTTTTAATTCACCCACCAGCCAAAGGAATATCCTATTCTTCCCCTTGCGCATCTGTGCACATGCACTAGAAGCACTAGAAGAGAGGGCTTCAGCAATTCTGCAGCAGACAAGGAAAGCAATGGAAGTGTTTCATGGAAGCGAGGGCAGAAACGACATATAAGATTGCTCATTTTGAGAGCAGACTAGCTTGAGCTGACATGTAGCACCAGCAGACGTCACCATCACCCCTTCCTCTCACAGGCTGCATCTATTCTTAGAGTTGCAACCTCAGAAATGTGACAAGAACTTCTTCTAGCCTGTTAGCTTACTTCAGAGCCCATGAGCTTGTTGTTTAGTGTTTTACTGTGTGAAAGTTTTAGGCTCCTTAGTTGCCTGTACATACTTCCGTACCAAATGGTCAATTTGCCTTCCTGGACATAAAGCATCATGGCATTTCCCACTTAAGAATGCCTTGGAGCATTCCTTCCAAGGCACATCCTTGGGACTGAAACGTGCTGCTGTGCAGCTCGGAGGTGCCAGCCTCTGTCAGTTTTTTTCAGTCGAAGTGCTGCAGCACCAAAAACTGCGAGTCGCTACCTCCTCCCAGCCCCACCATCATCGCAGCCACTGCTCCAAGTCCTGAGCACGGGGCAGGCAGCAGCAGCCGCCCGTACTCCTAATGACTAAGGAGAGAAGCAACCATGGCTTTGCTCTATGACAGCAGCTTTCGTCCTGCTAGGAAAGCATTCTGCAGGCCTAGTTCATTTCCTCCCACGGCCTCCAGAGCAAACAGACACCATCTCTGAACATGCTGACGAAGGTAGTGCTTGACTGCTCTAGTATGAGCCCAAAAAGCCACAGTGTTCAAAGATACCCAGTACAAGATACACCCAGGCCAACATGGCATCCATTAACACTGACAGCACTAAAAGGGAAAGCTGTCCACACACTGGCATGCACGCAAGCTTCCTCACCCTAGTGTTCCTGGGAGCAGGGCAAGGATGTGCTGATGGGAGCACCACTGCAAGCCTCAGGCCTCTCAGCCCCCTGCTTCCTTCTAGGCACTGTGCTCTAGCCCAGTCATGGGCTGTTTTCTTCTGAAGTGCTAACTGGCAAAGCCAAAGCAGCAATAAAATTTCTGACATACAAGAGGCCTGAGAACTTATGGGATGGGGTCAGAGAAGCAGAGCTTTCTGTTCATTCGAAGTATTCTGCTGGAAATGCCTTATACTTCTTACATTCTTATTTGCCACTTGGTTTCATTTTTTAAAGTCTGATTAGAAATTGTGGCTGTGAGATAATCACTTTAACAACATTCAAGAATAAGCTGAAACCAAAGCAAGACACTTTCTCTAGAGGAGCACCAACATTCGCTGCCAAGCAGTTCAGCCTACGCAGAATGAAAACAAGCAGTATCCTGCAGAGCAGAAATCCCAAAGCCTGCAGAAGACAGGCAGCGCCAGCCTCGCACCACACACCGCCTCCCGTGTGCCTCGCGGCCTCACTCACTGCAGCAGCTGCCTCAGCAGCCTGCGGCGCCGCACAGAGGAAAGGCTGCTGCTGGCAGGGCTGGCTTCTGTCCTGCATCTATTTTTATCAAGGTGCAACCAAGTGCTGCAGATGCAGCGCAGTGCTGCAGTGCTGGCAGGGAGTGCTGCCCAGAAATCCCAGCTCAAGAATTTACCTCCAGGGTTGTTACCCTGCAGACCTGCTGTGGAAACATCATAGGATTTCTGAATTTGGGATAACAGGAGTGGGATTAACTCATGGAGTATCTTCCCTGGCTAAAACAAGCTGCTGACAATCTTAACAGACCAACTTTTACAATAACAGTCACCAACAACAAGCCAGTTTAGCCAGTGCTTTCTCCGTATGTGGAAGAACTGATTGGCAACAAAACAGCGCAAGTTGCCTCCTCATTCGAAGGATAAACTGATCTTAAATTCAGGATACTTTAAATGCTATCTCATTTAACTCAAATTAAGCCAGATATGAAACCCTAGTACAGAGCCTAAGCACTATGTGCAGATTGAAACAGCAGAGCCGCAGGACACTGGAAATCAGCACTAATAGACATGTGTCCCTTGCACAAGCAGAGCCTCTAGGTCAACAGGTCGAGGCTCCCAGTGATGACCACGGCTGGTAGCAGCGCCCTGGCACATACTGGAACCTCATGGTGTGACAAGGAGAAGGTCCAAGGGACGGCCCCCGTCTGAGCACGCGGCAGGAGCTGCCGGGGTTACTCGCACGTGGTACAATGCGGCTCCACACAAGCTCTATTTCTCCAATGCTCACAATCTTCTTGGCCTGGAGTCAGTTCTGACAACTGCATGTACACAAGTCACCTACATGTCACAGAGGCCTAAACAAATCCTATTCTCTCCCCCCGACTTACTTCAATTTCTAATTTGGATGTGACATATTTATGATTTCTATTTATGATTTCTACTACTTTCTTTTCTACTACTACTACTAGTAGTAGTTTCTACTACTATTCTTCTACTACTACAAAAAAGTACTACTTTTTGTTGTTTTTTAAAACAAAAAACCCAAAAGTTTATTTCTCCAGATATCTTCTCTCCATGTTTTGCTTTCACTTCACATTTTCATCTTTGAAACAAGACAGCTTGGACCAGTTCACTGTTATGGTATCACTTATAACAGTTCAGAGAAAACAGAACTTGACCAAAAGTAAACAGAGATTTGCCTCCAAAGTAACATCATGTTCTGTTTTCAAAAGCAGAATACACCATGTCGTTTGCTTTTAATAACTGCAAGGCAAAACTACTCACAGATTAAACCTGCAAGCACTCTAATATGTTTGGATACAAAAATCATAGAAATCTAATCTAATCAGCACATCAAATTACAGTAGCAATTAAAATTATAAAGGTGCATCTGCATGGAAAATACTCATAGAAGAATTCAATTCTCTGTTTTGCTTTAAAGATTAGTAAAGCTGTTCAAGAAATTTTTATTCAGATCATTTTCATGACTCTGCAACATCAGAAGATTTTAGAATTAGAAAGAAATACTCCAGTCCCACAGAACCACTCCATAATTACTGCAATTTGCAAGTGGATCCAGTTCCTAACACCCTCTCACTTCCTTCAGATAGTTAGGTATAAACCACTGACCTTAAAATTTCACATTCAAACATACATACAAATAACCCAAAAGATGTGATAAAAATCAGCACACAACTGCTTTAGGAGGACCCTTATGAGAGCTCAGGGAGAGGAGATCAACAAAACGGCATTTAAAATGATTCAGACAAGCTTTCTCCCACAATGGAAAAAAAAATGTAGTTTTCCAAGTACCACAGGAAATAACTGTCACAAGAACTTTTCACGGTCTCCTAAGACGCATCTTACATGTACAGAGAAAACTTAGAGCAGCACAAAAAACTATAATTTGGTAAAACCTGAAAACTCTGTTATCCACCCCTCTGAGCTGGAATATGCTGTAAAACGCTGGTGCTGGAGAGAAAGGCAAGGGGGCTGCTTTATTTGATCTTTTTTGTTTGTTTGTTCTTGATCTGTTTTGTTCTTGCTTTATTTTATCTTTTTGAGGAAAGAAATATACTTATCTTCCAAATGACAGCAAGCAGCACAAATCAAATCGCCACATTCCACATTTTTCAAAGACACTTTTCAAAGATTTCTCCTATGAGTTTTCAAAAATGTACTCACAACCGTTTTGATAACAAGTTAGCTTCTGTTCTCCTTTACCCCAAGACCTCTGCTCAAGCCCTCACCATGCTTCCTCGCGGTGCTGCACTACTACCGCAGGGATTTAAAATTCTCTGAGAGACCCATGGCCACAGGTCACACCACTGCAGCACCTGCAGTCTTCATGTTTTCCCCACCTTTACACCTCTTCAAGCTAATAGGTTTATACAGATGTAACTGAGTGTTGCTCAATAAAAAACTGATGATGACTCACTAGCAAAAATAGAAGCATAATCCTCTCCTCTGCTGTGACTCTGCAGGGCTCAGAAAAGGCAAAAGCCTGGAAAATATTTCAAAAGCTGATATTGGTGTAGTTGGTAGTTGTTAGTGACTTTAAGTAGATAGAGGATCAGACCTGCTGAAAAAAGAGATGCTTTTACATAATCACTCCTCAAAACCCTGCTCTTCAGCCAGAAACTTTATGCACACACAGGACTTGTTTCTCCTTTTTCAAGGATATTCACACAAATACTCAACTGAAACAGTGCTCCCTTATACAAGTCACAAGTTAAAAAAAAAAAGTATGGAAAGCATCCAAGGAAAATATATTTTGTATAGTTAACTAAAGAGTTAAAACATCAACAAGGACAATAATGACAACTTTGGAATATAAAATGTATGAGAATTTATTTTTAGAGGAGAAAGCTAAATATTAATTCATTTCACCTTGAAGAACTTGTGCTTTATGACAGATACTTATGAATGCTAATCAGTTTATTCTGAGAGATGAGATAGCAGTTTTTCCTCATTTTAAACAAAAACAAAATAACTTGAGACAAAAATGTAGCCAAGTGATGCCTTATCTCACCCATGTCACCTCCTCATGCCCTTACTGCTGCAGAGCCATAGATCAGCAAATGAATCCTACAGTACAACCTTAAGGTCCATGTACCCAACACTGATCTCAGGAAGCAAAGGTGGAAATAATTTCTGAGGGAAAATGCTCACAGCAGATTCTTTCCTATTCTTGCCCAGGCTGAACATCCCAGGGCATGGCAACTGTGGAGTATAATGACAAGGGGAAAGGATGCATGCCCTGAAGCACACACTTCCTGCATCTTTTAAAATTTTGTAAACCAATGCAGCAGCAGTTCTAGAGCAGATAAGACAGGTAAAAAAAAAAAATCTGGAGACAAGATACTCTTCTACAAATTTTTTCCCAACATGTCTGGAAAAAGCACATCACCACCACAGAGTGGATGCTCACACTTGCTCTCTGGTTGTTCATGCAGAGCAGCTCCCGCCTTGTTGGCTGCCCAGTTCCAGGCCAGTCGCTTCTGCCACAGGCAGCAGCCTCATGAGAGAAGGTACCAGGGCTTTGCCAGTCCAGGGACACATTAGCACGGTCTCCCACACAACAGAAAACAGACCCCCTTAGCTTCCTCCCCAGCACCCCTCTAGAAAAGGCCCATTTTCAGGTACAGCAGCGATCCACCTCGACCACAGCCACTCTACCACCAAGGCGGAGGGACAGGAGCCTAGGCACAGGGTAAGTGGCCAGATGCTGAACAGGCTTCAGTGGTCACTTTCAGAACAAAATTTGACAGATCCTTCCCTAGTCACTTTGCTACATGATCCACCCATGTGATTCAGTGGTTCTTGAAACAGAGCTATATAGTTGCCTAAAAGTAGCTATTTTAAGCTTTCTGCTTTTATCAGATTTAGGGATGCAAGAATGTCCAAAATAAATGAAAGCCCAGGCAGAGAACATGTAAGATTAGGAAGACACTGACTAAACAGATTTTGATTTCTGCATTCGAGTTTCATATATGAACCCAAACAGCTTTAATACAGCTTTAATTTTTCCTAAAGTTGCAAAATCTGATATCAGCTCTTCCCAAAACTTTTCGTGGTTGCTCATGCATGTTAAATATTCAGATTACATCTGATGAAAATTTTTCAATGCTTTCAGCATTTTCCAGATATAAAAATCTAGTACGGAATACTAGCAAAGAGCTCTAGGCTATCTGTGCCATTGACATATTTTTTCTTTCAATTCACTCTTAAAATCAAACTCAGTCCGTGCTGGCTCTACTTCCAGTGACTTCTATTGGGAACTTACATCAAGTCAGCAGATAATATCATTCTATTTGAAAAGCTATCTTAAGTGGTACTCTCACAAGTAGACTAAGAGCCAACTGCATTATCAAAAAGTGCCATTAATAATCCTCCTTTACCCTTCCGTCAACTCAAAGTTTTTGATATGCTGAAGAGATTTTCCCCAAAGATGATTGTCTTTAAAAATATAAATAAAATCATAAAAATATGAAGAGCTTCGGCTCCTCCTGTTTTACTCCATATTTGTCAAATCTTTGGAATAAAATCTCCAAGGCTAACAGCTCCCAAGAAGCTCACCAAGGTGCCTCCCATCAGAGGCTCCCCTGCCAGGACTTGCAGGATGCATCACTGCCATGATTCTTTGCACAATCTAGGGTAGGTCTTTGTATCAGCTGAAAGTTCTCTGAGAAAGATGATAAGGAGTTTAAATTCTCTCTCTGAAGAAAAACTTGTTTTCCAGTTTACCCTAGAGGCACTGAACTCCTTTAAGTTCTGTAAGTATCCAAAGGTGGAAAACAGCCACAAATTACAGAACGAAAATGTCAGCCAGCAGGTGCCTTTTACTGTTCACGAGAAAGATTTAGAGCACTCAAAGTGGCAAACACCAAGTTACCACCTGGACCTTCACCACACATGGGCAGCACTTTCAGAAGACCCAAGCAGCAGCTAGGAAGCTGTTGGAAACGCGCACCCAGCTACCTGAACTTGGGCAAACCTTCCCCCTCATTGCCTCTAGGGAGTCCCAACAAAACACAGACTGGTCTCTGCGTGCCGTGCTCCACTGTACGGGCACACTGCACCGGCAGGCTCTGCAGCCACAGACCTTCTGTTCTCCACACACTACTCTCTGCTTCGAGATGCATCTAGCTGGCAGAAGGTTTCCTTTAGACTAACCCTCCCTACAGCAGCTACCACAGGCAGAACCTCAACAGAAGCAACCACCTAAGCAGCGGCTGCGGCAGCCAAAGGACACGAGGAGATGGGCAGCACATTGGGCAGCACATACTAGAGGAAAACCCCACCCGTTCGCATGGGTTAGGCCCCATCCTGCTGGTGCTTCTGAAGGGGAGCAGTAGTCACCTCACTACTATTATTCCTCCCACACACAGAAGCGCCCTGAGCGAACAGAACAGGAAACGCTCTTTATCTGCATACCCTAAACCGGTAAACACATACTCCCCAACTAACTGCTAATGTGTTAATGGGTAAGTAGCACACAGGTGCTGCTCTGGACACCCAAAGCTCTCTGCAACTGCAGCAATGCACAGAACAAACAGTCTCGGTGAACTGAACTCAGCTTTCTAAATATCCATTCCAGGGAACATTCGAACAGTCCAACAGAGCTTTAGACTTATTTCAGAGGTTCAAAATTGAAGCTCCATGGACTACACTCATCTTGCAGAAAATTAATTGAATACCACCAGGTTTTCATTAAGAACAAAACACAGTCAGCAATTTCAATCCTACTGAAAACTAGAATTGGGATTCTTATCCCATTTCTTCCACAACAAATCAGTAAATATAAAAAAGCATTAAAACCCTTCTTCAGAAACACACAGCAAGGGCCAAAATTACTGCTTCATTTTTCAGTGACATGTGAATCACGCCAGAAAGACTTCAAGTGTCAATTTGTTTTTAACTTTAAAGTAGGTTGGAGCAGAACTCCATATCCAAACAACTGCTTCACTCCACATTAGATGCAAGACATAGTATCAAGATAGGCACAAATACACATTAGGTAATTTAGCAAGATGGTACTGCAAGTCCTTCATCCTCACATCAAGTGAAACTTTTGATTGTTATTTTTTAATCCATGACACATAGGTAATTCTTCGTTCACACATTTTGAAACTTGCTTTCCTCATTGAAACAGAATCTCCCTAATTTACACTCGCAAAAAACACTTTGATTTTCTGAATTAATATTAGATGGAAGAAAACAAGAACTGTTTTTCTAGATTGCTAATAGTATTTTTTACAACAGTTTAGTTATAATAGAAAGGGTGTTTTTTTGATCAAATAATGATCTTTGATCTCATAATTACATCTTTTTGACATGTACAAAAACGATCCTTTTATATGAAATATGCATTAGGAGAAAGAACAAGAAGGATACTGTACTTGTCTGTTTAAGAATTATCTAAAATGTTACTGTATTAGAAATAAGACTTAGGATTTTCCTACTTCAGAAGGAAGAAACAGCCCTACAGGCCCACATAAATGGCTATGCTCCTTTAAATGGATGCATCTCTGATGCTCAACTCTTCTGCCCTTGAAGAACTTAGTACTGCCTCCCAGGTAAGCAACGAATAAAAATGTGTTTAGTGAATCACTCCCACTTCAGAACTCACCTTAGACTTTTGACACAAGGGAATACAGTTCAAGATATAATCACAGGAAAAAAACTATACAATTTCAATAGCATATTCATTTGTAAGAAAAAAAAAAAAAAAAAAAGGCCAGAGCAACCTCTATTACAATACTCTAAACAAAAGAAGGTGACAAAGGCAGCACATACACAAGCAGTATGTCCAGAGAAAGCAAAACAAAAACAATTTTAAAACTATTTCAGCATATTATAGCTGGTAACAAACTGTTGTACAATGAAATGCAGAAAAAATGCAATATAGTTAGTAGATTTCTCTGCAACTCCAAATAAGCTATGTATTAACATCTGGAGTCTCCCTTAGTCCTCTCAAAATCCGGATTACCCTCTAATTTTCCATAAAGTAATTTTAACTTCAGAACAACAGCTTGTCAAATAAAACATTTTCCCAATTGCATAGGCATGCTTTAATTTTCTTCCATTTTCCCCTTGAAATGTGTTTTGACTGTTGGGTTTTGGATGGAGAAGAAAATATTAACAATGGAAGTTTACTCGCTTACCTCCAAAAATGAAAAGCGAACAGAGGGCTGCATGGACTGCAAGGGCTTGTTGGGGTTGGGCTCAGGCTCCTTGGGGTGAGACTGAAAGTTAAAATAATGTCATCTCTAGTAAACAGAAGGTTTAGCAAGAGTTGCATGTTTTAGTGCAGGAGTTATGAGAAGAGTTGTGGTTAGAATGGAAACAGTACTGCCCTTCGAACGGAGCAACAGACAGTAGCCACACGGTTTCTAACGCAACCCTTAAAATAGAAACAAATAGCAAACGTCCTTAGATAAAATCCCAATGAAATCTGGCGCTGGCTGTATGTGTTTGACTGTTATTGATCTCCCCAGGAAAAACAGTGACATATTTGCATGCAAGTCAGATGCCCGAGTCAAAGAGCAACACTACTTCCCCCTCCCACCCCTCACAAATTTTTTAAGCTTTTTGTTATTTGTTATACATACCAGTTGCATTAAAAAAGAGGAAACACTAAAAAAAAGTCATTAACAATAAGAAAATTCTTGGTAAAAATAAAAACATAAATGGAAGAATTCTAATTTGAGAGTCTAAGACTCTGGCACATACCAGTGACCAAGTTAGCTAATAAAAATTCTCATTCAATATGAAATGTTTAGTCACAAATATGAAGTCCTTTATCTACGTAATCAAATGGAGATAAAAGTAACTACTCTCAAAAACAAAACAAAACAAAAAAAACCCTTGAACATTTAGTTATAAAGGTGCCTTAAAAAGCTGCTTAAAGTGTAGCTCAAATCAAAAGAACTCCCAACAAAATGGTAAGCCGCAGGAGATTTCACATGGAAAACTATAAAAACACGTTCATGCAGTCTCATGCACTTCTCCCCATAGTGCTTGCAAGAAAGCTTTTTTTCCTCCCCCCCATCCCCTTTTTTAAAGGCATTCAATACAACAGCACACCTTCTGCTGCATCGCACTGGAGGAATCTCTTAGTCTAAAGCTATGCACAGCTCTGCCTGCGCGAGGGCAGGAGCTTGGGGGAGCTCCCAGTCCCTGCCGCAGGGCAGACCCTCGCAGCCAGACCCTCTCCCCAGGGAGCCCACAATGGCCAATACACTCAGTGTCCGCTGTGCACAACCAGCTACAACCCAAATCTTCGTTTTCAATTGCACACAGCTCTGCTACAGTTGAAAACATTCCCATCAAAACCCTGTAGGGTGGATACCTGATTCAGGCTTTCTGGCAACAAAGTTTTGGTATAAATAGCACTGCTGCTTCTAAAGTAGAAGAGGGAAAACATTTTTTTGACGTTGTATGGGTTCTCGTGACCTTTCTTTCTTAAGCGGTTCTCATTGTTGGACAGTGGAGAGGATGCAAACCCTGGAGATGCCGCACTGCATTGCAGACAGACTTAAGGTTACTTTATGACCAGCTTCTCTTTCTTTGCCCTGTGCCCGGGGCAGGGAGCCGGCTGCAAGCTCTGCCTGCGTCAGCCGAACGCAGCACCGCACCAGGAGAGGAGCTGGCCTCTCTGCAGCCTCAGAGCAGCTGTGCTCACATGACAGCATTTGTGAGCTAGGAAGGAGCATGAGGAGCCAAAGGCTCATTATGTCCCCTCTGATGTGGCTGTGTTGAACCCAGGCTCCCAGCAGTCGGTCTGTGCAGGCCATCAGAGCAAGCTGGACATTAACTGAGGAAGATTAGTGCTCTTTTGCTGGTGTCCTCTCTGCTTCCCTGCATACATCTTTTGCAAGGCACACTAGAAAGGTCTTTGCTTACATATGATCAATGTAGGATGGTGAGAAAGGGTTTCTTTCTGCATTTTTAAGCTTCGTCTACAGCGTACTCTCTACTCTCACTTGAGACTAGCAGCAGCAGGGCAGCCAGTCCCGTGTGCTGCTGCTTGGAGCTGGGACCTCTCCTGTACTGCAGCGCTCAGCAGGCGCTCCTGGCAGTGCACAGCAAGCAGACAGGGATGCATGTGATGGAGAGAGAGAACCGCCTCCAAAAGGTAAGAAACAGGAAGGTGAGAGGAAACGATCCACAGAAAAAGAACTGCAGGTGGGCAGCAAAAGAGGAGCTGGCACCAGCTGGCCAGAAGCCACCAGGTCTCCGCCGTGTGGAGTCAAGCCTGGGGGCAAGGAACCAGAGCAGTGAAAGGATGGGGAGAGAATGGAATGGCACTGAAGGATGCGAATATACTGCCCTCAGGCCCTGACCAAAAATGAGATTAAATCACCATCTCCTCTTGGCTGCAAGCAAATGCCAGCGGCAGGAGGTGGCCGAGCACATCTCCCCTCTCTGCTGTCTGCTGCAGCTGGGCAGGGGGAGGCCTCACGGCTGCAGCAGGAGCTACACCAGCCCTGCTCGCGTTCCTGCTACGGTGACGCCTACGCTGCGGAGTAGACTCTCAGGGCAGTCAGTTGCACATGTGCTTGTGGCACACATCTATAAATTCGCACCAACTCATGACACTGGAGTGTCAATCCAGCCCTTGGAGCTCGCTTTTCAGCTTTACTTTTTCAGACCTCAAAATGACATGTGAAAACCTGTTAAGACAAATTATCACAGTGTATATGCACAAGGCTGACAGGCAACCTTAACTCTACCACTTACTAAATTTGGAATGCTTCTTTTTAGATTCTTAATATTCTTTGAAAGAGCTTTCTACAAGTAATGAATATCAAATAGACAGACTGTAATAATTTCCCAGTGATACAATGGAATTCTAGTCCCAACATTTAAATTTGATTGAAAGAAAATTTATGAGAAAGCATGTTTGAAGAATGCTTCAGAGTAAGAGTTTTATTTA
>JAUBNY010000307.1:46655-61800 GCA_032275445.1 Crypturellus soui | reverse complement strand
AGGTTTAAGCAGTTGCTGCCTAAGTTAAAAAAAAAAAAAAAAAAAAACCACTTTGGGATTTTTTTTTTTATTATCTGGTCTGTGCTGAAGCTATATTTTGGTACTAATTGATGACATTTAACTTTCCCATATTTATTATTTCATAATAAAAACAAACCAACGACACACACATCTCTTCTAGTGAAAAGTTTTACAAGGCCATCAGTTAGACAAGCATCTTCCTCAAAATCTAAAGACATTTCAGAAATCCAGACTGAAGCACACAGCTCTTTGCCCAACAGCCTGCACTCTGTTCATTAACCACTAGTACGTGTCTAGAATATTACTATGCACTATTTTGGCTGCTTGATAGACAACTCATGCTGCACTAAGGCCTTGCTATGCACTATACACACGTATGCCCCCAGTTTCATAAGGTTGCCATGCGTATGCCTGCCAAATATAAAACACACAAGTCTTGGCTCTCACTCACGATGCCAATGGGTAGGGAAAGGCAGGCGGCAGAAGCACCGCAGAGGGCAGTCCCTCGCTACAAGCACAGAAGTTTGGGGGTTGTTTGCTTTGTTTTCTGTCCATCTTATGCTTACAAAAAACCTTATAAATATTTCTACAGAAAACTGTCATTTGGGAAAACACACATATTTAGGGAATAAGATCTCACCAAATAGTTTAGACACTTAATCTCACAAAGGTAAAGCATAAAAACAGGCAGCAGCAAGCTGGAAGCCACGAGCATGGCACAAACAGCACCTCCAGCCCACGTTGGGAGAGAAGCAGGTGCAGAGCAGGACTGTGTGCTGGAAGAGCAGCTTTCTGCAGGCTCTCAGTGCTACCACAACAGAACCTTTAACAGAGGGCAACCCTAACTGAATTTTCTGTTACAACAGAAGGCCTATTCAGTGGCACACAAAAAATTTAACATCTGCTGAGCACAACACTTATCTTTCCCAAGCCATCACCATGTTTAGCACTACCATACTGCATCAAATACACAGAGAAACTACTTTCAAGTTCAGTTTTAAAATATTTGTGTGATTATTCAAGAATCCAAAACCTTGTAAATATTCACTGGAAGCAGATGGGGGAAAAGGGTCATTGGAGAGAGCAATCAACAATATCCTCAAAGAGAAAACTGTCTTGCAAAAGTATTTTAACCCTCTAAATTAAACATCCATTTATAATAAAATAACTAAAAGGATGAAGTGCACATTTTTGTGACCTGCTTTTTTCACTCTACATATACTTACAGATCTAAGTCATTAAGAGCACTAACTTCAGACTAGAATATACAAGGTTTCCTGCTTTCATTGCTATGATTGCAAATTTCTCTACATGCATTTTCTTGATCCAAAAGCATACATACACTATAAAGCTAGCCATAAAGAATGCCAAGGACTATCTCTTTGCAAAGGTCAGCATCATCCCGCTGCACATTTAAGCAGCACCAGCTCATATAGACAGACTTGAAGATTTCCTTGACACTCTCAAAGGCTGTTCAATAAACCTGCCAAAAGGCACAACGTTAAACAGATTAGTTCTCTGCAGTGCAGCTCCAATGAGGAAATGCTATACTTATGGCTGGTATTTTCTTCTAAAAGGTACTTAACTTCTCTAGAACAAGTTAGCAGATGTATTAGCAGTTAAAAGCTCATGTCTTACTAACATTACTAACATACAAGAATGAGATGATCACAAAAAAACACAAGAAGAGTCTGTTAGTTGATTTGTCTGAACAAATTTGTAATTACTTCATTTCTGCCAAGGAAAAAAAGTTGTCTCAAATGAAAATAGGAAGAGGGCTAAAAATGGTTGTGGTTTCAGCATGGAGGCAGTTACAGGACTGTGGGAGCTATGCTGCTGCAGCGCAGAAGAGGCATGGGGGAGGAAGACTAAAAGCCTCAGCGGTGAAGAGAAATCCCAACCTGCATTTAAGTGAGTACAACATTGGGTCATCTGCCTCAGCCTGCAGCCAGCGCAGACAAGCTTGCAGAGGAGACCTTCCCGGCTGGCCCACAGCAGCACCGTGCTACATCATTTAAAATAAACACATACCTAAGTAAAAGCTGTGACTGGGTACTGTTTTACCTTAACCTCCCTCTTGGATCTTTAGTTCTATGCTCCCTCTTGAGTTCTATGCTCAGACTTTCCCTTTGAAGTCATTTTTGGACCAAATCTATAAAGCAAACTGGCAAACTTGAACCATTTTTGTTGTCTGGAAACATTCAAGAGTTACTTCAAGTTTTCACCAGTGGAACGTCCTCAGATCTTTGCTTTCTGACTACTGCCTACTCGCTAAAATATCATCTTGCTTATATAAGACTGGTCATTAGTTATGACTCCACTGTCGGGCTCATTCATGAAATCAGGGCAGTAAAATACGGACCAGTTTAGAAACCAAACCAGTTACTTGTTACTAGTCTCTACCCAAGACTTTGCCACTATGGGCTGGACAGTCTCACTATAGGTTTTCAGTGCTCATTAGTCTCTAGGAAAATTTCACTTCCTAGAAGTGCATTGGCTTCACTGCAGACTTTATGACTAGCCCTTTTTTGTAGTTCTAAGTATACATCCACATCGTTGAACTGTGTGGTATAACAGGGGAGAATCAGCAGATGAAAGTTTTTTTTTCCTCCCCTGATGCTTAAATAGTTTTATCCCCTCTGATCATAAATACCATGCCGGAAATTCATACACTTATGAGACTTCAGTCACTTCAGTCCTTGGGGTGATCGATACCAGGCCAAACAACTTTTGAACACAGATTGTAATACTTGAAGCCCAAAGCCATAAGCTGGTGCCACAAACTCATCATCAGAGAAGCTTTCAGGAGCCTACATTTGCATTCAAGTCAGTAATCGCTGGTACAGATACATAACCCTCCATTTGCCACCAGTGGCTTGAAAAGCCTGGAATGGACAAGCAAACCACAGACTTGGAGGTCTTTATGGCAGTTCTCTACTCTCTCTCTAGCTCCAAATACCTGTGGGAGACATCAACGATACGTCCAGGGCCTTCCATGTCCCCTAAAGTTTGAAAAGTATGGATGGGGTCCCACATTTCAATCCAGTGCCCATCCCAGAGCAGTTACAACAACACACGCTGCAAAACAAAATACTGTTTGGTTGGCCTAAAGGCTTTTCTGGATTACCCCAATAGATTTAAAAGCTGTTTAAAAGCTTTTTCAACAGTTTCCTCAGCAGCTGCATGTTCAGCCATCTGCACATGTCTGGGGCACCTGGGGTAGCACCTCCTGCTTGGGTGCTATGCTGGCCTTCATTGCCTTGGGGAACAGCTGCTCTAAGCATTCACAACTCAACCAAGAGCAAAGGGAGCAAACATGAGTATAGGTAATTATACTGCCTTTCGCATTGCCTAATACAAAGCAACTTACTCCCCAAACCTGTGTCAGCCTTTTAGCTCCAGCACTTGCTCCTCATGGCATTCGATCTGCGGTCCCTCTCAGGTGAGCAGGGCTCCCTTAGGTATTCTCTCATTCCTCTTGACCTTTTCACATGCCTATGAGAGCTGTCACAATAGGCCTCAGCAAACCTCACCGGGATAAGCCTGATGCTTTGCTAGGGAAAAACGTGACTGACAAGCAAAAGCACCACAGAGCTTTAGAGATGAAAAGCACAGCAGCATCCGCGTGCTCTGACCACAAGGAGACGGCTGCAAAGAGGACACACCAGAGCAGGAAAGCAGACTGATGCCTGCGGTGCCTGCTGCCCCACCTCAAGGAACTGAGGCTTATTACAGATTAAAAAGGCAGAGGTATCTGATTAGCACCTGCTACATAAAGAATAGAAATAGGCATCAATCTGCCACAGAAATCTTTACCTGCAAAGAACCTAAGAGAAGAGCTCCCTCCTGCCCCTGCCTTTCCTTTCCAGCCCTACATAATAAGTACTCAACTGCACAGGCCTTTGGCTGGAGCATCTTCTGAGCATTTCTACAATCTTCAGGCTCATAAGGAGCCATCAGTTCTAACCAGAAACTTTAGGCAAAGACATAGATGGTGACAGAGGCCAAAATAGTCACTGCCACAAACCGAAAACAAACAAAACAAGGCAGACAGGGAAAGACAAGCAACCCTGAAGATACTGCATGAACTCAGAGATCTGTGAGTATCCCCCTGGCACACATGTACTCTCTACACAAGCATCAGCTGGACCCTTCTACCGCTGCAGAAGGTGGGGACATCAGAACGACAGCCCAAAGAGCCTCCCAGTTTGGCTTCACTCAAAACAACTTTCCAGTGTGCAAGTAACAGAGCCATTCTGCAAGCCAGGTGTAGAGTGCAAGTGCCTGCCTGGGGATTCTCCCTGGAAGCGCACTGCCGCTCCGGGCTGAACAGAGCCTGCATCAAGACCTTCAATAAGAGTCTGTGGGAAGCCAGTGCAAGGCAGCAGGACGGATACAGTTATGCTCCTCTCAAGACACTGTAGCATTTGCAGTAATGGGAGTTTCCCAAATGGTGTGAAGTCCAGCTGAGTAGCAAATGTGGGGCAGATTAAAAGAAAAAAAAAATGCATTAATACCCCTTATGATAAGAAACAGTACCTGTTTAGAATGTGACAGGAATAATGTTCAAATTGGAATTTCTTAGAAAAGAAAAAAAGAAGAAAGAATTTACTTCTCAACTACAAGAAAAGACAAGTGGCTTGTCGGAACTGTGTGATCCTGACATCTCTAGAAAGCAACCTCTCGAGAAAGTCAGCCCTTACTTTATATAATAGAGATCAATTTCCAGGGGAAAATCTCTAATGTGCCAGAAGATGCAAGGCAGCAAATCAGTGTTGTTCAGTGATTGCTCTCGACCTGAGAGCAATTACTTAAAATGCAGCTTTTTTTTTTTTTTTTTTTTTAAACACTACCAGGTAAACAAATATGTTCTGCAGAAACTGGAGGGCTACTAAAATATAAAACTAAGCATTTGCTCATAAGTCACACTTCCCTTTTAACCTCTACTAGAAATAAATATAATAAAACCTTAAACAGAACACAATCAATCATGAAATCTCTCCTGAGACCTACCATGACCCCAAGTCTGCAGAGGCTAGATGTGTGAAAATCAAAAACTAAACTGCCTCAGAAGATTCTCTGCAGATTGAAAGATTATTCAAACCTTTGTGGGATCAGTGCCAAAACATATATAATATCAATTAAAATGGCAAAGAGCTGCGTTACTGCATGATCATGCAGCTCATAAGAGTATTATAATCATTTTATGATAAACCATCTTTTTTGACAAACTTTGATTTTTCCTTAACTAAATGGGACAAGCCAAAATTAATGCCACAGCTGTGTGATAAATTGAACAAGATACTGTTTCAGTACTTCAGATTTTCCTAAGTTTCCAACTGATTACAGTTTTCCCTCAGTATTCCTTCCCAAGCAGCAAAACAGAAGAGGTCATTACCCAGTCACTGGCTTTTTGGTGTATGCCATACAAGCTTAACAAATGTCTAGGTTGAACCTAATACACTTTAAGTAATTATTTGCACATATGAATGGATATACACTAAAACAAACAAAAGAAAAAAGATCTGGGCAGTGCCTACTGCTTACTTCTCTTCCATAAATTCTCCAAAGGCATGTTTCTATCACAGCCTACATGTACAACTGATTACTACTGACAGCCACTTGAGCGCTCCCCCCAAAAAATCATGTCGCCAAATCCTATCAGTAGCATGAAAACCACACACAGTTTTTAGTAATGAGATATGAGAATCCAACTACAGGCACTAAATCTTTCTTCTTACAGCTGTCAACTTGGTAGCTCTCAACAGCACTAAACTCGCTTCAAAACAAACAAAAACAACTGGATGAAGGGACTGCGGAAAGAGCATTTGTTGGTAGGAGTGATGTTGGTAGGACTTTTCATGGGGATAACTGACTAGTTAGCTACCCAAAGCACATTTGTAGCTCAGTAGGTGCTGTGTAACACGCTAGCATGGCAATTATGCCATTTTGGGACAGTCTGATATAGTTGCTGGATGCACAGGAGGTATAATTGAGTAAGAGCCACTTTATTTCTCTTTACTGATGAACTCTAACTTTAAATAAAGTTCTTCTTGATTCAACACAAGTATTTTCACAAACAGCTCCGCTACTGGAACTTAAAACAGTTTCTTTCTTAAAGGTTTCCCAAGCCAATTTGCCTGTCAGGCCCACAGTTATTGTAACAAAATCAGTTGCCCTGCTACAGCTGTTCAGGTGACAAAAATCTTGCTCCCTTCATAAATCTGCATAAGCTAACTTTCCATCTCAGATTCTTGACCCTTTAAAAGGCAGAAGTAGAAGAATTTAATAGAAATACTTCAGTTGAGGAAAAAAGTCCATTAAAGGACTAGTATTATAGCTAATGTATTTAGAGTAGTATACTCAATTTAAGTTACTGAAGGTATTTCATCTATTTGCTCTATGTACATGTAAAGATTGTATGCACACTCACAAACAGGGGAGCACAAATTTACCAGTACCAAGTCTCAGAAAACTTCAGAACACCCTGACATAGCCTCACACCTTTCATTGGAAGGGGCATGATGAATCAAACCACAGCAGGTTATTCCCATCCCATCTCTAATACATAAGGGGAGAAACAGTAAAGAGGAGACTTCACTGTGGAAAACCCCTACGTTTAATTGTAAAACATCAGTCAAAAGACAATAAACACAATGCATGCAGCAGTGTGCTATTCACTGTCAGGCACGAACGCAAAAGATGGGTGCAGCACAGAGGACACATGATCAGGATTCAACTTTGGAGAGCCAGGTCCTCTGTGCTGTACCTAAAAATTATAAATATCAGGGAGAACAAGGTTGTCACACAGCAAACAAACCGGATCTCTTGGAAATTTGTGCTCACTCAAATGAAACTCCATCTTAATGCCAAAAATAACATTGAGAATCCAGAATTAAGCTCAGGGCAACTGAGCTTATAGAAAGAGAAATCTCAAGAGAGTTGTGACAAGAGATGCTAATGGAAACAGTAAGATGGAGCTAGTTAAGCAGCACAGTAAAAGAAGGAGGGACTTGTTTTACTTCTGCCCATAGCATCACCAAGACATAAAAAAAATTAGACTCTCACATCAAAAATTGTAACAGAAAAATCCTGGAAAGTGAAGAACTTGAAAAAATTCAGTTTGTTAGAAAGAGAGAAGTGTGGTTAATACATACTGTACAGTACACAGAGTGCAGTATATTGCCACCAGGGAGAGAAACCAAGTAATTGAACACTAACAGAGAAATGCATAAAGAAAGCGCTAAAACCACAGCGCTAAAACACACCCTTCTCCAGAGCTAGAGGGGAGCCATGAGAATAGCGCTGAATGGCTTGCTGGCCTTAGGGAACAAGCGAACGGGGACATCATCACTCTGTCTCTGGAAGAGGGGGGTAGCCTTGTCAGCTGTAAGCATCTTTTACAGTGTTTTTTAGTCTAAACAAAAAGCTGAATGAGATTTTCAAGCACTGCAGAGAGGTTTTTAAGGCTACATTGTATCTTCTAAAAGGGAGCTTTGACATGTTATGGCAAAGAACAGTTATTTTTCTTCTCATTTCCCTGATCATTGCTCTGACTTGCTTTTCACTCCAAAATGAACACACCCAGCAGTATCCAGAAGGCACATGGAAAAAGGGAGGGCTGGCTTCTCATTAGCTTAATGGACAATAAAACAAAAAGTATGTGCATGTGGTTAAGTGACTGTAGCAGTACAAACGCCCAGCATATATGATGTAAATAGCATTTACAAATTGCATTACAAATCAAAAATCTTGCACTTCTGCAATGGAAAACTGTAACTGCATGAATCCTCGTGTTCAGAGGTAAACACAACAGGACACACATCATCATGCAGGCTAGTCAGGAGCGGAGACAAGACCAGGACAGCCCCTCACAGTCCTGGCTCTCAAGCCCTCCTGCAAAAGGCCAGTGCAGAGGAGATGAGCGATGAAGACAACCCAAGGGGTGGTCTTGCCCCACATCCTTGCCCAGCCACATCAAATTCCCCAGGTGGCCATCAGATGGAGCATTGTGTCAGCACACACTACTCTGCAGCTGCCACACTTTCCCACAGAAGATGCATAAGCCACCGCTAGAGAGCCAGTGCGAGAGGCAGACACACTATAGAGCAGACTGATCTCAATTGCTATACATTCACAGCAACAACATTGCGTAAGCAGTCCTCACCTCAGGTCAGCTTCTCACTTCTCTCCATACAAAATACAACAGCAGAGAGCTACAGCAGCACAAATAGCTACTGCAGCACAAGAAACACATTCCTCACATGGAGGCATCACTGGGAGATGCTCAGCACAAAGTTCTCCCAAGGGATTAACCTTTATCCTGTAATAATTTTAATGGCATGGATATTAAAGCCCTCCAACTTCTCCCAGTAAACAGCAGATTTCAGAGGCTGTGTTCTTCAGTTAAAAAATTCAAAACAAAGCCAAAAACACTTCCATAAGCAAAGAAAAAGCCATATTTTACTTTAATAAAAAATATTTCAGTAACTTGATTATATCAAGACTGTATTTTGGCTTCTATAATTATCAAGAAAAATATTTTCTACTGCTCCAAAATAGCATGTTGTTTATAATGACTAAAACTGCTAAATAATATTATCTAGGACAAATTAACCAAGATTCATAAATCATTAAATTAAGTTTCTCTGCTGAACTATGATGAATCATATTTTAATTTCTGCAAATTGCAAATAAGGTATTTGACCTTTCATGCTACTTAACATGCCTCATTTCAGTACAATAATGCCTTTCTGCACAAGTTTAATGGAGATATATATGAATAGATACATATACATACACACATGTATATGTACACACATAATGAAAGGGAAGCAGCTATCTAATGTGTTTTGGGATGCTGAATGTGAGGAAACCTCTGAGTTTTTTAGTTCCTCAATCTCTCAAATAATTGCTTTGACCGTCTTTTAACAATTGTGTCCATGAAGCAGCAAAGAAATCTATGCAATCAGGCACAGAAAACGCACAGGCAGCCAATATTGTACCAATGATGTATTTCCCTTTTGAGGTTTATTTTGGCATCAAAATTTAAACACTTTTCCTGATCACAGGTCACCCATATACATACATATGTACACACAGCCTTCCAATAGATCCCCGGTTTGCCCAGGTGCAAGACACTGGCATCACAGCACCTGCCTTGTTTCTAAAACTTGGCTGGCATGTTATCATTCCACTCAGTTTCTCATTCTCACTTTTTTTCCAACTTTGACATTAACTGAATTAACTTACAGCCCATAGTTGCCATTGATTACAAATTCCATTTACAAAACATTTATCAAGTTCTTTGAAACTTGTTAGATTAAGCCTTCAGCAAGCAGTGGTTTTAACTTGTGCTTTTTTTCACTCCTAACTAGCCACACTCTTACTTTGCTGTTATTCAAGCATATTAGCTGCTTTGCTGTAATGCACAAATGAGTTTCATTCTCATTCTGTGACCAGCTTTGACATTTCCACAGGTGCAAGTAGATTATATAATTGCTTACGCTGAACAGGAGTTCACATTTTATAATTACTGAAATTAGTTTCAGAGCCTTCAGAAGAATGACAGATGAAGCACAAATAAATACACAAAAATTACTAGCTCTGAAATGCACTGAAATATCTCTGACAAACAAAAGGAAAAAAAAAGTTTATTTACTCTGGAAAAGCTATGTATTTTACTTCTGTGCTAGCTGCTTTGACCACTGGATTTCTAAAGAAAGGGGGACCCTTTTCTGCCTACCCATTTATTTCTGTTTACTCATGAATGTTTCTGAAGGCTCTAGCCCACTTCACACAACTCCATTGTTGATTCATTTTTAAAGAGTATTTTAAACCAGAACACATTTACCTAAAACTGAGGCTTTGTATTGCAACCTGAGAGCTCATACTGCGTCTCTCTACAGCTGTTATTTTGCGTACTCATTGACTAAGGAGAAGATGGGAGAAGAAACGGCATGTCCATGCCTGAAGCATACAGGTGGAAACTCACCTGCTTACACAGGATAAATAGATCATTTCTAGTGCTCACTCTAGCTGGCTACACGATGCACTTAATGAGGAGGGGTATTTTTAGATGCCAAGAGACATTGCCTGGTTCAGGGTACTTGCTTGCTTCATAAACAAGTGCAAAACATGCTAGCAACATTTAACTGCACCTCATCAAACCTTTACTTTTGGACTTGGCCTGCCTCAAGTGTAGAAAGTTGTGGAAAGAAGAAAAAAATCATAGTAATCTATAAATATTCCATTCCTGTAGTGTCAGTGCATAGAAATACATTTTAAAGTTTACACTGCAGTAGAGAATGCCCACATAACTTCCAGATTGGGAGTTGCAGGGGGATAGGAACAGCCTCAGCTTTACAATAGGTTAATGTTGAATGAAGTCAGCTCCGCTGCTACAGACAGATCACGAGACGTTCCCTTGACACTTTCCCAGCCTTTATGCCACCCCACACATTTGTCAGCACAACATTTGTCCAGCTGCACAGTCCAATACACTCAAGAAACCACCTGCAGGTAGCTGTGCCTGTGCCCATGCAAACCCTGATGTCACTGCACACAGGGAACACTGAGGACAGAAAAGATCTCTCTTCTCTACACCACATCTTTTCCAACCTGTCTAGATTCTCTCTTGACTTCTGGTGCCACCGACGCTTTTAATTTTCAGTCTTACTTCAAAGCCAAGCAACAGGATTTCACACCACCTTGTCCCACAGGAGCCAACTCCTGTGTGACAAGTAGCAGAGAAGTGGCTTGGTTACCAGAACAGCCTCTGAACTGGGCTGAGCAGTGGCCAAAAACAGCTTTGTGAAAACATGGGACGTGTTTTTTAACTGAGGCCAGCTGTGTAGACTGGCATCTACACAAGTAGCTCAGAGGTGAGCTGCAAGGTGCCCTGGCTCCACACGCAGTAGGAACATATGTACTTAATCACACAGCGAGGATAACCTGGCAGCTGAGACTCAGCAAGGAGACCAGAGGTGCCAGCTGGGCAGCAAGTAGTGCAACATTTGCCATGAACACAGGACACAGCAGAGCCCACTCTGCTGAGCTCTGAGCGACAGCTCGGACACAGGAAGGCTCCAGCGCTCACCGCTGAGCTCCATAGGGCAGAACTACCCTCTCCTGCTGCGAATCTGAGCTGCTTCGCATGGAGAACCCAAGCACTGCTCATGGCATCAAGCTGAGAACAGGGCAACAGAACTCAAAGATCTCTGCCGGTAAAGCGGAGCAGGAGAGGAAGAGCGGACACTCTGCGTCAGTGAAACACCCTTCCTTGCAACTGATCTGCCCTCATTGTGCTTCCTGCCAGATATCACATCCTGCACAGCCACCTTGCACCAACCCCACCTAGAGCTTTTCATAAAGGGAACTTTTTAAAAGTTATCTATATACAGATGAAAACCAACTCCATGTTCCAGAAAGCAGTCATCCAAAATGAATATAAAAATAATACAACAACTCTAAAAGAAAGATAAAATACTTCACATTCTGGATAAGTCATATGTATTCTCAAGTTGAGCCACAAACAAGGATATGGTAAGTTCTTTCCTCACACAGGCCTCCTTCCTCTCTACCTGCAGCTGCAGTAGGTGGAAGACAAGTTTGGATAAGGGAAGGGAAAAATGAGTAACTCATCAATTCAAACCTCATTTTTACAATCAGATCAAGTTGAAAATAAATATATAAACATAAAATCAAGTAACTGGCCTTTTGCCCAAGAGTTTGGTTTCACACACACACACACACACACACACACACAATGTTAATATGATACTAGGTTGTTGTATTAACACAAGGTTATCGAAGGACAGTTGTAACAGTATAGTCTTTTTTTGTAAAGTAGTAATAGAGCTTATTCTCTGTAGACATTTTACTAAATTCTTATCCTAATACTTTTTCAATAAATTACTAGCAGAAGAAGAAATAAAAGAGAGCAAATGCACAAGCTTTAAAAACCAGGCAGCTCAAAAACACTAGAGAAATAAATCTGTGGTAATCAATACAAAGCACAACTAAACCCAGTATCTGAATTTGCATTACTCAAGCTCAGCAACAACAGACAATAGTAGACAACAGACATAAAACTTTGACTTCTACTAATCAAAATACTAACTAAACATCTCTGCACATTTAACAGAATCCTTTTATTCTTTGTGGTTGCTTTTTCATCTATGGATCTGATCAGATTTTCATAAGCTTTGCTTACATTTCAAGTTTCATTTATACTGCTAATAAGAAAAAACAAATTTCTTCCTCAATCGTAACAATAAAAACCTTTAACACAAAATAAAAGCTTCAATGTGAAAAATATTTTTCACCATTAAATCCTGAAAAACTTTTTCAAATAGGCCCTATGGAAGAATGGAAAGAATGTAAGTAAAGGTCACTGCATTATGCATATGTATGCATTCACAATCTTAACTTTTTTAATGTATTTTAAGACCAATCAATTGCCATAGTAAACAACTCCTTGCCAAGAAGAACAGCCTAATCCTCAGCTCTCTGAACCACACACTGTATTGAAAGCACAATACAAGAAACTTTGTGTACTTACAAACTCCCTCTTCTTGGAAGACTCAGTTCCTTCTGTAAACCAAAAAAAAAAAAAATTATGTTATGTTAACCATAAAACTTACTTTAATCAGAAGCAGCTTTGTTTCAACAAGTATGGCAATCCATCAGTCTCATCAGAAGACGATAAACAGGTTTATTTGGAATGTAATAAAAGATTATTAATGATTTATAAAACAAAGTCTTATATACACTATCTTCTGCTTGTTGCTTTCTATTCTAAATTAGAAGTTAGAATAACTCCAGTAATATTTCAACCTAGAGAGAAAAAAAAAAAGACCTTAGTCAGGACCCTGATGCATTGGTAGACACAGTAAAACTAGCATTTCTTTGCCATTGACTTGTTTGCAAAAAACGTTAACAAGAGGATCAAGTCCTATGCAGGCCACCATCATCACCAGAGATTCTTCACTACTACATGGAGTTTTTTTCTGTTTTTGGTTTTTTTTTTTTTTTTTTTTAAAAGAGCAGTTTTAACTATAATGCCTTATAAGAAATCACTACAATCTTCTACAGAGTACCAATGTTACAGAACGTTTACACAAATGATTCCAACATTTTGCTGAAGACAAGAGTTAAGTTACTGTTGCCGGAATGATTACATGATCTGATAGCCAAGTGAGAATTAGAAATAAACATCCTACTAGCATTTCAAAATAGGACAAGACCACAAGATCCATGAAAGTACGCCCATTAAAAACAAGAAGACTTGACAAATCTAAAAGTTAAGTCTTCTAAGAAGTCTTCTAGAAAAAAATACTTGACAAATGCAGCATTCAGACATTCAGAAAATATTTAGGAAAATGAGACATGGAAAGACATAAAGGAGAACTAAAAGCACACCAGTTTTGAATATTTGTAAAAATAGGGTGTCAAACTCCTCTCTGGAGAACTACTCTCATGTTTCACTACAACTTCTTGTATTTCAACTTGTACTTATTGCTTTTTTTCTTCTCCAATTTTTGCATATTTTTCTTATCTCATGTTGTCTTATGCTTTTGGTTCTCCTTTATCTCTTTCCATTTCTCATATGAACTTATTTTCTAAATGCTGCATTTGTCAAGTTTTCTTTTTAACTGCATTCAAAATGAAGTCCACCAGGCCTTTATAAAAAAAGGAATGACTGTTACACCTACAGGACACAAAGGCAGATACTTTTAAAGTCAAAGAGCATCACAGAAAAGAAGGTTGCATATATGAATGGTTCAACTCTGAGAATGTCTAGGGTCACTCATTTGCATTATTTTGTCTACCCTCAATATTCCCATGAAAGACTTTCTTAAAGCATGTAAAAGATAATCCATCTCCATTCTAAAAGCAATCAAATGGAATAATCCCAACATTGCCTTTAAAAAGTAAATATTTAAATATATATGTCTGCATATCCATTACATGTGCTGTTTTCACAGACACATAACATGAAGTCAGAGCCACTGACCAGACAATACACAAGAAAATACTATTGAATATATAAAAATAGTTCAGTCACCTTAAGAAAGCCTGTAAAGGAATGAATAATCACATATTCTTTGCAGAGTTTTAAATGGAGCACAGTAAATAAGGCAGGGGCTGCTGACTGAATGATAAGGTTTAAAATATCAAGTAGCAGCTCAAATTCTGAGCACCACCCATCCTGTTCACTGAATGAGGCAGGAAAAAATAGTGTGAAACAATGTAATTAGAGATTCTGAGGCACAGGCTGAGAGCAGAATCAGAGGCCTTGGTAACAAGTTCCCGCATTTCCTAGGAAGTTCCAGGCAACTGTTCACAGTTTGCAATTTAACACAACAGCTTTTCACCTAACACGTGCTTGCGTACAGAAGAGCTGCGACACCTGCATACAATATTGAATTATGAAGCCGTGCAATTCTAAGTCGAAAATGTCACATTCGTTAAGAACAAAATGTAACTGTAGTTTACCCTTCCCTTTGTTTGATTTTCCTTTAGGTATTTATAATGCCATTGTGTTCCACTCCTGGCAAAAAACTTTCCTTGTAATTCTAAGCACAGCTACACTGTAATGGACAATAATTGCAGAGAAATTGTTAAAATGTATGAGCAAGAATCACACTTGGTTTTGCATCTAGTCTAACAGTACTCTAAATTAACACTTAATCTGAATTTGTTTCTTATGATTTAGATTTCCTTCAGCAAAATCCAAGGTTTGCTGGTTTAGTTTATCATTACAGCCACTTAGCAGATGAAGACACTGCCTTTTGGGGATGCTGAGTCACACAAGTCCCACAGGTGCCATCCCTGAAGTGCTGCTGCTGGTCCTCAGTGAGCCTCCTAAGAGGAGATCCCCTCTGCCTGCCTGCAAGGACAGATGCGAGCACAGTCGTACCAAGAAGAAAGTGAGACAAAACCTCACATAGAGGCTTCCACACACAGATAGCAACACATTGCAAACACCATTTGTATGGATCTGGATTTTAAAACACCTTGACAACATGCATTTAAACAGAGGAAAAAAAAAATACACACGTTTTCTGGATGATAACCAACTCCTTGTTTTTCCAATACACCATAGGATTGTGGATGCCAG
>JAUBNY010000307.1:19065-46345 GCA_032275445.1 Crypturellus soui | reverse complement strand
TACTGGCTGTATCAATGTAAGCTTTTTTACTGCAGACAAGATTTGCCATTTGCCATGAGAATACTTGGGCTTTACATACAGTACAGAAAAGCTCCACAGTATGGTCTATATCGAATAGGTAGAAGCAGCGGAAATGCGCACTACATGGGGCTTAAGCGGGAAAAGAATCATTTATTTGGGAGATGCATAAAACATCTGTATAATTCACACTTAAAAAAACTAGTTTTTACTCAGTTGCTCTCACCTGTTCTGCTCACAGCTGCAGGCAAAAAAAAAAGGAAAGCACTGAAATGTGCCAGACTGCAAACCCCTCTGCTATTCAGGTTTGGCAGAGTCAGGGCTTGGCTCTCCGCTACCTCGGAAGTTGCTTAAGAGATCTGTGCAGGGCTGTGGCAGATTGCTATGGTGATGCAGGAAGACCTGTGCACACCTAATTCAGTAACAGCTATCAGTTCCCTTGTAATGCCCTGTGCTTTCCACTACCAATAATGATTTTATAACCATAGATGCATTTTGATGCATTTTCATTCTCTGATCCTACACATCTCTAAAACATTTCAACATGGACAAACTTAATAAACATGGCAGGGTGCAGATATCTAGTCTTATAAAACTCACTGACCGAATAAAACACATAAATTATATTATTTAAACTCTGCTTCTGGTTAGTGAAGTAAGACTCTGACCTACAACAAAATTTAAACACAAAGGTTTACATAACAGTGGTGCCTTAGAAGAAGCTAAATGAAGTCGGTGTTTTCTATGTATTACTAGTAAATTATGGAAAATTTAAAATACTAAATTTCTTTTCATATAGAAGCATAAGGAAAGAAGTAATAATTAACTACTTGTTGCTGAGTTCAGTTTTTAAGAATCAATAAAAAGTTTGCAGGTTCATAAGATGCTGAAGATGTAGCTAATGTTGTAAAAGGAAATAGACTTTGAAACTACAGCAAAAATTTGCTCCATCTTCCAGGAACACTTAAAGATTCTCAAATATTTAGATATCCTCTCAGAAAACTTTCAGTTGTCAGTGCAACACTCTCAAAAAGCAAACTTTAAGAAAAGTTCCAGTAGTCTACTCTTCAGCAGGAGAGTGCGTAAATGCAGCAAAGTTAATACTAGTTTTTTCCTTCATATGCAATGAGCCTTTGAAGCCTTTCTGGTGATGTGCATTAGATCTTAATACACTGCACCCTACACTAATAACAGCGTGGGGGCATACAGACAGCAGCCATTTGCCTTCTTAGCACATGCATGCACAGCAAGACTCAGTACTTGGGAGGAAGGAACACACAGGCTTTTCTTCTTAAGCATTACTCTAGCCTGGCAGAAGCCAAGTTAGGAGATGACAGACATCTTGCATCCCAATCTGGGAATAAGGGAAATCAGGGAAACTAACATAACATTTGCTTGCTTTGATCTGCCTGGGAAAACAGTTCCCCTGGGCAAGAGCTTTCTGTGAGCTAATCCTGACCTCTTTGTAAGATAAATATAGCAAGCCATTACATTAGTCCATTCAAAATACTTTGTAAGCACAGCAAAGGGAGGCTCTGCTTTTTATTTGATTGCTTCCAAGTTCACTGCCGTTGCGCTCTTCAGATCCATCTACAGACACTAGCAAGGGCTTCAGCCCTGGATGAGTGGGTCACCCCCGGCACTCAGCGCAACTGTCCCACGCTGCTGGCGAGTGTCCCTCCCCTCCCTGCTGCCACTCTGGCTCTGGCGGAGCTGCCCTTTGTTCCTACAGTAACTTGCAGCATCTCCTGGTTCCAAGAATTTCTTTGTCTCATAAACAGTTTTCCATTAACACTCATTGAATTTTAAGCTTGACTGTTGACTTCATATTATCAACTCAAGACTGGATTAATCAATTTATAAGGAGGAGGTGAAAGATTTTCTGTTTCCTTTGTAAATTAAGGCATCCTCACTCAGATCTGACCCTCTCATTTTTGAGTCAGCCCAGCTAATTCATCTTCTTGCACTATTTCTCAGCAATTTCTGTTGGACCTGACTGATCTAAGATGCAATTTAAAAAAAAAAAAAGGAAAAACCATATTATCTGTGATGAAGGTACTGAAGAAGACAAGTCCCAGCTAAGTCTTTTCCTATTTGCACTAGCTGCCAAGGAGCATTATTAATATAAAGCATTATTAATACTTTATCCTTCCTACTCACACAGATGCAGGCATCCGTTTTCTGAGTTCTTTTCTGCTTAGTGGGCATCCCCTACTCATTAAATCAAAAATCATCTCTTCACCAGCATTGTCATTAATTAAAGCTGGCATTCTGCATTTGCAAGTCCAAAAGGTAATACTATTTGGGAAAACAAGACTCCATTCACAGTTCATCATCATCAACTACAGATGGCCCCAGCAATTCTCTGCATACTCCTGGGCCAAGGACGAAAGACTGCTCTTTAATATCTTAATTACGCAATTCAGTGTACAAAAATATTACTTGACATAACAACTCTCCCTCCCTCAGCACTACCACACACACAATTAACAAATCAGCAACAATCACTACAGATTTTAACAGGACATATACTAGGAAATTAGAGTCACACTCAGATTTAATCAGAAAAGGTCACATTTTGTGTACATTAATATTCTGCATTTCACACAATTCATTTCTGTCTCCCCAATTAATTCGCCTGCTTTTGTTACAGGCACTGCTGTCTCCTCCAAAGGAGAAACCCATCTCTGGGTCTGCTCGAGGGACAGTGAAATGTGATGTAAAAGGAATACCCAAAAGCCCACTTAAAGCCAAGCACTATCAATTTAGATGCAAGATAGCTGGACTGACATGAATGCCTAACACTGCAAGTATATAAAGAAAAACATGCAAAAAATATCAATTTCTTTAAATTGGTTCCATATTGTATGCAATAAAAAAATCTGTATGTATTTTCCTATAAATGAGCTAGATACTTTGGCAACACTAAGATTTATAATAAACTAGAATGAACCAAGTACACAGCACTCAGATTTGTTGCACTTTGCCACACATTCATCTATGCCCTCTCTTAACCTTAAAAAACCTGATCCCCATGGAAGAACATGAACTATTCCAGAATGATCCCAGGTGTATTATCTGAAGATTTTCCAGTGACAGCATCTGTAATTAGATTTAGCAACCAAAAGAATTCACTCATTAAGAATGATACTAAATAATACACCACTCAAATAATGCTCTAATCATTAAAATTTTAAATTATTTGAAATTAAACAGGTTCTACAGCAGAATGCATATGGCTTGATCTAGTAAGGATATGGAGTTAAGAGGAATTTTAAGTAGAAAAATGATCAGAATGGTTCAGACAGTGGGAAGAAATCAGATTAATGCCTAAGAGTCAAAGCTCTTCTCTAAAAGGGTAGCACACTACACATGTCAGTTACTGCAAGATGTTTTGAGAACAACTTGTATTTTCCATGGAAAAAGAAACAAAGCAACTTGGCCAGAAAACAAAACATAATGGAGCACTACGAATATTCATTTCTTTACAGTGCCTCTTTGCAGGTTCACAAGTGGGCATCAAAACACATCCTTCATGGGAATAAAATTCATCACATAGAATACAAATAACGCAAGGAAAAAATACATTTTTTTGAAAAAAAGAAGCAGGCTAATTTACAACACCTAAGTTGTTTCGGGGACTCAACATCAGTGTTACAGGGACACTGAAATGCAATTATCAAAAAAAAAATAAAAACAAAAAGAAACCTATACCACACTGGATCACCTGATGAGAAATGAAAGACATGGGCAATGGTAATGCAATTAAGAATTATTCAAACCAATGCAGTTAAGGATTATTGGGATCATCCTTACTAACACTCTCTAGTGGGAGTACCTCTCAGGTTTTCAGTTATCCCAAAACAGCTCATGTGTCCCAAAACACATGGACTCTGCCTCCTTACACCACTAATGCATCAGCCCCTACTCAGAGAGCAATTTTAGTTCTTAATAAGAGGCCAAAGCCCCCTTTATTGAGAAGCTCAAATCCTATTCAAAAGGAGTAATTTAGTACTTACCAACACTGCAGTTAATCTTAGCATGTATTATTTTACAGTGATTTGATCCTTAATTCTTTCAAATACTTTGCAGTAAAATCGAGTAGAAAAATATTATTGGGGCTTTATTTTTTGTCTACCATGTTGCATTCTTACTCTGACTAAATCAATAAATACTTTTTTTTAAATAAAAAGTGTGAAAATTGAGATTAAATTTTCCACCTCAAAGTGCATCAAGCCATTTCATCCAACCTGGTGCGAGAAAATCCATGCTCCATTTCGACTCTGAGTTGCAGTCTGTTTTACCCATTGGCGAAGTACCACCTTACCACAGGACTAGTGCAGAAAACACAGTGACCGCAGAGTGTCTGAAACACCAACGTGATACAGGGTCCAGCTACCAAGTGTACACAAATATTCCCATCTTTACCCTTTTAAGAGCATTACCATATATGAAGGGGGAAGCAAAGGGAGAAATCACATAAGGCATTAAATGCCATCTGCAACTGCCCAGCTGAACAAATATTAACACCACCCATCATTTAGTATATTTCAGGTTTGAAAATCCCCAATCCATTTCTGAGTGACCCCAAGGACCTCCCTGGGTTCTTTCATCAAACAGAAAGCAGATCAGGGACTTTTACATGGTCAAGCCTCTGTAGACATTGCCTACCACTAAGAAACAAAAGCAACACAAAGAAGCTCTAGCACAACACGAGTGATCGCACTGCTGCTGGAGAGCATCATGCCTGCAGCAACCTAACTCCCTTATTTTGCCCAGCTTCAGATCAGAGTTGCTGAAAAGTTTTGTATTATAAAATTAAAATAATCAGCAACTGCTCCTAAAACCTCTATCCAAATGAGTAGCTAGAAAAATCAAACAATTAAGCCTATCTTCAGCATGGAAGAGAGTCACTTGCATTTAAGGCTTTGATTACAACTGTTTTCACTAGGCCTTTTGCACTGCAGGGAGAGAGCACAGACAGTCCATGGACATGGTCTCTCGGGAGTGACTGCTAGCCAAACACCAGCCCTGCTCTGCCTCAACACACAAGCACCAGTGCAATGAGTCCGCGGGTGCTGATATGGAAAAGGAGCCTGGAAACAAGCCCTGTGCTCTGCTGCACTGAGCCAGGAGCGCCATGTCTGTGGTCACCTCGCAGAGCTGAGGGTTGCAGGACCTCTCACGGGCAACACTGGTGTGACGCTCCCGGGCAGCCTGGAGCAAAGCCATCCACTTTCTCCCAAAAATCCATCTGGAGCAAAACTTCCCCTTCCTAGCTCTCAGTGGACAACAGCAATTTCTTTTTTTTATAGAAAAAAAGAAAGTTTGTATTTGCTGTGCTAATGATTCCAGGTCTCCTGCCCCTCACACAATTAAAAGTCTCAAAAAACTTTGGATATTTTGCTGATGCTGGCAATTTAATTAGTGTTTATAAATTCAAATTTGATCTGTTCATCTAACCTCCAGCTCAGCTTACTGGTAATATTCTCTACCGATGTGGAAAAAAGATTCAAATTCCAGGGCAAGGTCAAATGGGAAAAACCCTGGCTGGAGAACAGCTAGATAAATATTAACCCTATTTGTAAGACCAATTTAGGCAGAATGAAAGCCTCATCTTTTTTTTTTTTTTTTTTTTTCAGACAAATCCCACTTCAAAACTGTAGTATGTGGGTTCCCCCAATAAACTAGAATTCAGCTGTCTCCTTCAGGGCTTTAAGTACCCTGAGAAAGGAGAAAAAAAGCTGTGTTAGTTCCTGCTACTCCCCAAGCAGAGCCCAGTCAAGCTCCCAGAGCCATCTTCTTATGACGTTTTGACTTTTACCCAACTATCAGCTTGGTCATTGCTCTTCACGGGCCCTCTCTTCTCTACTCCTTCTCCTACTTATTTGCTGCTCTTGCTGCTGCACAAAGCCATTGGCACTGTTCTTCCCAGAGAGTGGGCAGGAGATGACCACCTTCTCACCAGCTTTTCCAACCTCAAATTATTGCTCAATGCTTCTAAGCAAGAGAGTTTGATTTCCAAATACAGTATGGCCAAAATCATTTTTGTTGGTACTGCACTGCTCTCCCCGCTGCTTTTACCCATGTCTCTTGTTATCTAGAACTTCCATTTTAAGTATCCAGCACAAGAAAGGTAACACTGAGGAAGGGTTCAACTAAAATAATAGCAGGCAGTTATTGAAAGCAAAGCCACAGGAGGAGTAAGTCCTTTTCCACAATTTATACCATTACTTGTCTGCTCATCTCTCAGATGCCAGCAGTAAAGTCAGGCATACTTTATAGTTTTTGTTTGGATTACTAACATTCTAGGCAAGCTGAGATTAGGATCTAGGTAATCTTTTGCTTTATTGCCATTTTATAGCCAATTTCATCCTCCTCCTTGTCCAATATGGCAGATAGATTGTTCCAAGTCAAACTAGAGTAAATCACATTGGCAATCAAATTAGGTTTGTGTGACCATTACATTTTTTAAATTCCCTTTTACGTTCGACTGATAATCTTATTTATATTGCTTTAATAAGCTCTTGTGGGATAAATGAAGGTTATCCGAATTTACACTCCAACCTAGTACATGCACCTGCAAGTCCCTGAAATACCTAATAATTAATGGAAAGATCTTTCCAAAGTACAAAACCCTTCTGTGTGATTCATAAAACTGTCCCTTTCAAAGACCTTTAAAACAAACAAAAAAAGCCAAAAATTTTAATAGCCGGCTGAATGGGCACAAATGCAGACAGGACAACCCCTTCAGTTCTGCATCTACTCGCTAACAAAAAAAAAGAAAATCTAAAGAGTTTCCACACGGGTTTGAGAGTCAACCAGGTATCTCAAATCCACCATCTTTCACCGTTCCGTAAGTTCAGGTCAGCAGTAACAAAATAGGGCAAACTATCTAACATTTTAGATATACTTGCTAGTGAGAGTAACTAATACATGCAGAATAAAATCACCTTTGGAGAAAGAAAACAGCCATCATTAGGATAATACAAATCTTACTCGAGTATGTCTGAGGGAACTCCTAAGGCTGTCTTTTTCTTTCCTCCCAGCCTATGGTAGGCATTTCAAATTCCCATCACAGTTCAGTCCCACTCCCCTCTTTCCTCCACATGCATGCTACACCGACAAGCCCCTACTTTCAAGGCATAAACCCACTACTTTAACACTTGAACTTGTCATTTCTTCAACAGCCTTTTACATACAAACTGCAAAGTGATTTCTAACACTATTTCTGCCACTAGCTATCTCTATTTTTAATCAATACTGGAAGGTATGCAAGCACCATTGCCAGGGAGGCCACACATCATAAATAACAGCTGCAGGCCTCTAAATATAACTTGGTATTACCTTCCATTAAAAGCAAAGTTTTAGTAGGAGAGAAGGTAGTTCAGTACATTTGTTTTGTTCCTGTTTTGGAAGAGGTGACCAAGATGCCAATTTTATAAGAAAGTCAACCTTAACCTGTCAAAGAAGATCCACAATATCTGACTGCAAATCATTATCTGCAGGCTTTTCTACCTTCAGGTAAACCTAACCCTCTAGTAATCAATTGACCATTAAATCAAACTACCATCAACTGCTATTAGAGAGGAATATTTATTATTGAAAGCTCTAAGCGTAATTGGCATAAATATTTTACTGATGCTTCCCACTTATTTAAGACCTTCACTGTTTTGTCACTGGAGACAGTTCTTAACAGCAAACTATTTATTCACCGTTTCAAAAGTCGCCATCCACTTGGATAAGCAGAGAAGAAAAGAGACTAAGGGAGATTTTATTAGCTTAGAAATAGCAATATAGGATATGTGCAATAGTGACTACTGTTAACTCAAGGACTGACTTCATAAGCAAAAAAGTCAGTTTTTTTTTTGTTTGTTTTAAATGTCTTCATAGATGCCAAAGCTATTATTCAGTATAGATCTAGGAAAGATTGCAGTGCTCTGCAACTAAATGACAGAAGTATTCATATTAGAACAAATAAAAAAAAAGATAAAGAGAGAAAAACAAATAACTCCTGCTGGAACACCTTTCTACAATCAGCTTGAAAGTTTTCATGTGATTGATTCTACCACCAGTGTTTTATCCAGCCTAAAAAAATTGAAGGCAATCTTCATAACTGTTACCAACAAGTCCCTATTTATACTGGCAACTCATCCAGAATAAAGCTTCATTCATTATATACTGAATCATCACAAGAGTTTGCAAACATCCGGAATGCTTTCTTTTACACTGTCTTCTCTACCCCTGTGCGACATTTTTTTAAATTTTACAGCTTCCTTTCCCAGCTTTATCAATGACTTACTTTGTCTTTCCAAATATTCCTGCAACACTTTCTTGATCATTGTCTACCTGTGTTCACTTTTATAACCCACAAAGTTCAAGAAAACAAGTTCTACACTTCTATTTCAGGAAACCAGCCAGTTATAAAACACTTTCAACAAAAAGTATGCTGACATTACACCTATAGTTTCTTTTATGTGCATTTGAGAACAAATTCTGCACTTGAGGTCAAAGTGGCCTCATTAGTACCTACAATATTAGAGATTTCAGCATCTTCTGTATTGCACGTATCCCATATCAGCTAAAAGGTAAAAAAAGCTGTCACCACAGAGGAGGCAGAGGTCAATGTCCAGCCAGATCCCTGTGTAATCTCTCTTCTTCTAGGATCACAGAAGAACTCGGCCTGGAAGGGACCTCTGCAGCTCATTTGGTCAGACTCGTCACTCAAAGCAGACCTAACTTCAGAGACCAGTCATGTTGCTCAGTGTCCTTAGCAGTCAAGTTTTGATTACATCCAAGGCTGGGGCTTCCCCAGCCCCTCTGAGTAACCTCTCTTAGTGCTTACACACCCTCACTGAGAAAAATTTTTTCCATCCCTTAGCTAAGCAACCTGTATTTCACCTATTTGCAGTGCACTTGAGCAGTGTTTCAAGTCTACTTTAAATCTGTCCATGAAACAGTGGAAGAAAACAGTTAAATTCCATCATGGCTTTCTCTTCCCTTCTCAGTACTAAAAAACCTAGCTCCAGGGTCTTTCCCCACATATCGTGCATGTCGGTGTCTTTCTGGTATGGCAGCCCAAACCTGCACACAGTATTTCATGGGTCTCAAGTGCCAAACAAGAAGACTGATCTCCTCCCTCACCCTGCTGGCTGTGTACTCCATAATTTTATCTGCCTTCTCCACGCTCTGTGCTTACACTAGCCAATATCCAAGCGTCCCACTCGCACTCAGTAGCTACTCAGCTCTACTTACATATATGAACTGCTCACTCCTGTCACTGTCTGCTGCTGCTCACTCTTCTAGCAAACAGCTGCTCATCCCAATACACAAGAACAAGGAAATGGATGAAACAAGTGCTACTTCCAAACCTGAACAAAATGCAAAGCTTTCTCTCTCAAGAGGCTTTTTATCACTTACTATTTCATATGCAGACATTAGGCTTAAAATCTCTCCAGCTTGACCCCAAACTTTCAGGCAAAGGAAAGACTGCAGACATGAAGATTCACAGATAGGACTACCCTAACCACCAGAACTACCAGCTCTCGTTCCCCAAATTTGAGTTCCAGGGACATAAATCTACAGAGAAGATGCCCATCACTGCTGTCTGAAGCCCAGCTTCTTCAGTTTTCCCCTGGCTTCTGTGATACCAAATCAACATGCATTGTGTTGGACAAGCAGATCCGCTGGTAGATGAGAAGTTAATGCAACAGCATGGGTCACAGGCACACAATCCATGACTGCACCATCACCAGGGTGGTCAGGACGCTTGCACGAGATTCCTCAGCTCCAGAGAAAGGCCCAGGAAAGGAAACAGGATATACAGATAGGATATGAAAGACAAGCAGACTTCAGTTACATTAACTGGAAAATTTTCATCATTCTCTCAATTTACAGGGAATTGTTGACAATCAAAGAACACACAGACATCATAGCTGACCAGGCTAATCAAGCTCACAACACAGCATCTTTATAACCCTACTTACTTTTGCTAGGACATGCAAGGACCCTCTTCACTTCAGGTGAAGTCTCCACATTAGCAGCCAACACAGCATGTCCCTCATACTAGTGACTGGGGTCACTCAAAGTACTGACCTACCAATGCACTTCCTCTGGGTTCAGGATGCTCTACAGAATGTAGACTCAAATCTAGATCAGTCATCTCTAGTCACCTCATCAGAAAAAAAGGCATTCCATTCAAGAAAGGTACATTCAGAGGATGCCTCTGAACGTCTTCTGAATTTTGCAAGCTGCTAAACCAGGATTCCCAGGCCACCTAAGCCATCAGCATGCCTGATTCCTCGGAAGCATAAGCAAATATCACATGCCATTTACACAGATGGAGCCCAGAGTTCTTGCCAACACAAGCCCAAACTCAGCTGCAAGGCCTCTGCTTTTTTTCAGCGCCTTCAACTATTTTGCTCAAAAAAAGCAACCCGACACAAACTAGCAAACCGCTTTACAAGCCTACCAACACGCTTGCCCAGTCAAACACCTTCCAGTGGGCAAGCACACTGATGTTCTTCCCTCACCCGTTGTTAGTGTCCCTGATCAGAGCCATCTGCAAGTTGTGCAGCCTGTCCTTCCACAACATCCTGCCACCTGTGCAAGCAGCTGCTGCAGAGGAAGGCTAAAGGAATGAGAGACACCCAACCAAATTTCACAGAGCCGAGAGAAAACATACTGTTTCAAGTAACAAGCTGGTGGGAGGTTGTTTGCTTCTTTTTTGAAGTAGGAAGAGCCAAATTAGTAAGTTTAAAGAAAGCCATGTAAACCAGAGTTCCCTCCGACTCTCCAGGCTAGGAACAGCAGGCCGGCTGTCCTGCCCTCGCCTCAGCAGCACAGCACAGCACGGGGCTGCTAGCTCCCGTGCATGCACCCCAACACCAGCGCTCCTGGAGGGAGAGAGAAAAGGAACGAAGAACATGAGAAAACTAGCTGCCAGGAAAGCCAAGGGTCATGCTGCCTGTGCCAGGGATTCCTGCAGAACTGACTCTCAATCTAGCCCTCCTAGTTTCATCCAAGAAAGCTCCCCTGGTTTACCCAGCCCAAAACTGCAACATTACTGCCCGGGCAGAGGTGGATAGGCACACATGGGCTGAACGGGTCAAGTCCCTAATGCCACAAGGCAGGAAGGAAGGTAATAGGATCTGAGGACAGTCTTTCAGCAGTCTCTGCGTGAACCATAAGAAAACCGCAATTCAGCAACCCCAGGCAGGAGAACAAGAAAAGGAAGAATTTTGTCTCTGAATTTCTATGCTAAAAGCAGTTCCTTGTTCTGATTTGGTACCTTGATCTCAAGGACAAACACCGCTTGAGAAGTTCACCCTGCCACAGGTATGTCCCTGGGATGCAGATGTGTCTCTGAAGAACAGAGTGCCACTTGGTATGCCCTGTGCCACTGCACCTGTGCCCAGCAATACCCAGCTAAATCTAGAAGTGAAGCATTATAATGTAGCACTAATACTGCTCAGGTAACAATGAACTGCTCCTCTGACCAGCACTAAACTAGTTGGGGTCCCTGCTGCAGGACAGGTTTCCCTTCATCCCTTCCTCCAAGCAGCCTTCCCAGTCAACAGATTAGTACTATCCCAATAGCTCTGAGCAAGAGTGTACAACACAGCCCTCTCACTACTCTCCTGTCCGCTTTCAGGGCAGGTCCCTCTTGCCCCAGTATCTCATGAACTTCAGAAACCAATTCCCCAGCTCCCAGTCTTCCTGCTGAAGGGCAGCTGTTGAGCTGCCAAGACCTATTCCAGATTCTACCTTCCATCAGCTGAATAAGGCTGAACATGGTCTGATCATGGGTGAGCATTTCACACTTAAGATCCAGGAAAGCAGGAGGAAAAGCACAGATTTTGTGCCTCAAGGCTGACCAAGGTATGAGAGAAAGGCAAGCAACAAAGAATAGAAAACACACAGCATTACTGGTTTGATGAAGGGTAAGTAGAGTCCTCTGAGCCATAGCAGCTGCTTCCAATATGACAGCAAGGATTTTAGGAAAAGAGAATAGGTTTAGATAGCTAATACATGAAAAGCAGCAGCTGTTCCATGTCAACATGTGTGTATAGAAAGTGAGGATGGTAAGGGATGGTAGACTACACAGACAGGTGCAGATGTGTATCACAACAAATTTTGTTGAACTGTCACATGGAAATATTTTCCATCTAATGGAAGGATACCAAAGAAGAGGACTCAAAAGAGCTGCTTAGGATTAGAAGAGCTGCTCAGAACTCATCCTTTTTCATGCAGGACAACAATAAGGAATGAGATTAGGTGGATCTGGCCCTAGAAACTGGTCCATACCTTTGAGAGCTATGACACTGCAGTTTCTCTTCTGCCCTGCATTATTACCAATCAAAGTGTTGCTTTTTGGTCTCCTTTCTCTTCCCCATAGACCCTTCAGGCAAAACAGGGCACTCACAGCTATGTTTCTATCATGGAGTATTTTCCAAGCAGACATGGGCTGCATAGAGAGAGGTGCTGGAGAATGTGGTCAGTGGTAGCTGCTCTCCCCTGGACGCTGGGCTGGTATCCAGCTGACTTGCTGCCAATGAGGATATCCTGCCAGCAGCAGCAAAGACACTAACTAAGATGCCCACCAATCAGCCAGAGCTTCTTTGGTCTATGGTTGATATGCAAAAGAGTGGACTTCCATAATACACTTTCCTCCGACTTTCCACACACTGAGGAAGTTGCCTGGAATGAGTCTCATGTACACTAATGCATACTGAAAGTGGGTAATCACAAGAACAGCCTCCTCAAAAGACAGTACAAATGTGCACAAAATTTATGCTCTTAATTAAATAATTTAAAACATACTTCACTCTTTTTTGTATCTGTAACACTAGAACCACTTTTTCCTTCCTCCTTAAAAGGATAGCTTAGTACTGAAAATGCTTTTACAGGCTAAAAGGAATACACAGCACAAAAAAATAAGTTAGCATCAGATTAAAGAGTTAATACTTAGGCAAACCATTTAACAACAAACAGAATCAGTCCAATCAGTCCAGCAGAATCATCCACAAAAGTGAATGAAACGATAATATAGAAGGCATGAGACCAATGGACTTTTAGTCCATTCCACAACTAAGATTTCTACCACTGATCTTTCTTAAACTGTATCAAAGATTGAATGCAAATCTTGGCATCAACTCCACAAGTACCTAAATCCAAAGGAAAAGGGAGAGGTATTTGAGAGGAAGTTAGCAAAGGATATATGATTTCATTTTTGCTCAAATCACACAAGAAATCACACAAGAAATAGCAAAACAGTTACAGATGTGTACTTATTGATGTTCTAAAATATGTATTATAATGCATTTTATTACTCTAGAGAATAAATGATCTGTAATAACCAACACCAGGCTGACTGAATACCTCAGTCAATGAACTACTTTGTGTACTGGTAACCAAAACGATGTTCCAGGAAAGATGGAGAAGTCTTAGGAACCTACCTGGCACTATTTATTACTAGTGGCTAGAATAATCTTTGTATGACAAAGCTCACCCCAAGCTGTTTACCCCAAGTTTTCGTACTAAGGCTTGACAATAGAGTAGCTGGTTATTTTCATACACTTTCCAATTGACTTTTTAACCACTGAAAGCCTTGTGTTTATAAAAGAGACAAATGAATTGCAGATTACATTTAAGAAAACATGGACACCAACCAGAACATGAAAACTGGAACGTAGAACACTTCACACAGTTCATATTTTGACGTTTTGCACATATATGTGAAAAGCGAACAAGACCACTCACCCCCGCTTCCCCCAAGAAGCACAACTGCACATGCATCTTGCCAGCACTGAAATCACCTTTAGAGGCAGAGTGATTTTATCACTTGCAGATGAGCAATAATAAAGGCTCTTATGCACATCGCCAAGCTGCTCTTTAGTAACAAATAATCTGCTGGCACAATATTCCAGTTTTTAAATGGTCCTTCAATAAAGGCACTCACTTTTGCAGCCGTTGGTTCCACTAGTCTCTGGCGGTGACGTGCTGAGCTGAAATGACTCTTCTGAGGCGCCCCTTCCTGACAGTGAACAGAAAAAGTGGAGGGAGAAGAATAGAGAAAGGGAAAAAAATGGATCGTGGAGGGGATGGAATGGAGGATGTTGGAGAAGGAAGAGGAAGAGTATTTAACTGAGCTGTATTTTAACTAACTTTCCAAGAGCTTTATGAAATCATTTTCAATAATTTCATCATGCAAATATCAGAAAGAAAACTAAAATATTTCACTCATGAGACTTTTATATATGTACTATTCATATGCATTTAATGCTGTCCACTACAAAAAACATACATGTACATACATATGTCTACTTTATTACAAGAAACTCCTCTTGCTGTTCCTTTACATTGTCTGATATTTTTATATTGATTTCCAAAGTTGCACAGCACAGAAATGTAATAAACTGATGTGATTACTCCTAGGTCAAAGAAGAATTCAGATTCCTGAAGAGCCCATTAGGATTGTGCCTCCAGTGACATCAGCAACTCAGAGACAGTACAGCTTTCTAAAAAAACATATATTAGCAGCTTATTTTGTTAGAGTCAAATAAGCAGAATGGCAGAACTGACAAAACATTGACTTTTGACAAGGTCCACTTCAACAGATATTTAATATACTGTTGCATTGCCAAGGATCCATAATAATTCTCATACTAAAAGGTAGCGAAATTCAAGAACTCTCTTGGATTTCATTATCTCCTGTGTAAACAGCAAGGGAAATTCCAGATCTATGTTTATCAGGAGTACACCACACTCATTCTGATGCCACTTCTCATCTAGTACCAACACTTTCACTTTTTTTGCTCAAGAGAGGATGTGAGTGAAGCCAAGTTGCCCAATATGTAAACCGCAGCAATAGCGCCAGACCAAGGAGGCCATCTCCCACCCACCCACTCCTATTCCCAAGCAAAAGTTCACTGCTCCCTCTGCTGTATTGATACAAACGTTTGCGGTTCTGTTCTGCAAACCTGAACCCTCAAGTCATTTGGGTTAAATACAGCTCCTGCGGAGGCAAGAAAACCCTTCCCAGCCCAGATCACCTCTTTGTTGAGCTCAAAACAGAGCTGTTGTGAACTGGATCACTGACGAAAACACTTGCACTGGAAGCTTCCCTTGCCACACTGCTGCTATAGCTCTTTGTAATAAAACTGTGAAGGACACCTAACAGACAAGTCCAAGTACGGGTGAACGCTTACCACCGCGATTTGCTTAGAATGGAGCTGTCCATCTTAGGGGTGCAACTGAGATGAGCAATTAATAAAAGCTGCTGAGAATCCAAAAACCACACAACTGGGATTTCGGAACAAGAATTGAGGCAATAGTGAAGAAACAGGGAGTCTAGCTCCTTGACAATAAAAGGATTCAATAAAGGACATCTGTAGTTTGCAGAAGCATTAGGCTGTATGTGTATAGCTCTTTCAATGCATCATAAACTTACACTGATAAAAACCATTTCTGCAGTTGCACCTTCCAATTTAGCTGTACACGCTGCTCCGAGAAAAGTGACAGACAGACAACAAAGAAAAACTGGGATCAGAGTGACCATCTCTGAAGTAAAGTTATCTTTCATTTAAAAGGCCAAAAAACCCTCACAGAGAAGGCAATGCATTCAGAGAGATGGGATAGTTATTACAGGCCAAGCACGTCCTGCAGCTCCGCGACACCCTCTCATACCTACTGCTTTTTTTTAAAAGAAATAGGCCAGTTGCAAATGATGCATTGATACAAGTCAACAGTGAGGAAATCCTGTAAAGGCCAAAATTTTGCAAAAAAACTATATGATTTTAGACACTAAAGACAACCGAAGGAAGAAGGATCCCAAACAATCCCTAACCAGGACAAGGCCTCTGGGTTAGGCAGATGACATGCAGAAAAACAGATTTGTTTTGCTTCCTAGACAAGCAGTCCAAGAAACAAACTTCTGGAAAACAGAGTTCCCTATAGAAAAGCTAACGGAAATAAGGGACATGGGTACTAAGCACATTAAAAGGCTAGGCTCCAAAGGCACAGGCTGGAGAGCCGTGGGGAGCAGACAAGGCGCTCTGCTCTGTGAAGGCTGCTGGGCTTGCGCAGCAAGGGGCAGGGCTCAGCACTGCAGCCAGAAAGCATCTCCATGACACAGCACTTGCCATTAGCATCACAGTCGTCCTCATACATGCAGTGATATCAAAAATCAATCCACCTATGTGCTGTGATAAAAAAACATGTTCTCTCAGCTGAAGAAATTTCTACCCTCAGATTGCCACACTGGCGAGTGTCTTCCTTCCCCCCAAGTCCTCATCTGTTAGCTGCCAGACTAAGATCAGAAGTGACAGTGGCAGTAATCTCAAGCAGAGGAGATAAAATTCACTGAAAAACAACACAAACTGGCACCCAACAGCTTTGGAGGTTGTTAGCACTGAAGGAAAACTGTACAGTAACAAATCCATCCACATCATACTGGCGAAATCCTAGCGTTGGCAGATCTATCCCAAAATTTTTTCATGTTATACTCATGTCAACCTCATTCTTTAAGAACACCTCCTCACACACTCCCAGCTGTGACCTTGGCATCCTCCTCCTCCTTTCCAGGCCTGGCTCTGTGCTATCCCCTCAAGATAAAACTCCACCCAAGATTTAAGGCACTGCTGCTCCACAATCAGCAACCTGCCTGAGCATCTCAGCACTCACAGCTAGGCAAGAATCACAGGGCAGCAATGCTCAGAGCCAGGGTCTGCTGACACCACTACGATCGTTCGCTAAACGTTGCTCTGCACTGGGATCCACCTCCTACTCTAGAGTCTCCCACATTAGAGGCAGTTGTTCACTCCCAGTGGCAGTGTGTGGAGAGCTACAGTACAGATAGGGCAGGTGGTAATGCTATCCCACAGCCGCACAGCGTAGCATCCGGGAGGCAACTGCACCTCACCGTGAACGCACAGGCCCATCCGTGCAGGCACCTCTGATGAATGATGGAGAGAACGTGAGGACATACAAGGTGAGCTATATCCCTGCAGCCAGTTATGCAGACATTAGTGACTGGAACCAGGCAACACTGTTTAAGCACAGTGGATTGGACAGTACATCAGCAAGATACAAAGCAAGCTGCATGTTCTCACAGGTTTCACACATGTACAAGAAACCCCATCTCATGCCCAAGAGTTTGCAGTTAATCTCTTTCTCTTTTGATCCCAGGGGTGCAGATTTCTACACACCTTCGCTGTCCTTCTCCATGACCCATGGTTTGCAAAAAGACACATTCGCAAGGACCTTAAGGGTGTGGTTAAGGAACCCAGTCCTTAAGGAAGATTTTCCAAGGCTTAAGGAAGAAACTACTTTTAAAGTTTCAGAAAAAATCATGCCAAAACTTATCATTACAAGCTCATCTAAAATAAAGCTGTCCTGATGCATTTTAATGACATATATAACATTTGCAATCATGTATAAACATGTAAAACTGAAGTTGGTTTTAAGCATGTGGGAGCTTTTATTTACATACTTACTATATATTAATTTCTACAAAATATATCAGAAATTTACCAGGACCACCTCATCAGATATCTGATAAAAAATACTGGTGAAAAATTAGGTCATTCCAGGTATTACAGGCACTTCATCCTAACCACACTTCTGCTTGCTCTTCCAACCTTTTGAACTATAGCAGCAGATAGAACTTAGACTTCTCCATATTATATTTTAGCTATTATGAAACAAAATAGCATATTCTAAGGGTAAGCAATTCATGGTAAGAGACAACCAGGTGCTTCCGGAGTAACCAGAAGCCTTGAAGTCTAGAATAATTCACTGAATTTCTCTATGCTTCAATTTACAAAAGAGATAATGTCACATTAGCCCTGTTTCAAAGACACTAGGAGTAGAGCCAAAGGATCTAGAGAGATTCAAAAGGTTAATCAGTTTTGAATTTTAAGTGTTATGCCTGTAGATTCATCAGTTTTTCACTACTGCAGAAAAGGATTCCCAGTACCTGTAAAGCAATAGTCCTTTTCCCATGCATCTTCATTTAAAACATTAAAACAGTTTAATTCTATATCTGTAGAAAGAGGCAGATGGGAGGTCCAGGGAAGAAAGGAAATCACATGTAATCTTGGATTTGACTTGTTCCCAAAGATTTTCACAAAGCTATAAAAGAGAGAACCACAACAATATTCAAATAATAATAAAATAATAATAAAAAACCTACAGATAGTAAACATATAGTCTACACTTCAGTAAAATTACACTAACACATCAATGGAATGATATAAGCACTATGAAAAAAAAAATCAAACTACTCAGGATGATATGTAGGAAGGCAACAGATTGATGTCAAAACTGAAAAGATGGATTTAGGCAGAGCCATGTGACAGTTCAGCACAGCTTGGGAAGCCAGGAACTTCAGAGCATTCCAACAATAAGCTTCAAGAGGAAAAAAATATCTGCAAGACAGTTCAATACATCTCTTCCCAACTGAGTCTCCATGACAGAGTACTTCTACTGGTTTGTTTTCAGGGGTTGTTTGTTTTTGGTAAAACAGACTGTGATTTTCAGGCAGGAGGCAATACAGAATGCTATGGACCAAACAAGCAAAGGCAGGATCAAGTTACAAGCTCTCACACAGAGTTCTCACCACTTAGCTCTTAATGCAGGCAAGTGTGAAATGAAATTTTTATTTTCTATTTTCTACTGATAAGTAAAGATGTTCCCTTCTTGCTGACCTCCAATGACTTCAATGTAGATCTTCAATGTAATCGTTAACAAGGCTCTGTGCCAGGCTTCACAGGCTCATCAGAGAAGCTTCACTAAAGGGCTATCTCACAACACAACCAAAGCATAATAAATAGGACAGATTTCCAAGCCACTGAATTAAAATAAATAGGAGTAATGGGTTGTCAATTATTTGACAAAGAATCTTACTTTGGGCTATGCTGGGCAATCCATCTAGCCAAGGCTAGGGATTGAATCAAGAAAAAACACTTTTAAACAGTACAAAAATTGTGACCCTCGAAAACTATCACCCAAAGAGAAGAAGAATCAGGGGGCCAGGAGTGCACCTTGCACTAATTAATCTGTTAAGCCACAGAAATTACTATCAAGGGCAAAATTAATCTGAAGTAACTCGCTGTATCCCATTTTTAAATCACAGCCATAGATGTTAAATTTTGCGTAACAAAAATGTGGGTTGGTTCAAATCACTTGGCAGCCTAATCCATTAGTTTGCTGGATACTCTCCTTTTAGCAATGCTTTTTACATCTGCCCTCCTCTCCCTGGCTGCATCCTGTTGAACACAGATAATCATTACAGTTGTGGTGTGAACACAGAACACAGGGGTGTTTTGAAGGACAAAAAGGCAAGAATGAATATCTGACAGGATTCTCATCGATTACTGCATTTCCTCAGTGAGACTAGAGAGAAAGCACAATGAAAAATAGGTACTTTAAATACAATTTCTTTCTAGAGTAGCCCCTTGGCAGAAATGCATCAATTTAAAAGGACCTGTTTTTTTTCTCTGCATCTCATCAGAACCCCAAGACAAAACGGGCACTTCCCATCACAGTGGGCCTAACCTGCCTCCTTGAGTTCAGCACCAGCAGAGCTTAGTATTGATCTGTCAGAGAGGCTCCGCATCAGAGAGAAACAGTACTGAAAAACTGGCAGTGCCTTTAGGGGGAAACAAGCGATCTAACAGCCCACGCTACCATGGCTGTGGCACAAGGACTAAATCCTAGTGGAGGGTTCCTGCTGGAGGGCAGCATCAGCCCAGGGGTGCTACAGGAGCCACCGGAAAGGGGCACCAGTCCAAATACACCCAAACACGTGGAAAGTGAAATAGGGGTGGAAAAGGTGGGATGCAGGGTGGAAATGCACACACTTGCCAGCAAACCCAAGAAAATTGGAGATTTTGACCACTTTGCCCCAAATAAACTAAAGTTGTTCTCGGGGCAAAGTGATAAAATAACAAAAAGAAAAAAAGCTATGCAGCTTTATGTCTGCCTGTCAAGTCTGCTATATATCAATTAATCAAATTTGTCAAATTGTCAGAGATACAGTCTGGTAACTTCATCACTACTGAGCTCACACCATATAGACCACTATCATCTTTAATAGTTAAACACACCTCATTGTATGAGGAATGGAGAAGGGAAGCAACACATGACCTAATGAGCAATCACAGTACCACAACTCTTATCCCAGGCACAAGTGCTTGCTCTTATTACCTTTTCACTCATATTGTTCCTTCATTTCTCCTTTTCTACATTTACAAAAATCTTGAAAAGAATCAAGTAGTTTAGAACTAAGAAACTCTGTTCATAAGCCAGGTGGATTCCTAAAATCTATTTTTTACTCACAACCTAAATTCTCCAGCTATGCCTGTGAGTGCCATGCTCCAAAAACAGGGCAGGGATTATTTTCAGATTTTGCCTCACAAGGTCTGACTGCTCGACTTCCTGAGCACGTACAGAACTTGGGCATAACTAGCTTTCTAGAATCACTTGCGTACAGCTAGCTTGTGAGAACAATTACCCTTCCACATCTGAGAAGCTCAAAAAATGTAAAGCAAACATTCACCTTACGATATTTTGCCATGTCTCCTCTCTTCTTATACCTCTCTTTTTTCCCTTTTCTTCTACACAAGGAGAAAAAGTTACATTGTCCAACAGGAAGGAAATCTGCCTTAGTTTTAAAGCACCTTCAGAAAGGTTTTTCTATTTGATTTATCATCATTTATCTGTAGAGAACATCCAAATATACACACACAAAATACACATGCTTGAAAGCCTTAAAATATTACCAAAAATGTAGCATAACATCTACCTTCAAGCAACAAAAGTCACGTTCTAGAGAGCTGAAAAATGAACATTATCTGGACACGGGAGTCCAGCTCCAATAAAGTTACTTGTCCTGTCTTACAACTAAGGTAGCCTATTAGTTTCTGTAAGATCATGGTTTTGATGACTTCAGCATTTGCTAGAATTGAATCACTTGAAACTTTTCTTTTTCAGTGCCTGCACGGGGATGACTTTTCTGGTATGAGGAAGCTACACTGCTCCAATCATCTGAAAGGAAAACTTAAGTTTTGCAACAGTTTTCAATGCAACTGTTTGCTTTGACAGCGTCCTGAAATTTGGTTAGGGATGATACATGTCAAGGATGTGTTATTTAATAGCCCTATGAAATCAGGTCAACCACATATACAACAGATTAAGAAATTTCAAAATGGATCAACCACTCCAATCCTGACACGCTCTGTAGAAAGTCAGCATTTAGTACCCCAAGCCTCTGCAGATTCAGGGTATGCTTCTCTTCAAGGTCACAGACACTAAGCACTGCTCTTCCCATTTAAATCCTGGTGGCTGATGCCACCACGCAGAGCTCAACCCCAGCACTGAAGCCACAGGGGACTCCAGCTCCTGCACGCTGTGGCCCTCTGACCCCCGACCACAAGGCTCCACTTGAATGAAGCAGGAGACAGGGTGGAATACAAGAGGAACTGGAGAAAATGAGCCAGCAACAATAGCCTAAGTTAGAAGAGCAGGGGAGCTGTTGAGCGGAAAAAATGTTTTTTCCACTTTATTTTTGATATAAACAATATAAGCAATAGAGTTACAGAAGTAGTTAGTGCCATTTATAAAAGAGACAAAATAAAGCTTAGAAAACAAAGTAAAAGTAATTATGAAATTGCCATTTTGAGTGTTTTGTGATCTTAATCATTTATTTTTTAAAATATATTTTTAATAGCTAAATGGATAATTGGCTGTAACTGCTGTAAGCAAAAAAAAGTTTATTGCTTCAATGCAATAGAAAACAATTTTGATAAAATCTCTAGAGAAATTTAAGCTTTTAAAAGCAAACAGTATCTCAACAAGAGAAAACTAATCTGACAAATCACTAGGTCAATTGTGACTTACCAAGTGGTATCGCAGACAAACCTCCAAGATAAAAGCAAAAAAAAAAAAAGAAGCAATTTAAAAGGATTTTTAAAAGATGATATAGAAAATCACTAGCTTAATTAAATGTGACTGGAAGTTATTTACTTATTAGATGTGGCACAAAGTGAGTTTAAGGCCAGCGCTAGCAAAACTATTTATCAAACCAAAAACTATATCTGGAATTAAAGGTTTAATCACAAGTTACTATCTTTCATGCTTACACTATTCTTATTATTAATAAATTAGCAGGCAAAGACAAAATGCTCCAGATTCCTTGGTTAAGTCCATGGAGGAGCCATGGGAGCCAACTGATACACAGAGGGCTCAGATTCTGTTTTCTTTTACAGCTCTTAGAACACAATTGAGCTCAGCTCAAATTATTAGAGATCGCACTTCTGAGCTCACCAAAGGATATGACATGAAGGAACATTAAGTTTAGTCTTTGCCTTCCAAATTAATACAAAACAGTCAGTCAGTTCTGTGACATATTGTAGGCATTACCAAGAAATATTAGTGCAATTATCAAAAGATATTAGTGAGAAGTACGACATGGGCTACAGACACACCACATCTGGTCTCATGCCAAACACTTTATCACCAAATGAAATAAGGGACTGCCTTTTTGTTTGTTTGTTTCTTTTAAACCCTGCAGTAAAGTGACAACACCAAGAGAGGCAAAGACAGAAGGTTAACCCCTTCAGAAAAGCTTTCCCCACTCCAGTAACAGCAAAAGCAATGCCTGACAAAACCTTTTAGAGGCCCTGACAGTCCTGAACAATGCCTGAATGCCTGGAAAAGGCAGGCGAATTAACTGATGGAGAGATTATACACCCTGTTAGGAGTGCACAAGAGCTAATGAGGAAAGAAGAAACATCCATGTCTCATCTCTCAGCTGGCTGCTCTCCCCATCTCTGCTTCCTAGGGGCAGCTCTCGATAGCATTTAAGTATACAGAGCAGCTATCCTAATCCTTCCCATCTATCCCTTCCCTGCGCCCTCCAAAAAATTAAGCAATAACAGCACCAGGAATAACTTAAATTTTCTATCAGAAAAAAAAAAAAAAAAGAATATATACAATTATATTCTTTAATATTCTATCTCTATAGCCAATGTTGTTCATGTAAATACCTCTCACAAAATAGAAAAGTAAACGGTCACAATTTATGTATTTCTTTACAGACACAGTCCTTAGCAAACAATGTGCTGGACAGAAGCATGTGCAAGCGCTGAGGATGAAGCAAGGCAGAGCAGAGTGGCACCCAGGCAGCGCACCCTGGTGTGCACAAGGCTGCCTGCCTCCTGACTTCCTAAATAAACCTGAAGCTAGCGGAAGCCGCAGCTTAAAACCCCCGCCCCCAGCACTTCATTTTTTGGTTTTTAATCCTTTCTGCATCTGCCTAAGGCTGCACTGTTTTTCAGTCGCTCCCTACAAGGCAGCAATGCCCCTGAGAGCTGATTCCCAGCAGCACCGCTAGCCTCCTGTTCTGCAAAGGCACGGCCAGCAGTGCAGGAACACCACAGAAAGCCCCAGAGCCTCACAAGCCTAGGAGACGGGGAATGCTGCAGCACACAAACTGGGGAGGAACACCAAGAACTCTCCAGAACCGCATCTGCAAAACTGCCTATGTTCACTCTCAACACAGGCCATAAGTCACAAGTCTAGTCAATAATTGCTAACTTCTTTTTTTTTTCCTAAGCAGACTACCCAAAAAATACTTCCCCAGTCATCAGCTACACCCACAGAAGAGGGAGGCAATCACAGTCCCCACTATTTCCTCCCACAAACAATGCGGGTTTCCAGCTGAACCCTCTGCTTTGCACGAACACTGACTTCCAGTATTCTGGAAAGCATCTTCATAGAGTCTCCAACCCTTCCCACTTCTACAGCAATGACTCTGAATTAAGAATGACATTTTTCCCCATCTCAGCCTCTGAACTGGTGTGTGAAGTATAGAACTACAAGACTCTCATCTGAAAGTTTCCATGTTGCCTGGGACCACAATCATGCAAAGTTAATGCAGTGCAGCCACCCTGAATTTAAAGAAGCCTTAGATCCCTGTGAAGAGAAAAAACACTATTTCTTAAAAAACACTGAGACAAGAAAACAGACACATATAGTATTTTATTTGACATTTGAGGTTTCATGTATAGCTCATTTCTCTGTCGCTGGTCTGTTTCATTCCTAGCTTAATAAAAAAAAGGTACTGCAAGTTTTGCCAGACATCTTTTACCTGCAGCACAGAGGCAAAGTTAGCAAAACGAAAAGCTAAAAGGGTCAAACCATCTCGCACATCTATTCATAAAAATTGTTTCATCAGCTCTGGAAGTATGACTGAGGCAGGTCTATATGCCAGTAAGTAACCCCACATACCCACGTCCTCCTTTGCAAGTGAATGGTCCCGTTATCTTCACCCACATGGATTATACAGAGGTTTGAGTGGTTGTTTAAGGTAATATAAAATATGGCACAGGAGACTAACATCTATCAAGTAAATCCAAGGAAGAAAGATGAAATAGAAGTGGTTAGCAGGAAGCAATCAAGAGCTGTGTTGAAGAATATGCAGAGAACAGTTCCGTTATCTTCTGATATCTTGAAAATACAAAATACAATTTCAATCCACACTTCTGCCCATGTTTTATGTGAATAAAGAATGTTACTTTTAATTAAAGCTTCAGAAGTTTTATCAAATCTGCTCAGTGAGAAGCAGTACAGATGACAGACCTAAGAGAAACCTTTATTCTGAGGCTTTCATTCTCTGTGCATATAACTACTACAAGTAACTGGACATAAAGGAAGAAGTGTAAAACAACAAAATAGCTGCTTAGGTTCTGGATGCAACAAACGAAAGGTTCAGTTTCTATGCAAAAAGGAAAGCTTTCATATATAAACTCAAACCAAGAATTGCCCCAGACTACATATTTAGTTAAGGCTTACATTTTGAGATCAAGCTGCTTCCTGTTTTGAGTGTTTTGGGGGTTTTGTTTGTTTCTAAACACAGCATGATGGTGAATGGGATCAAACACTGTTATAGCAGGTTCCCATCCTAAAGGAAACTGTTTGGTGTCCTGTAAATCAAGCTTTGGAACAGTGTACAAACCGAAAAAAATGTAAAATGTAGACTTTTCATTCAGCATACACTGTTTCCATCCTAAAACTGATATACATATACATATATATATAAATTCATCCTCCCTAAGCAAGCAGACACCAAACAGATTTATCTGCTATTAGTATTTTTATTTCTAACCCAAGGAACTGACACAGTCTTATGAAGAATAAAGTTCAGTGGCCTCTCACTAGAGATTACAGGTATTTCAGAAGAATCTTAACCCAGACTGTTGTCTTTTTAATCCCTTTCAGAATATTTTCAACAGCCTTTAAAAGGAGGGCATTGGTAATACAGGAAAAAATACAAGACAAAAGACACATGGATAAACTGCGCAGAACAACAGAATAGCAGGGTGATTTTTTTCCCTTTTTCAAACAGCAAGCACACATATTACTGTTGTTATAAAAACACCAACTCATTACTTCAGGGCAGGATTGTATTAAAAAGAAAGGCAAATATCAGGCAAGGAGAACTTGGGACTTCACTGAACCGCTGTTTACTAAGAATCACAGGGCTACATTCCACAGCACATCACAGGATCTGCTCTCCAACTTGCAAATTCATCTGCTGTCACACGGAGAACAGCTGAAGGTGAGAGCGGGATGGGAGAAGGGAGGGAGGATGAGACCACAATCTAGTAAGTTTAGTTAAAAGACCAATGAATGCAACTAAAGTGCAAATAGCAGCTCTTCCCCTTCATCCTTCCTAGATCACAGCACACCCACTTGAACACATTCGGCTGCTGGCTAATTTCCCTCCATGCCACGACCAGATTCTAATCACAGACATGAGATGCATATCTCGTACATCTTTAAAAGCAATTTGTTACTGCATGCACTGCATGTGAGAAACACTCTCTCTGATCCCAGGATTATTCATGATATAGCTCTTAATACTCTTAAGTGCTCAGTTAAGCATTAAGTAGAAGCAAGCAAGCACTCTGAAATATATCCTTGGTATTCAATATGACTTTGAAAAAGCCGGAGGAGACAAAAATTATCAAAAAAATATATATATAAAAAAATCCCCTTGAAAACAAGGTTTGTAGAGCTCAACAACAGCCTTCACAATAAGGTTCAAACTATCCCCTAATCAGCACATGCTGCTGTTCAATTCTTGTGAAAAGGCAGAAATCCGGTTTACACTGCTCGGGATTACAGCAAGTTAAGGGGGTGGAAATCCGGTGCTGCTGTAAAGATCTACCTCTTGAACCTTCCAAATCCCCTGTAAAAGCTGCCAAGGGGAGTCTCAACCTGCAGCAGAGACTTCCCACTTTGCAGTCAATTTATATAAATGAAAGAGTTAGGATTTAAGGGAAAACTTCAAATCCATTTTTATGGAAAAGTTCTTTGCTTTCCACAAATAATGTCTATCATACAAATAAAAAAGTTAAAGAAGAGCTAATGGATTCGTAACACTAAACAGCCCCGGGAGTCACAACAGACTTTCACTATTGTACCACAACATAGACTACAGATTTAACTTGGATTTTTCCAATTAAAAGAAAAATATCACATTTGTTCAGCACACTGCTGAAAACATGTACCAGAAGAGGCACCTTTCTGAAAAGTTTTCAACTTTGCAAGTTCAGGGCATGGCAAATACCATAACCGATGTTACATTACTTAACAAAAGAATAATTTCCAATACAGCGAAGCTTTCCTTTCCTCTCCTCTCCCCCCACTGAAAGACCGCGGATGAGGGAAAACAAAAGGGAGGAAGTTACAGTCAGGCCGAGAGGGACCCGAGCGAGGGGCTCTCTAAACAATGGGCCCGAAAGAGGTAGCTGGAGGTGGTGTTCCAGTTCGGGGAAACGAAGGGGAAAAAAAGAAAGCTTTACATCCTGTGCCCAGGTATTGCCATAATTTATTAATACGCTGTGTTTCTTCTCTCTATATATGAACTAGTGTTTTCGCCTCCCGAGCGTGCGGCGCAGCCCGCTACCCGAGCGGGGCGCATCGCGGCGGAGCCCCGGCCCGGAGGTCGGCAGCGCTTTCCGCCGCGAGCGCTCTGCGCTGCGCGACGCCTTCTCCGGAGCTCCGGGGAGCGCAGCGGCGAGCCCGGCGGAGCGGCGGGCAGGCGGGCGGCTCCGGCGCGCCCTGCAGCGCGCACCGCCCAACAAGCAAAACTTTCTGCGCGCGCCCCGCGGCCGCGGCGCCCGGCGGGGCAGCAGAAGCCGCGCGCCCCGCCGCCGCCAGCACCAACGGCCGCTCGCGCCGCGCGGGCGCGCCC
>JAUBNY010000307.1:0-18758 GCA_032275445.1 Crypturellus soui | reverse complement strand
AGGAGCAATAGGGGAGGAATTGGACCTTTCTTATCAGCGCCGCTGTTCGCTAAGCAAGTCATCGATTAGGTCTTTCTTTTTTCTTCTCCCCAGAAGCTGTCATCACGCTTAGCCTTGGTATCCATTAATTATGCCATGTCATTCAAAACTTCTTGGAGATTTAAGGACCCTATCACTGAGTAAAAGGGATTGCATTTTACATTCAAAAGCAATCGCTGCATCCATCTCCAGATTTACAAGGGGAAGTCTTGTCAAATGCTAAACACCAAGAGAAACATCCCTCTAAATACACCTATATATTTTCCAGTTAGGTATCTTATCTGGTATTGTTTTAAAGTAGGAGGTCTTCAGACTACAGTTCAGAGGAAAAACATGCTCTCCTCTGCAAAACCAAATAAATAAGACCTAAAATCCCAGACTGTCAGAAACTATAAACTAAAGTTCCACACAATGTTCCTACCACAAGCATGTAACAAATGGCACCCATTCCATTTCATTGAGAAATTAAAATTGGCACCTCAACACAAGAGGGTTACTCTACCTACAGCCAGCATGCCAAAAGGGCAATCTTTGGAAAGTTTTCTGTTTCAGAAGTCTGACTCCATGAACACAGCCCATAGCAGAGGCCAACTGTCAAAATCTCCATGTCTTACTTAAAAAATACAGATATACCTGCAGATCACTGATGCCACATAAAACCAAACCTCCGACCACTTCTAGAGCAGCAAGGAGGCACAGAGCATGTTTCTTACTGAAGGATATAAAGGGAGATAAAACTCAAGGTTAGTATTTGCCCATTAACAGTCTAAGAAGAGGATTATGACAATCATACTCTCAAATCTAGTATGAAAAAAGTATTGATTTTCTGTCATATTGTATCATATTGAAGAGTGGTCCACACACCACATTTCATAGTAGTAAAACCTGCTCGGGGCAAAAACATTTGTAACTGAAACAAAGGGCTGCTGAAAGGATAAGGCTAAGCAATAACCTCTTATCTATAGAGCAGAAAAAGAAAAGGCTGCTGTATTTGCCCCCATCTACATTTCTTCATATGACAGAATGTATTGACATTGTTCTACAGTTTTAAAATAAGAACTGAGAGATTTTCAATATTTAAGACAATTAAATTGTAAGAGGGGAAAAAAAGTCAGTTTTCACCCAAGTTGCACAAGCAGCTACAGAAGGGCATCACTTCATGTTCCCCCTCTGTGCCTCTCTGTATGTCTGCCTCAAAACGCACCCCTAGCGTCAGATCAGTGACTCTCCCACTGCCCATTTTGCTTAGAACATCACGGCTCTCCTTCAGCTCAGCAACAAAGCAGCAGCTCAGACTGACCGCAACTCCAGCTCAACAAGGGGGAGACAAGGCAATCAGGAACACTGATAGATTTATAGATTCACAGGTCAGATGGGAGAGCTGTGACCACCAAGTCTGACCTTCTCCGTAACAAAGTCAATTCACTCAACTGTTGTGAATTAATTCCCTTTTCAAGTGTAGCATTTCTTTAAGCAGCATCCTGAATCTGAGGAAAAACTTTCCATTTTGGAGAATCTCTGACATAACTATCATATCCTCTGTAAAACAAAGGGATTTTTTTTAATGAAGATACAAGTATTTCCTTGGAATTCCTTCCCAATACTATTTTATTTTCCCATTTCCACTTTAGAAAAAGCTAATCGCCATGTCTTTCTTCTCTGTTTACACTTTCCAATATTCATCTATTGTTCATATCTGTGTGCCCTAACATTTCATCTTCTCTGTTTGTTTCCGAAGAAGGGACAGGCAACTGAATCACAAGCATCATTATTACATTTCAAATGAGGATGACACAAATAGTTTTGAGGCAATAGCTAAAGCTAGTGGAATTTCAATGGTAAGAGGCAAAGCCCTATCATTTGTCCCATACAGCCCACCACAGGTTCCAGCTGCCAGGCTGTTGGTATATATATTTACCAAATTCTAGATATTTATTTACACAAGTTTCATTTAAAAACAGAGAAATACAGAAAAGAATCCCATACACCCACCTCCCAGCACGCTAAGCAACGACGACAGAAGTGTATTTGGCACTGTTCTGGCAGTCATTTCAGCACATCAAACTACACAAGTGACCAACATAACTATCATTTAAGATCTTTCATCTAGCTGAGAGGTCTATGAAGGCACAAAACATGCTGCAAGCTCATTGCTCAGACACCACCATGTCAAACCACCAAATAACTTGGCACTGACAGGCACAGACGCAAGAAGTCCACAGCCTTACAAACCACCAAGAATTACAACCTTACAAACCACCAAGAAAAGCATCTATTTGTGGATATGGGTAACCTAAAGAATTATAACCACGCAGAACAATGAGGTCTCCTGCAGGAAATAACTTTGCAGCTGACGACAAATACAGTACAAGCACTGCTGGGTTCTGTGAGAAACAGAAGATTGTAACAGCTGCCTAAGTAATTCCGTAAGGCATGAGAAGGAAACCAAGAGAAGACTGCCTTCCAGTGGAAGACGAAATTAATCCCACATACAACTTGCTTGGCAATGCATTTACTGTCAGTTCTAAAAATGGCATTTTCCTAACTTTGGGCTGCAATTTATAGTGCACATCAGAAGATACTTAAAGGCACAGATTTGCATCTAGCAGCAATAACTGCATCTTCTCCCAGTCTAAGAAACTTTTTAGCTGTTAGTAGAGGAACATTCATGTGTTTGAGAGCACCTCAAGCCAACTTGCGCCTCAAGCCAACAAGCTTGTGTTTGAATTCCTCCACTACTTTTCAGCTAATTATCATCAGCATATGATAGACAAGTTATATCGCAGCATTGCAAAAATTGGGTGTTAGAAGGAAGATAATCAGTGTAAATTGCATATACATTCTATGGAACATTTTAACACTGCTATCATGATATATACATGAAATAGGGCAAACTCTTTCACAGACTTACTCACAGTCATGTAAGAAAAAGGCCTGTTTTGTACCTTTACCACAAAACAGAGCAGATATACAAAAGAAGGAAACTTTCTTCCTCCTACTGTCCTTCTACTTTCCTTCCTACTGTCAGGAAAAAGCAAAATTATTTTAAAAAGCCAAACAGACTTTTTTTTTTCAGAAAAAGTTGCAACTTTAATCATATCTCTTCACCATCAGTTGATATTCTAAATTCTGAGAATTTAGAAACAGCTGTAATTAGTGGAATTATCTAGCTAAAAGAAAACATGAGCATGTGAATATATATGAATATGGAATTAAAATTTTATAATGCAAATTTAAATTTATGTATACACATATCCCATGTATGGCTGTCACTTCCATATTACACATGGTGGCAGTGTATGATAAACTATTCATTATGCACCATGAAACAGCTCACTGTGCACTGCTCTCTAAACTGATATCAGGTTTATTTCCAGTACTCTAAATGTCTCCATAGCATCAACTCACCATTGCTAAATTTTTAAAATAATTTTCTTCTTCCTGTAAAACCTTTCTTGAGGCATATTAGAGATAGGAAAAATAACAAAGGTAGAAGTGTACTCTGTTGGATGTTGTGGTTCTAGAACTTTTGAAATAAACTAAATACTAAATCCATGTATAAAGAGGGCAAACATAAGCGGCGCCAGTCACCTTGCCCACCACATGCAAATGCATGTTTGCACACACAGCCTCCAGCCCGGCCTTATCTGCATAGCAGGGTTAATGATTTTGTCTTGGCCTTTTCTCATACATTATCCTCTTTCCACCACTGCATATCGCACCGCAGTTACTATTTTATCTTTCTAATCAATCAAATTAACTTTAAGAACTAGTTTCCAGTCTCTATGGGTAATTTGCCAGAAGAACTGCAGCAGGAGACAACACTGGATAGGGGAACACTAATTTAAAAAGGAGATGGATTTCTTGTTTGTTCATTTTTCAACTGAGATATAGCACTACGAAAAGATTAAACCACGTCTCTCTCCTACATCTCTTTCCACCAACCTGTGCCCTCTTAAAATGCTGACAGGATTGACGAGACAAAACTTGAGAGAAAAGAAACAATTTTCCTTGTACTTGATATCTCCTAAACCGCTAGCAATCCCTGCCTCCCCACCTCCCCGCAGTAACCATCTTCCTGCACCACCGAAACATTCAAACAATTCCCAGCACAGGCACTTGGGCTGGTCCGTTTTTGCCAAGGGGCAGCTACCAGCTGAGGGGCGGTGGAGAGGGAGTGCGCGGCGCTGTCCGAGGGCCCTGCGGGAGCTGGCGGCACCAGCGGCTGACGCCTCCCTGCGCAGCGCGGCTCCCTGCCTTGCACTCCCTCCATACTTCGAAGGCTTTCCTTTATGCCCCGCCTTCACTGAAACTTTGTCTTGGGTTCAGTATTTCCATTCTAGAACCCAGGTTTTGTAACTCAAAAATGCTTTTTAAACTTTTACTTTTTTAATAAATTCCACTTCAATCTTCCCACTGCAAAAAACTTAATTAGGTAAAGTATAGGAGGGTTAAAATGTTGCAGAAGAAACACTCAGCAAGGGTAGCTATAGAGTTTAAGAAACGAAAAGCTAAAATACTGGCTGGCATATGCATTTTCCTGGCATACAGTAACGCAACATTTGTTTTAGAACCAAAAATCCTAAGGCTGATTCCAGTTTAAATCTGCCTAGAGTCTCCCCGTTGAGGGAGCTCATCTTCTCAGCCACAGGCTTTAAATTTTGTCTCAGAGGGAAACACAAACCTCCTGGTTTTGTAGCAGATTCTTAATACAGTTTAAGTATAATGCGTAACAACGATGGGCCATTCAAGACTGCTCTTGTCTCACCAGGATGCAAAGGGACACAAAAAATGAGCAGAGTTCTGATATGCAAGCTGTCTGCTAGCTGAATAGCTCATTCCCACTCCAAGTAAACTAAAAGCTTGCTACTCTCTAGGAGTATTTGGTGCTGGAATTAATGGCATTAGACTATATTTATAGCTTACACTATAGTTATAGGAAATGCATACAGGAAATGCATTCAGTAGCATTCATGGTATCATACTCAAAATCCAAACAGGAAAAGAAGTATTTTTGTCATTCCTAAGCACCTGACACAAATGTCAGATATAAAACAAAAAAAAAAAAAAAACAAAACAAACAAAAAAACACTGAAGCATGTAGAAACTTCATCTTAAAAAAAAAATTCACATATGTTCTTAAAGGGGATGCATTTTACCCCTGTGACCACAGAGACTGAAGACCAAGAGGAATATGAAGCCTTCTAGGAATGATACTTCGGAGCTGACTCCCTCCAAAACCCTCCAGAACCAAAGGCAGTATGGATTCACATCCAGTGCAAAAGGGATTCGAATCTAATTCTGGCGATGTCTTTGACTACTTCCCCGAAAGGTTTTCCATTTTGATTATTTCTCCTGAAGACACAGCATAGGTTTCTAATTATTCAAACATGAACCGCACGTTGAAGCGATTTGTACTTTCTTTTACAGATTCACCAGAGCACACACTGTATGGGAAGATGACATTTCCACAAGCAAGCCAAGGTCATCTTTCTAGATGGTCATACGCAAACCTGAGCCACTTTGCATCCCCACAGCCACACTGCACTCCTATTCTGCACAAGAGGAGGAACTCCGGCAGAGATCACATTTCTTCTCTCCAGCATTCTGAAAGGTTTCAGTTACTAAAGGAACATTTTTAGGTTGAATTTCATAGCCCAAAAGAGACTGTCTACACAGAAATACTACATTTCTGCTTATTTCACCTGAAATTTCTTTAAGAATACTAGGTCACCTAATTTTAACCTTCGCATGAGCGTATATCCACAGCCAACCTCAATATCTTCATTCTACAAGATAGTGCAACAAAGCGATTTCATCACAAGCTGTTACATTCCCAAAGAGCTTTTAAATACCATGCTGTGATGCACCCAAGGGGGATCACCTCCTCGTTGTGCACAGCACAGGGACTGGGGGACCCAAACAGCCCACATGCCCCTCTGCGCAAGGCACAGCAAGACTTGGTCCTCGTGCAAGGGGAGCCTGCGTTAACTAGGGTGTTCTACCAGCCTCACCGCATATGGCAGCTCTAGCACAAACCACCGCATCAGGTGAAGAAAAACCACCACTTGGTTCTCAGGATTTTCCTAGATCCACTACATCGATAGAACCTATAAAATGATACTTCATCAAACTCACAATTACTAAAAGAACTGATTTTCCCATTTTGCAGTGCTAGGAACTCAAGGTGCCCTGTTTAAAATTCTTAATTCATTCACTGATAATTAATCTATCTTAATATCATCATTAACATACATTATATTCCAGGGAGACTAATTCATTTTAACAGAATCAAATAACATCCATAATTATGTCATTAACTACTAATAAGGCATAATAAATTACATGCAAGTATAGACACTCTAAACAATTCAAATTTTAATATTCAAAGTATTTCACCTGATTTTACTGCTATAAATGTTTGCATATAATACCAGAATGAAGTATATTTCCCTTCCAAGTAAATTTTACATGCATGTTCCTTTTTGCTGTAATTCTAGTATTCCTGATCTCAGGCATTCTTAAGCCACCCATACGCTACTCCCCTGAAGATCCACATTCACTGTGTAGTTGTACACAGGGTAATGCACTCTGTATGTTCAACATGTATTAGATACCTTATTATTACAGTTTCTTATGTTCATCTTGGATCACAGGATTTAATCAAATATATCAGAAAGCTGTCATGCATTTCTATAAACTACTATATAATTCTTTTTAACATGCAAACTGTGGCTAATATACTCAATGTATATTTAAAACTCAAAATTATCTTTTAAAAATTGGTTCACCCAGAAATAATTTTTATTTCCCTTCTAAAATTAGGAAAATCCTCTGCAAGTGCAGCAGCACATTAAATGGATGTGATGCATCTCCAGTTCTCCTTTTCTCTGCCCATAAAATTCCTGTCATACCAGTTACACACATCCACCTATTTACCTGAAGTTCCTTTTAAGACTTGGAGCACTTATTCTGTGATTTTTCTCCATGCTGACAGCTCCTTTTCAAGAGTGAACACAATAACAAACCACCCATCCAGGAAAAGGGGACAGAGGTCTGACCACCCTCAAAAGGCGCTGCCAGCCTGACCACAAACTCACAGTCTCTTAGCGTTCACCTCCTCCTTGTTATAAGGGATACAGCCAGCAGTGGTTGTTCAGCAAAGTTAAATACTGTTTGTTTTCCACTTGCATATTGTATGTGAAGATCCTTAGGCAGTGCTTCCTCACGCTGAGGCACACGCACGAGGCCGGCAGCCCCAGCTCCCTGCGCAGGGGTCGCTGCAGCCTGCGCACAGACGCAGGCGTGCGCACGCCGCGCTGCCCCACAGCCTGCCCTACAGCAGCCCCTCGCACCGACCCGCCGCAGCTTTCGTCACGGCCACAAAAACATCAGAAGAAAAATAATCACTGCAGCAGCATATTTTTTTAATAAATAACTAGCAATAGTAAACAAGCTCCGCCTTTGATGACAGAACATACAAGAGAGCATTGGTTACAACATATGTTTCAGCTGTAATGGCTCTGCTTTTTGCATTACATATTATGTTTATCGCAGTAAAATACACAGATGAGTCACCAAACCAACAAGCAACAGTTCCACCAAAAGAGCAAGCCCTTATTCAATGATACAGTCAGTATTGACCTGGTCTTGCAAATCATAATTATACAATAGTATCAAATAAAAATTCATATCTGAAAACAGTTGGTTTTTCTTGTGGGTCGTTCTTCAAGAACTGAAAAAATTACATCCATACAAAAGGATTATTTCTTTAAAAAATTCTGAAGTAGTCTCACTATTCCCCCAAGGGATGGCAAAGAAGGAACATACAGTAATTCTTTCATTTAATATCGGAAAAGTTTTCTGTTCTACATTTCTTCCTACATCTGAACTTTCAGAAAACAAATAAAAAAGAAACCTCAGAGCTAGTTTTATTATCTGGCATTTTTTAACAATCAACTCAACAGAATGATTTTAGATTATGCATACTGAAAAGGAAGCAAAGTCTTTTAAAAAATTCTCATGACAAAACAATAACCATAGCAATTACATTTGGAATAATCCCTCATAGATATCTATAAGCTTAGTTCTGCGCACATAATAATATCAGGCAAGCAGTCTTTCAAGTACAATTACTAAATGTGGAAATAGTATAAATTTTATTTTAAATCACTCTGAACAAGGAGGCATCTAGTTTCTTCATTAATCTTTAATGCCCAATTTTGCTTTTTGGAGGAAAATAATCTTAAGATTTGCAATAATGCAGTATTCTAACTTTATTTTCTTAGTGAGATAACAGAAACAATGAACATCCCCATAAAGATGTGTAATTCCTTGTTGTGAGTTTTGACTGTCGTTTCTGCTTCAAGATTCAACATTTCCCACTGTTTAGACATCCCCTTTGCAAAAGCAACTCTCCTTCAACAGAAAGCAGCAGTTCAGCTCTCTAATATTGTAACTAATACCAGAATCTGGCTGCTCATGGAATGAAGATCCATTAAAAACCAGACTACCAGGGAAGTTTTGAATAAACGGGAATGCTTTCCTGCTCATCACTGTTTTTACTTTGCCCAATACTTGATGCAGAAGAGCACATTTACGGAGCACCCCAGGAAGCATTTATTCACCGTTACCAGCTTCTGGAGAAATGCGATCACACTAGGGAAGCTTATTCAGAATATGCTCCTACTGGCCACCTTACAATGAATTATATTCAATTCCAACCACACTTTTGTCATAGCTTAGTTGTCTTAGTTAACTTCAGCTAGTCCTATTTCTCCCCCATTTGCTATAGAAAATCTCACAAATCAAGTCTGTTTCTTACATCAAGCCTTCACCCTGTTTTGAATAGATATCCTAACACAGAAAATTAGCTTGCTATCAAATTATTCTACCCATTACAAAGTCTATGATCATTTCTAAATTTAACTGACCACATAGTAAGTGAGTATCTTCCATTACACCATGTAATTACAGATATTCAGCAATGACCAAGAGGTTAAACGCATTCATGAGAGAGTAGCAGTTAACCAATCTCCCGTTGATTATTACATTTTTTACTCAAGTGACACCAGGTCAACTTAAACACTTATCTGGATTTCTTAATCTCTACAACATGATGAAAGAAAATTTGTAATAGATGCAGCAATTTTGCTGTACTATTGCTAATACTGAAAATATGATGCAGCAGCATATGACTACATTTTGATAAAAGAAAGAGAAGTGTTTTTTTTTTTTAATTTAAGATTACTGAGATGAACATTTAACAAAGCTGATTCTTAAATCAGCTGTGGCAGTATATTGTGGAAAAAAAACATAGTAACTTCAGCTGCCCAGAGAAGTCACAAAAAAACTTACATGATACTAGCCTGGGGGAAGACCTGCAAGAAAACCACCAGCGAATGTAGCATTAGAAAGGGAAGCCCATATCCCCATCTGCTGCTGCTGGACAGTAACACAGTCTCCAAGAGGAAGGCTGGTTCCACATTTTTCGCATCCCTTCCTACCAGAAACTTTCAAGTCACCTGCAAGCCTGTTTCCTCAGAGCTATGGCCACGGGCTGGACCACAGCAACGCCCGAGTCCAAGGGACACAAGTCCCCCTGGCACTATCTGCTTCCATCCTCTGCTAGGTTCTAATCACTTTTTAAGTACCACAGGCATGAAAACATGTTGACAGAATGACCCTAGGAGGAAAACGAAGAGTCTTCTGCAATTTTCAGATACCACACCTAGTTATCCCTCCTGAGGATATTGTCTCACTAGAAAAAAAAAGAACGGAAAGGAACACCTCAAGATTTTCACACAAAGGCCACCATTATAGGTCGAACTTGACTGATTTTTTTTCAATGTCAGTATTTGAATTTCTGTTAGCTCAAAAATAAGTTTCTCAACAATATTAAACTTCACTGATCTGAATTGCAACAATGAAGCAGTGCCTTATCCCCTAAAACATTTTTAGTTGCTGTTCCCCCGATATTTATGCATAGGTACTAGACTCCTAAGCAAGCTAAGAGCAGCCACACAAGCTATGGCTGCACGGAGAGAACCCAAGGGAACCCCTTGCAGGTGATGCAGAACTGCATCACCTCGTCACTATACAAAGACTTTTCTACACCTATATTGGTGCTCCCTGGTGCCAACTTTACCTCATTTATTTAAGTTGGAGCTGAGAACAATGTTAAAAGTACTAGAGAGTGGGAATTGGAACCAGCAATAGATCTATACATCAGCACACACTCTTGAATCGATCATCTACACCTTGCTATTAAATATTTTCTCATTATATTTTGAGATCTAGAGTGAATCACGTTTGAGCTACCATGTTGGCTGACTAGACATTGAAAACCAAGTAGCACAGTGTTTTTTACTTTTTATGACAGATCAGCATTACAGCTCATTTTAGCTAATCCATTCCAGTTGCAGTCATTTTTCTGGTCCGTTTACTTCTCAGGACCTTTTTATCCTTTTCACACCCTTCTTTTTCACCCACATAAAAGACTTACACGTTCAGAGCCAGCAAGGACCTGAGTGCAAGTGTTATTCCCTGTTCATCACAGATTATAATATTTCACTCAATTATCCTTCACACAAAGTTCAACAGGTTGAAAAATGCACCTAAACTTAAAACACTGTAAAGAATCACACCATTTTTTCTGGATGCATAACTGATTGGGTAACAACCCTTAGCACTCTTGTTTCTCATGGGGCTTATTCAGGGTCAAGAACTTGCGTGCTTGTATTTTTTCATTGCTCTCTACAACTTTATTCTTTTATTTCACTTTTAAAGCAGCTCAGAGTACAAGTCCCTGCAATATTCTGAGGACAAGGGCCAGGAGCATGACACACAATTCCAGAAGCACATTGGACAGGCAACCTAGGCTCTGTTCACAGTAACTGCTCTCCAAGGTGCAACCATAAGCCTCAGCCCTAGGGATGAAGTCCCTCATGGAGCCAAGCTTGCTCATCTCAGCTGTGCGGGCCCCACAAACAAAATGAGGATCTGCAAGGATAAGACAGGTGTTACTGGCTGTGTAGGCAAGGAAAGTTTTTTTTTTTTACCCTAGATTTGTCATTATTTAAAACGAAAACAGTCCTGGTGAGCCTTCTTCACTGCTTGGGGGAATTGTCTCAAGAGGTAAGATCATCCTTCAACGCCCAGAAAAGAGAACTATGATATTTCTGTGAAAAACAGGAATGTACGGCTAGTTCTCATACATGTTTGATCCCCTTTATTGGATTTGTGCAGTTCTAACAGGATACAGAGGAGGATTATACCCACACTCAGCTAATACACTGTGCACGCTACTTGGAGGAACTTCCATTTCCAGTTCTAGAACGTGCCCCATTCTGCCAGCTGGAGGGTGACCAAGGCTCACGGGAGCGGTAGTTTGAGCATATTTTCTATGTGGGTGCAACACTAAACCAGGGCAATCTTCTTATGAAAGGTTATTATTTCACTTGCTATTCTTTAATAAGCAATAATATGCAGCATGATTAATTGACATACTTGATATCTTTTTGACAGCCAAAGTATGTGTGGAAAAGTTAACCTGCTCATCACAATTTCTGGATTTCATTCAGCTACCAAAAAATAAGTGAGGAAAAAGCACCAGGGAGAACAAAGCTAGTATTTTAAATCAGAGAATACAGAGAACATGGCGGGGGGCAGGAGCAAGTTTACCCTTCTCTCCGGCTTTCCATAGAAAGCAAAGCATTTGAAGCTCTATCATGCAATTAAATCTACAAATTGCTTTTAAATGCAGTATGAAGCAGAGTGCTCAATCATCAACTTGTTATCAGTTTGTCAATAAAGTATTAAAGTTTCACATATTTGGACCAGGTCTTCTCCTACCTTTCACTGTGTACAAATATCACGTGCAAGTACTCAAGATCAATGTTTGTTGTCTTCTCTTTACTGCTAAATTAGAGTTAACTACTAAATTGTAACTGCAGTTAGGAATTTGTTAGAATGTCGATACAGACAAATATGAATGCAAATACATTCATGGATAACAAGTTAGTGAAATGAAATACACAAGGGAGACCAACTCTAGTCTTAAAAGCTAAAAGCAACTGAAGCAGAGAAAAGCTGCCAGCATTACTTGGCAACCTTAGCATTTTGCAGGAAAACCAGAAAAAAACAAAACAAAAAACAAACAAAAAAAAAAAAAACAGCAAACCTCAGTCATTAGTCTCAGATCCTGAGCCGGTTTCAAGTCAAACAGGAACAACATACTCAGACTCACACAGCAGCTTAGTACTCAGATAACCTTCTCAGTTCACATGCAGTATTACTGAAATCTAGTTAACCACTTTGAGGAGATTTTGGATAAGAGACAGACACGAGATTAGCTCCTTAAAAGATTTCCATTTTATCTTTATTAAGTTACTTGGAAGTGCTATTCTTGTAATGCTCATTAACTTGCAAGGTATTAAATAGCTGCTCACATACACAACTATGGGTCTTAGTCACCCAGCAGCTGCATTACTGGACAGAAAGTGTTAAAAAAAATTAGACCAGCCTGAGTTTCAGATGCAGACTTCCTCTCGCTCTCTAATAACTGTATTTAAAAAGTCAGCTACTCCTGATATTCATAAACCTATGCAAACAATTTAAAAAACCTACGATTTTAAAATTAAGCCTTTAAATACAGGCCTTATTTTTTAATTATGCAGTTTACCCAAGCAGAATAGATGCTGTCATTCACTTATCTAACCAATTAGCGTTTCTAAAGAATGTACGGTATTTGTTTGCACTCCTCTTATCTAAGCTATAATTTTTGCTTCTCAGGCAACAAATGCCTGTCTTGCATCTGGGGAATACAACACACACAAGGGTGATGGTGAGCTGTTTGAATACACGCAATTACTGGTAGTTACATTCTAATTAGCATAATTAGTTTTGAAACAGTTCTCATAATAACTGTCAACATTATGTCAATTTAGCTAAAGTTAATGACATATTTAACAAAGACACACTTACTCATTTTCAGTACTATGCTGTTGGAAAGGAAGGAGCGGGCAAAGCCCATTCTGAAATAAAGCTTCTTTTCACAGACACTGAATGTTTCTTAATTTTCCTTCTCAGCAATGCATCCCATAAACCATACACCCATATATAAGCATTACCCTCCCACTTTAAGGCCATTCTTTCTGATAAAGTGGCAATAACAAGCAAGTAAATGACAAAACAGATCCTGCAAGTTCAGTCTTTTACCGTTTTTAGTAACTTCAACAATATATACTTTTTATTTTTGACAAAACTTTAGAGGAACACAGTGTGTGCTAAAAAGCAATAAATAATGGTATTCATACCTAGACAAAGCAACACTGCACTAGGAAAAAGTACCTGTCATTCACTAAGGCCAGTTTTATCCCTTCCACAGTGTATTTTAGAGAAAATTTCTAGATACTATTTACAAGTAGTCAAAGATGTTCCCAGTACAATCACGAAAAATAAAGAAGCAACATCTAATAAACCAAGTAGTAGTCTAGTCATTTCACTGACACCATTAAAGTCTCCAAGAGGAAAAGAAACAACCTGCCTGTGCTTGCTTTACATTACATCATAAATATTTACCTTCCATAACCAGAGGGACAGTCAAGTTCCTTCAGTACTTCCTAGAAAAGTGAAGCTACCTTTACAGAAATATCCACATAATAAAATGTGCTATGAACAAAAGCTTCCTATAAAGCACGTATATCATCATATTCTTGACTTTTCTTAACTTTGAGGAGAAAGCTGGCATGGAATACATTCACTTAAAAATCTTTTTGGGTTATGAAAATCTTGTATATTTGTTATATAAATCACAGATATTTGTGAATCATAAATGAAAGACTACATGCTCCTCAAAATTAGGTTTCCTTTTCCTCCTAAACTTAAGTAATAACCCACAGCCATGCTTGTGCATCATGAGGTATTACAGGAGATTGCATTACCAACATCAGAGAAAACACAAAGCTACCGTAGATTCACAGAGTTAGTTTTGGACAAAACATTTTTCCTTCCTCTACATATTTATCATCATTTATTGTTGTTTAGACTTCTACAGTTTTTATACATGTAGTTATCTAGCAAAAGCTAAAAACAGTAAATTCACTCAAACCACGCCAGAAACAAGAGTATCTTTCTGCCTATATAAATAACCACTCAGCCAGTTTCAGATACATTATCATTACTCTAAGCACCTCTGCTTATTGCAATAAAATATCAATAAATATTTCTTTATTTTGGGTTATTTTGCAATAATTTCTCCCAAACTCATCGCAGTAATAAAAGTGGACACATCAATACAGTAAGCAGACATACTAGTTGTAGACGTTACAGGAAGGGGGACAGAGAGAAGAGAATTTACTCTCAAACTTTGGATACCAAATGAGGCTACAATTTCAGTTAGCTCCCTGGGTCATCTCTGTAGAAACACTTCCAGGGGCCCATTCCTCCTTCCCTGATAGGGATGCCTGAAGTCAGGCAAGAGGAGAGTCATCCTGTGGGGCAAGAAGCCTCCTCAGCACTTGGTGCTCAGACTGATGCTCCCAGTTGTCTTCCAGGAGCATATATTTTTCCCCACTGACTGCAGAGGGAAAATACCAAGCCCAGTGAGAACTTCTCCACGCAATTTTTTTCACACCTCAGCTTTGCCTTTCCATTTTTTATTGAAGACATTCTGTAACATTTTCTTACTGTGTTTAAACCCACTTTGATCCTCATTCCAGACTCACCATGGTCTCCCTGTGTACCACAGAATCCTCCGCCACGGCTGGCACAAAGCACTCCCGTCAAACAAGGAGAAGGACAAGACTGCTACTCAACTATCTCCAAACTAAGGACTTACAGCAAAGACAATGCCTTGTACCCTTCATTTGAAAAGGAGCCTTTCCCATATATACTTTTAACACTCTTACATGGTTCTGCAAACAAATCATATTTTCTATCTTAGTCAAAATTTCTATACTGCAAAGCTGAACTATGGACAGCTATTGATTCAATCCAAAGCAACACCTGAGGCTATTTTTTAATCAATGCTTAAAATCTATATCACACTACAGAATGGATTCCCATCCATGTCACAGTGAGTGATCTAGACACGTTCTTACAAATCATTGACAGAGCAAGGGAAAAAAAAATACCTACATCTTTCGCATTCCATTTGCAATTCCATCAAACACTAGCACACATCTCTGAGCTGCTTTCATGCCTCTCTTGTGCATCCTTACTCTCAACAACCACTGCTCACAACCAAGTACACAACAGTATCAACCCCACAAAAATGACTAGTTCTAGTAGAACAAAATAATGATCTATTTTTTTTTCTAAAAAGAGAAAGTAAATAAAAACATGTTCAAAACTATTTTAATTCGAACTGCAAACAGCTGCACAGGAATTCTCCATACAAATCTCTACGTAAGGTCAAACTTCTTTGGGAATGCAATTAAGACTCTGGTGGTGAGGGCCTGAGAAGCCTCAACAGCGCAACCCCACCAGGCACAGTGCAAAACCAAGTGAAACGGCTGCTCCCAGATCTGGTTTGTGGTACCTCACGCTGCAACTCTGACTTTGTGCAAGCTGGAGATGCAGCCTCCTTACCAAAGCTGCCAATACGTCAATAGGTGAGGAGTGAAAGTCCTTAAGGAAATACGACCCCCTGAATTTTTCAGTAGTCTTCTGGTTTATGAAGACACAAAAAAAAAAATCTTTTTGTCAACATGCTCATGGATCTTGTTCCTACTATAGTTTGACCATTATAGCAAAGGTTGCTAGCAGCACAATCTGCAATAGTTATGTTTGTAGAAAGAAATAATCAAATAGCAACACGGGACTTGGTGAACTGATCATCAAAAGAATATACAAGATTTCCTCCCCACACCTCTCTTGGGGGAAATCTGCAGTTCTAATGAAGTTTAAAAATGTTTTTCTGAACACTTAACTATATTCTTTATCTTTTTAACCATGATCTCAATATATCTCCTTTACAACGAACTGTTTTTTTTCCTAACAAACCATTAAACAAAATACATAAGCTTATAACTAGTCAGCTGGAAAACATATTGGCACAAAGTATGCAACTTCCAACAGAATCAAGCATTTGTAGTAAACAAGGAATCTAATTTGCACCAAGGAGCCACAAATAATTAACAGCGCCATTAAGTAGAAACCACAGTTACATTTGAGTGTGCAGAGTTTGGGTTCTTCATAATAACATATTATTTCATTAAATTTACACAGAAATTAGCCATCTGCACACCTATGTGATACTAAAACTTGGCATTAGAGCTCTTTTTGACCTGAAAACTGTGTATTAAAGCAAATCTTACATGGAAATACACAGAGATCAGGAAAATTTTCCTCCACTAAAAGACAAGAGAGGTGGAATCATTTTAAACACACTTCTGCTTTTTCAATCAACGTTAAATATATTCATTAAACAATTCTTTGAGGAAAAGTTTAGGGAAGCGTATGGGGTCTGACATTAACTGTCAAGACCATATGATTTTAGGACACAGAAGTACAAAGCAGTATAATGGATGCCCAAAAACAAAAAAAAATGAAAGCATAAAAGCTCTATCACCCCTGCCTCTTCTCCTTATCACTTTATCCAAGAGGCTTAATTAAGCTCCTAATTCATGCCCAAGCTCTCCTGAGAAGAGTCCTGCAGAAAGTGGAAAAAAAGAAATTGATAGAAAAGAATGCTGGAGAGAAAGAATGCCTTCCATTGCTTCCATTGCCTTTAAAAGCATGCCTTTTCTTCTTCTTTTTTCTTTCTTTCTTTTTTTTTTTCCTTTTTTAAGAGAGAAACTATTTAAATGCAAATAGCTATATTAATGCAATATTCAGCTATATTATGCAAAACTCAGTAATGCAATTCAGAGTTACTGCTACCATAGCCATCATTCAGCTACACTCAACGTATTAAGTAACATTGTATGCAGAAATGCACTACAGTTCTGTGAAAGATGTGGCTTAAGGAGGAGAAGCCAGTTGGGAAAGAAACTGCGGTTTCATCACCATCCCCACACCAATTAAGAAAACATGGGGATGCAAAATGCTTTTTTTTTTTCTTTTTTTTTTTTTTGAGGACTCCTAGCTTTGAAAAAAATTACTCACCAAACTAGCAGAAAGTGAAGGTGCTGACTGCCCAAGTGCTTGGCTGCGCATGCGAACCAGGTTAGAGGTTTCTGCAGGTTGCCACAGCTGCTGTCCAGCCGCACTAGGAAGTAGGTATCTACCTGCCAAGTTAAGAAAGTGTACATTAAAATATTAGAAATTACAAAGAAGGAGATATAATGGACAAAATTCACTAAAAGGTAAAGCTCTTATCAAAATTTTTGATTTCTCAGGCAGACATCCACCATTCTGGCTTTCACTACAACCCTTATCAGAGGGGATGCCATCACTGTGAAATTTTTACCATCCACATGTCAGCAATTCCATATGCTAAGTGTTTCTTATGCAAGCTCATTTTATTTAATATTCTCACAGCCATATCTTCCCTCTGCCCTGAATCATAACTAATGCAACAACAGATGCAAACATCCAGAATGGTGGGTCTGAGCCAAAGAAATCAAGAAACATAAATTCCAAAGGCAAGAAGAAAAGAAAAAGAAAAAGAAAAAGAAAAAGAAAAAGAAAAAGAAAAAGAAAAAGAAAAAGAAAAAGAAAAAGAAAAAGAAAAGAAAAGAAAAAAGAAAAGAGAAAAAAGAAAAAGAAAAAGAAAAAGAAAAAAGAAAAAAGAAAAAGAAAAAGAAAAAAGAAAAAGAACTGCTTTTATGTAAATGTATATTCTAAACCTTAACCTGTATACAATATAGTTTGTTTTTACATCAAAGAACTACAATGAACCACATCCTCTTTAAGACCTGTAGTCCTTGCATTAATTTAAAAATTCAGCTTTTACCAAACATGGCGATCTAGAGCAATTTTAAAATAGCCTTATTACAGAGAGCTTCCCCTTCTGTTTTAAGGGCAGGAATAGTCACCACAGTGCATGTGGTGAAGGGAGAAGTGGGCCATGTGAAAAAGGCCTTGGCTGCAGCAAATTAGCATACACGCTGGCCCTGATCCCATCCTTTCAGAAGGCAGGATCCTAACTGGACCAACTAGGAATGTCACAGGGGACATGGAGATTGCTGCTGCCTCTCTCAGTGCCACATTGCAAGGGAAATAAAGGAAACTGGGAAGAGACTTTTCAGAGTGAGACGTGATTTTTCAGACACTGATTATGAGCCTGTGGACCTCCTTGCTAAATGAGAATGAAAACTTCAAGGAGAGACTGCAAAAGTTCATAGAATAAGTAACTATTAGGGTGCTAACTTTGGAGAAACCACCTCTGGTCCAGGAAGGGCCAAATGTTGCAGAGCAGAAGCAAGGGGAGCAAAGGAAAGGTCTCCAGATATCCAGAAGACAAGATGCAACAGCACTTTATTTTACTTGACTTTCATCCACTGCCAGAGAAAAGATCCCGGGCTAGACAGGTCTCATTGGGTGCGTTCTCCCTCAGCTCTTTATTATCTCTGAAAACTCAAAGTGAGAATCTCACTACTCACACAACTGACATCTTTTCTCTGAAAAAAATAAAATCAACAGGCTGATGCAGAGAATCATAGAATCACAAAATCACAGAATGCCTAAGGTTGGAACGGGCCTCTAGAGGTCATCTAGTCCAACCCCCCTGCACACGCAGGGCCACCTAGAGCACGTGGCACAGGGCTGCATCC
>JAUBNY010000306.1:520343-549271 GCA_032275445.1 Crypturellus soui | reverse complement strand
AGATTCACTGCTCTCAACCGACTGCAATGGCTGAGAGTTGAGGAAGAGCTGGGTGTGCCTTGAAGTGAAGCATCAGCCCCAGGGACCCCGAGCCACACAGGAGCAGCCAATGATAGTAATGGGTGACTCTGGTGCAGGAGACAGAGGCACCTATCCGTCAGACTGACCTGTTTTTTTGAGAGGTCTTTGTTTTTCCCAAGAGTTTTGCTGCTTGCTGTAGGCCGGAATGGGATCGAGGCGCTTGTTGAGAGACTACTGAAGCTTGTACATCCCTCTGACTACTAATCCCCTGGTGCTTTTCCATGTGGGCACCAGTGCTACTGCCCAGGGCAAGGTAGAAAGTATCAGATGTGGTGGAGACCTCTGTTTGTGGTAGGGAGGAGGGTGAGGGCTTTGGTGGTTTTCTCCTTGATGCTGCAAGTGAAGATGAAGGGTATGAGGAGAAGTGGACTGGCATTACAAGCAGAAATGCAGCTCTGTGGAAGTGACAGTAATGCAGAGGTGCCATCCCCTCAGGCCATTGATCTGCCCTGCAGGCATCCTGTGCTTTTGTCATACTCAGAGGTGTGGTCTCAGCCCTACAGGATGTGTATTAGCTGTAAATTGTCATCAACTTCTGCTATAATAAGTGAGGCCATCTACATACAGATTAACATACAGAAACTTTCCCATATTCAGAATAAGTGTCTGGCTCAGGCAGCAGCATCATAATTATTAAACTACATATTTGCAGTAAGTATATTTTGAGGAAACCATTTGTTAAGGAATAACCAGAAGAGTCACTGTCATATCAATGATGTAAGAGCCATGGACTTAACATTTTTCTTTTCTTTTTTTTTTTTCATTTGCATGCTAAAAATTCTGTAGTGTTGATGGGACAACACAAATATAGCTCTTAATTAATAGAAATCTGATAATTAATAAATCAGAATTTCTATCCTGGAGCCTTTTGCTACTAATTATGATTTGTTTTGGGATATAAGCAAAACACACTTAATGATTCTAAGCAGACAATGATTATGAAATTAAATGTAGCATTTGTCCTGAAGCCTGTTGACATAGTTTTCCATTATGAAGCCCCTATTTATTTATTCCTGAAACCTCCACCTTACTAAGCGTAGTCATTTGAGGCAGAGAGGAATGAGAAGCCTTCTGCAATATTTGAGGAAATAGGATTGATGGACAGAGTTTGCTATAATAGTTACATTTAGTCATTACAGAACTTTATCATTCTTTTTTTGGCAGAGGAATCTGTTTCCATCCCTAATACGAAGTCATGCCAAAAAAGATCCAGCCCTGCTCAGGATGCAATCAGGAGAGTAAAGTACTACAAAGAATTTAAGCCCTTTCTGCTATTACCTCTGTTTCCATGTTGTGATATTTTTATACATATTGTGATATTTATAGGCTAAAATATGTTATTACCAAACAGCAAAAAGACCAAAACTGTTCAGTGAGCTCCAGATACGTTTTAGAACCTTTGTGTCTGTCTTAATGAAAGGCCATGAATTATGCAGCTGAACTTCCTGTATTTAGGAAAACTGCAGGGACGAGCACAGCAAGACTGCAAAGGATGAACCTCATCCCGAGAAAATCGCCTTCCTGATCATGTTATCTCCACTCAGATCAGACAGAAAGGTTAATTCCGCATTTCATAGCCACAGGATTTTAATTTAGAAGGACCCCTGCTCCCATAAATTCAATTTTTAACTTCAAGTAACAAGTTGGAACAAGTTAATTGAGCATAGCTATTATGGAGGTCTATGATGGGGAGGATGATTTCTCCAGTGCTGCTGTCCTAAAGGCTTTAAATTCAATTGTTGGAACTTTGAATTGAATTTATTAGCTTATTTAGGCAAACAGTGCAAATCCTGAACTGAGAGTAAACATATTTGCAAAGAGTAATTGTAACTACATAAAGGAGTAAATCTTGTTTCTGTACAGAAGATGCCTAGTTACAAAAGCACATAATGGAGGAATAAGAAAATCATCAAATAGTAGGTGGTAGTAAAAGTGAATTTTTCTGGGAATAGTATTCTTTTCATGATTCTTTGATGCTATGTATACAATACAGCACTGAATTATTAACAAAACACTGTGAGCTGAGTTTTTAAGGCAGTCCTATACAGTAACTAGGTTAAGAGAGAGATCTGAAGGAGATTATAAACGACTTCATTCCTCATGACAGCATGTTATGACTGCCTATCAAGATTATCTGACTAAATAATCCAAACAGTAATATGTTAGTCAGTCAAACTATTGCAAAACTATTGTGTAGATACAGTGGAGAAGAAGTCTCTTTGTTTGCTGATTATGTCTGAATTTGTATATTCGTTTATTTCTTTTCTTAGTTTCACTATTTAAAATAAAGTTGAAGAATTGCAAAAGTACACTAGGAAGTTGAAACACTTCAAAGGCAAGTCCTGTAATCATATTTTGAGTCCTCCCTTCCAGTAGGACTCCTGGAAGGGAGGACTCAAAAGTCAGAATAAACTGACCCACAAACCAACAGAAACGCATGCGTTATTAAAAAATAATACAGAAAAAGAACTTTGTGGCACAATTTATTCACATTGTAAAAGACAGACATTCCAGTTAGTCTCTACTAATTGCTTATTTCAAGGATTTAACACAAGGCTGTACATGCCATAATCTCGCTTTATGTACTAAAACAAGCGGAGCTAAAGTGTGAGACTTAGATTGTGACCCTTTGCTGAATTTTACTTTTAGCTAGAAATAGAAAGCAAGGTTATGAGAGAAATTGGGAAAAACGTAATCAGAAAAAAAAAGGCAACCCTGAGTTCTTGAATAGATATACCAGCTTTTTCGTTTTTTCAGATCTGAAAATTCCAACTGCAAAAAAAAAACATTAAAAAACACACAACTTCCAAATGCATAATATTACAATAATTATTGTTTTATGATTGTTCCATAGTTATGTAAAGACAGAGACACACATCCCACATACGTGGGGTGTGCTTGCTAGGTCACTGCTGCCGCCGCCATGCATTGGGCAGTGGCAGGTCAGTGCTGCTGCCTGTGCTTGTGAGGTCACTATTGCCTTACATACTAAGGAAAAAACAAAAGAAAAATGTACTATTATACTTTATTATGTACATAAAAAAAGAATTTTGTATCCTGACTGTCTGTATGCAATTTGAAAGCTTGTGACCTAACAGGCCATAATATTTGGATTTAAAAAAAAATATATTTAAATCACACATTATGGTTACAGTAAGGTTAAAAATGGTCAAAAGTCAGCAATAAATTCTTTTATAAAATGAATTGTTCGTGTTTATTAAAAGAAACCCTAAATTACTGTGATCCCTGCAAAGGATAATGCTATAACAGGATGATTGGTCACTGCTCAGACAGTGAAAGACACCTCCTTTGCAAAGGTCCTTGCAGTAACATCTTCTGCTGGATCAGATGAGACTTCACAAGCTGTTGTTTTCTTGAATTCTGGGTCCTGGTCTTTCTTGACACCTCCATCATAACCATGACCAGATTATTATAATTAAGATCAACTATAATTATTAAATTTGTACCATTAATTGTACGAAGCGTGTGCAAAATAATTGTCAGGGTACCAACAGTCATTAATTACCTGACCAGTCCTATCCCACAGCCTCTGCCCATGGAATCCCTTGGCTGCCTGCACTCTGCCATGGAGGTGCTCATCTCCAGCCCTGATGCCTGAAAAGGCCCAGGGCTCACGTTGCATCCTTGCTCCAGCCACATCACCTGTTATGTCTCTTGTTGTTACTGGGTAGGCAGCCTGGGGTGGACGCAGGGTTTAATGGGTCACTTTACCATGTCTGGGACTTTTGATAGGTGCTACCAGCAGCCCTGTTTTATTTATTTCTCTGTTTGTGGGGAGACTGTCCTGGTTCCCTGAGGGCACTGCCTCTACTGGGTCACCCCTGCTGTAGAAGCAGCCCTGCTTGTGTTACTCCTCAACAGGCAAATCCTGCATAATCATTTCTGCTCCCGCAGCAACACTTTCCACTGACCATTTACAAGTATCTTAACCTATGTACAATTTGGGCATCTCTGCCACAGAAAGCACCCCCTTCCAGGATGCTAATCAACACCCTGAAGCATGCAGCTTGACTTAGATCAGGTAGGAGCTGCCTGGGGGAACAACTAAAATGGGCTGCAGTTCACAACTAGAGAGCTCCTGTATCAATAGCAGAGATAATTTGTTGTGGAGGCAGATAGGCCAGCAGTCAGCCACTGAAGTCGGACTGTTGTCTCTGTCAGTCATGGTCACATCTTTGCAGAGACTGGCTGGGCAGTCCTTTCTCTGATTCTGTCTTAGCAATAGGGTTTTTTAGGAGAGTTTCTTGGAGAGAGTAAAGTAGGAAATGCTTATTTACAATTAAATGAAATTACTTAAGTAAATGTATTTATTATTATAGTCTATAAGAACTGACTTTATTTTTCTTTACAAACTGTTTACTTACAAAACAGATGGGAGGTTTTTAAGAACTGAATAAAAAGAAAGACTTGAATAAAGATACCTATTTTTAGACCCTTAGGAATGATTATATATTTTGCTCAAGTATATCAACAATGTAACAACTAAGTAACAAAGTAGCTGATGGTACATATGATTTTTGTTGATATAATTTTCAAATGCACTTTATCTGAACTAGGCAACAAAATCTGGGTGGGACTTCGTGATAATAATGGACATCTTTATGTCTCATTGAATTAGACTAGGATAGCACCCAAAGAAGGGTACCAAAGGGATAGCACTATAACTTAAAGACATGCTTAACTCGATTTCAGTGGCCCAGATTTCCAGGACCCAAGACTATGTAGTGATCAGTGTTCCTATCAAGCAGCTTTTATTTATACCATCTGAGAAAGATCAGAAGAGTTTCTGTATGTCATGCAAGGTGATATGATAAGTACCTTAGGAGTGAATGCAGGGAGGATGGGGCCAAACACTTCTCCGTGTTGGCCAGTGACAAGACGAGGGGTAACGGGTGTAAGTTGAAACACAGGAAGTTCCATCTCCATGTGAGGAAGAACTTCCTTCCTGTGAGGGTGACAGATCGCTGGAACAGGCTGCCCAGAGAGGCTGTGGAGTCTCCTTCTCTGGAGATCTTCCAAACCCGCCTGGATGCTGCCCTGTGCCACGTGCTCTGGGTGGCCCTGCTGGAGCAGGGGGGTTGGACTAGATGATCTCTAGAGGTCCCTTCCAACCTTAACCATTGGTGATTCTGTGTGATATGGGCATGTACTGTTCTTTAATATACTTCGTACTCTGAGAAATGATGTAGACTAAACTGTCAGCTGAATTCAGCTCCCATATCTAAATGGTTATTGATAATGCACTGAAGCAGCTGGAGTTATGCTGAATTATACCTGCAACATAAGTCAATTGTGGAGGCAGGGTCCCTTTTCAGAGGACTGTCATTTTAGAAGGATCTTCTGATAGTTTAAAGTTAGAAGAACTTCCTCACTATCCCCAGTCTTGCAGTTTGTAATGGGCTATGGCTCTTTAAAAGGAGAAATCTTCTGTGCCAAATTCATCTTTGGCTGATGTTTTTGCTTTTTGAAAACTAAAACTTTGTGGAGTGTGCATGATTTTCCTACAAAGATGATATTCATTTCTTATAAGTTCATGCATGTATGTATAAGCTGGTCAGTTGACTGTCAATACAGGGAAACAAAATGCACCATGGAGATTCCTGTGGGTCTTATTTTAAATACCTACTTTAAGATGAGCTGGTTCACACTTTACGACTTTTTATTATCCTTTTGTAAGTATAAATGAAACTAAATAAGCTAGCTTAAGTATAAAAATAAAAGTTATAGACATTTATGTATATAAAAAAAGACTTCTACAGGATAAGTGCAAAGCTGAATGTTGCACACAACTTTGCATGCACGTGCATGCCTACTCACAAAAGCAAACAGACATCTTGTATGCACAGATTAAATTTATGGTCTATGGAAGTCTGACAGCTTCGCTACTGACTTGTTATCCACTTAAGAGGGCAATGATTTCAGCCTTTGCAAAAGAGACCTCTCAGACAATTTTCCATTAGTTCTCCCTCTTGCCTCTTCTGCCTTTCTTCTCCCCATGCAATCTTTCTTCTAGCTGTAGGAACCTAGGTATCTGCATTAGAAAATTAAGAAAGGATCCTTCATTGGACTTGTTTTGATTGATTCATATTTAGTGTTTTATATTAACTTTTTATCTCTTACGAAGTTACAAGGGGAACATAGCTACGGATATAAATAATTTGCTTTCCACGCTGTGTTATTTCTTTTAGTCAAGTCTTCAGGCTTTTATTTAAATATCCGCTGATGGAATGGAATGGAATAAGGTATAAATGTAATTTTTATTAACAGGTGAGGGAATCATATATCAATGCCTTCGGGCAAAAGTATTTCTTAGGAGAAAATACTATCTAATTGTGGAAATGTTTTTAAATAAATGGAATTAGATTGTCTTAAAATCACAGAAATCTGTTTCTAAAAAAACTTATGTGATAGCTCATCATGTTTCACTCTCAGATCAATACAAAGCAAGTAAGACTAACAAAATAGCTACCAATTTAGATGTTGTTTAAAATTGTGTGTTATTTATATTTTTAAAACTGTGTTGACAGGACTGAAAAAAAGGGTGGGAGAGAGATAAGTTCACCAGGAACATCTCTCTGAGGAGATGTCAAGTGGAGAAAAATACACTACCGTTTTGCTGGCTGTCACTTTATTCCTGCCAACAGGAAAGAGATTTTAAGTGAATAGAAGCCAGTGACAGATGAATAAGCCTAATGGGTGAGAAGGTGAAGGGGACATATGTGTCTTTTTATGGCTCTGCACATTCCAGAATTACACGCGGGATCATTTTGTATTAGAATAACATATTAGCTTTCTTAAAAAACCTTCCACCTTCCAACTGCCTTTTTTCCTGTATGGAAATGTGAGTAAATAGATAGTATCTAATATGATATTCTAAATAAATCTTCTTTAAAGAATTCAAAACTTTTGAGTATTCAAAATAAAATTTAGCAGATTTCCTTTTCTTCCAAAATCAATAAATGTTTGAGTTAATGCTTGTATACAATATGCAAAAGCTGTTTAATGCTCAGTGCTTTTTTCAAGTGAATGGAATAACAGAAGACTGCATGACTCATTTATTTTTCCCTTGCTGGAAATGTAATGAGACTCTCCAGTGGAATGAAAAAAATAATAATTGTACATACCTTCATTTTTATTTTAAATTAAGGAATTATATATTTGAATTCATAGCAATAGTTTTCAAGTCACAGTAATTTAATAATGTTAATTTTCTTTGAGTATATTTGAGGAAAAAGGGAAAATCATGTTCAGGAACAGAGCTTGATGACTTAATATCCAAAATAGACACCTGTTCAATGGACCTAATAGAACAGTCTTAAAATGCACTCCAGTGGTATCAGAATGGGATGGGCGGTAACAGGACATTTTTCATCAATGAGTCAGAAAAATTCGCTTGTCAATAAAATTTCAAATGCTTCGTCCTTGTTGTCTTTCACGCTTCTTGAATCTCCTTAGCATGCAAGGACATCAGATCAGATTTCTAATGCATGCATATTGTTACTTAGCATGACCAGGAGCATGACCATTTTTTTTTCGATAGAGGCGTTCCATTTACTGCTTATCATCTGTGAACTTTAACCATGTGTCCTGGAGTCCTCATAAGAATCCTGTCACTGCATGCTTGGTGGGACAAATAATATTAACCCAGAGCCTTCCTTTTTACATCAAAGCTACTAGAGGGGAAATGCACAGCAATGAAAATACAACCCTATGAGTAGGAGGGCAGAGCAGTGTTATTCATTCCTTCAACTTGCCCCAGACTACTAACTTCCACCCCTTGTACAAAGCTAGGACTTACGTAAGACACTATTGTAAAATATACCCAGGGAAATGCCTTTAATACCAAGAGAAATAAATTTTGGTGAATACAGAAACCTCTCTCTGGGTTTATTGTGCCCTTTTTCTTCCCCATTTTTTTTTTTCTGCATGTTGATTATATAATTTGTCTTACAGCCTACTTTTTTTTGTTGATGTACAGGACATCTTACATCTTTACTTACATGGAAGAGACTCTTCCACTCTACATTTGGTAACACTGCACCTAAATCTTTTAGTAGTATATGCTCATGAAGTAATGCGAGTTCCTTATCAGAGCAGACAACTAATTCTCTGCTATGCAGAATATAAGGGGACTGAGGGAAAGGGGGAGTAAAGGACAGTTTTCACAGTGATTTTGTATACCTCAATAATTTTCAATCCACAAATTAAGTTAGGCAATGTAAATTCAAAATCATTTTGCTATTAAGACTGGAGTCTTCAGACATACTGTTTATTCTCTTTGACTTTGCATTTCACATGATTGGTTTTCCTGCATGTTTGTATTTTAATTTTATTTGGGAGTTTTGTATGAAAGTATTTTGATATGGATACTATCACCTCACTTTAAAAAGATGGTAACGCCAGGACATTTTACTGAGGAAAGAGACTAAATATTTTTAATTAATAAATTCACTTATGCAAGATAGATGGAATACGGAGAGATGGGCAGACAGAAAGATAGAAAGCAATCTTTCTCCATCGGAGAGCCATAACCTGTTGTTTTTTCAGGGGGAATATTGTCAAGAGTGGTTAGATATCCCCAAATCTAGTCTTCTAAAAATGAAGAACTGGAGTCTCTCTATACAGTTAGATTATATTGAATGTTATTAAAAATATCCGAAACTAAGGAACCGCTTGTGGATGAGGATCATACGTAAATGTGACTAGTTTCATTTGCTAGAAATGTTTAGTTAGCAGTAAAGGAAAATATGTATCTGTAGATCAGATCTCCCTAGGCTTTTAAGAATGGAACGTGAATCCCTCAGTGGATCCTTCAAAATTTCAGACTATATGCATTTTATATTCTGGGATGAGGTGTGATGGTTAATTCCTAGTCTATGCTTTAGGTTACAGTTAATCATGTCTATTCTGAAGCCTGACCAGTTTTAGGATCTCCCTGGAGCAGTCTGGGTCTAGCTATATACAGAGACAACGTGCCTGCATTTAAATGGGGCACATAAAGCACCTGGCAAAAAAGACTGAGTATATCTTACCTTACGTATATCATCACCATGCTTAGGTGACCTGAAGGAGACCAGTTTCTTCAGAGACCATCAGCAGATTTTTCTGTTCCCATGAACAGCTAATCTTAGTACACTTTTTGAGATTTCCTATTTCTCTGTGTGTTATCAGGCTTCAGTTCTTAAGATAAAAATCAGCCAAAAGTCTTACAAGCCTATCATCTTTGCTGACTTTTGAGTATCATTTAGTAGATGATTCTCTTAGTTACCTGTTCATTCCTGTTGGGAATGTAGGCTGATGCTTGAAGTACAGTAATACAGAAATATAGAAAGGATATTCTCTCTGAATATCTGGAGAGATAATTTCTTGATGTAGCAAAGCAAGAAATTATCTCAGCAGCCTAGACAATACATACAATACTGAACTACTAAAGAGCAACTCAGTTTCAATCATAAATACATGTGTCCTAGCATAAATTTATGTTTCTGTAAGAAAGAAAGTTAAGTCTGGGATTAGTTTCTCTATTCAGGATGCTGCCTGGAATTTTGATTCAAAAACAGTTCAAAAGGTAATGCTAAACCTAGTAGACTCTCCTTGCTAATTTGCAGTTGCAATGAGACAACAGCTTATAAATACAGTTCCCAGAATGCAGAAATGGCTTTTCGTGCACGACCATATATGTCTCATTTGCTGGGCATTTTCCCTTCTCCATATATTCTGAGCATCAGGAGAACATTTGGCCCTAAGAAAATACAGCAGCCAAGCTGCAGACGCTTGAAGCATTTTCCCATTAAATATAATGGCACTAAGCAGAAGTGCCAAGGGCTGTTATGCACCGACAATACAGTCAAAGAAAGTACCCATCTGCAGAAACCATGCAGCAAGGTAGAAACAGAGCAATGAAATAACCATGAAAACAGTTGGAGCCTCAGGACAAGAAAAACAAGTGATCTGCTGTAATGCTTAACAACAAAAGGAGAGATACGCACAGAGTTATCTGGGCTTTCATGGTTACAGATGTCGCAAGGAGTGAGCAATAGTGCCTTTGGCAGAGATCCTTCTCACTACGGCAATGCTTGCTTCCCTCAAGAAAGCCAGCTCCCGACATGTGCAATCATGGACTTGTCACGAGAGGCAAGAGCTGAACCACAAATGGCTGCTTCAGTATGAATCCTCCGTGCTTCAGCTTCTAGTGTTAAAATGGCACACCTTCAAAGGAATTAAATCAGAAGAAATGTGCAAAGTTAGAATGCCAGAAGTTTTCTCTTTGCAACATTGGTGAATTGAAGCAGTTTTTAAAAACGGGGACCTGATTAAACCAGTACGCCTGCTTTTTGTACGATTTGGTAGCACCTGTATGCAGGCAGCACCTGTAGCTACTGTATTCAGTAGCTAAACCTGATATGTTACTTGTTCACTAACAAGTCAGTCAGACATAGAAGTATACCTTGCTTTTGACTGAGATTTTCCTAGCATATTCAACCCCTACCTGTTTTCATATGGTTGATTTGTGATGTGGAAATGTCATATATGGTCAAGCACAGGGCTGCAAAAAGGGAGAAAGCAGAAGAGGAGTTAGAATATAGATGAAGTTTAGAAGGAGTTTAGAATATAGATGAAAAGAGGGGAGAAAACCCAACTTTTTAAAGTCTTTCTTGAGAGTGAAAAGGTTGACGTGATAAACTAACTGAAGCTGCATGAATAAATATTTACTGAAACAGAGACTAAATTCTGCTCAGTCCTCTGTAGAACAGTAACTAATTTAGTGTATTCCTAGAATTTTAGTATGTGAGTCATGTACGTCCTTCTTTATGAATTTCTTGATAATTTTCTAACTATCACTTGAATCACACAGTATGCTTCCCTCATGCCATTGGCCACTTGCCTTAATTGCCTTGCAGTTATGCTCTGAAGCTGTTACAATGCTGACAAATGGTGAGATTAAATATCACAAAATGGTATTAATTCAAAGATTGCTTACATCCTTCTTATCTCCCTTGAGCTTTTCTTCAATACCTCTCACAAATTTTGGCCTTGAATTCACCAAATTCACAACAGGTTGATGAAAAAGGTGCTTCCAATTTTCTTGATTAGATGAAAATTACTTTGTACAAACTGAGAATACTTTACATGATCAGAATTATGATGACCCATCATCATTATCGGTTAGATAACAATGTCTTTTGCTAATATGTCTGCTGCTCCTCCTCCCTTCTGTTTAGCCATCCTCTGCACTCTCAGATCCTATTTCTGTCGTCCTATGGACATCCTATGTGCATTTCCTTGAGATTCATTTTCCAAATTCCACCTCATTCATTTGTATCTGTGCATCTGGTTCTTTCATGTTCTCTGTGCTGCTCTCTTTCAAACTCCTCTTCAATTTTCCATAAGAAAATTATTAAAAAATGATGTATGTGAGAACTCTTAAGAAATACAATTAAACCCCAGTTAACCAAAAAATATGCAAATGAAAGACTACCACTAACTGAAACTTAGAAGTACACATACACAAATGAACTGTGAGGAGGGAAAAGAGAAGCTGCTTCAGAAATACCTATTTTTAGCAATAGTTTATTGTAACACCAGCTAGAATATTGGTAGTAAGTAGAAAGTTCTAATTTCTGATTCTGATTTATTTTCTGAGTATTAGCATGTGCTTTGTTTCAATGAACAATGGGATTAATTGTAATATGTAATGTAAAGAAGAGAAATGTAGTATAAAGTCAAAATACTCATCTCCATTGAAGCTTGTAAGAAAATAATAAAGCTGCAGAAACAGTTCATTATATTTTTGGAGGAAAAGATGTAAGAACCTAGATGAATTAAAGCCAGTAATAGGCAGTTACAGCATACAGTGCTTCAGGCTCCTCCGGTCTTCAGTGGGCATGACTCATACTGGCGCAGTCATCAGCTGAAGTGGCTGTCCCTGAATTCAAGTCTTTTTCAGTTAATTGGGTTGAGGTACTGATGATGATGTCTTTTTTTTTCTTTTTTTTTCTTGGTCCCTGCCTTAGATTGAAGTCGACATAACCATTAAAAGGTAATCCTGTATTATAGCCAGCTGTTTGTTCTTATCACCCAGAACAGGACATGAGGCAAGCAGGGGCAGTATTTTATGAAACAGTAAGAAATTTAGTAACACTTGTCATTCCCATGTGATGGGAAATTACCTTACTTTCAGTGTGAGAAGTAACAGTTCTGAAAACCAGCACATCCTGGCTGCTGCTTCTTCATTTCTAGTGCAATTTAATATTTTTACATTTAAACCTCTGAAATAAACTGATTCAGCATGATTGCACAGAATAAATATTTGTTGTAGTGTTTAGCAATATAAAGAAATAAACTACTGTGTTGAAAATGTGAGCTTAATCTTAGCGGGAATAATTATGGACAAAGCTGGGTTTGATCTGGAAGCACTTAGGTTTTCCATTTATAAGCCAAGAAGCTCAAGCCGTCTGTAACTTTTTATTAATTAGCATGGTGAAAACAATTTTTTATGTTCAAACCATATTTCATCGTTGTATTTAAGCATAGAGTTAATTTAAAAACTCATGAAGGGATTATGCGTGTGCTTAAAATTAAGTATTGGATTAAATAACTTGCCAGATCTGACAAACAAAAGGAATGAAAACCCCAAGGGAATATAAACAAGCAAACCCAATATTTTTTAACAATGTGTATTATTAAATAGTGAAACCTCCTGCCATGAGATGTTGGGCACCAAATTTTGTATATATTTTTATTAATTTCAAAAGATGTATATGACAAGAAAAGGAACAAAAATCTATCCTTTTTTTAATTAATGAGAATAATAATAAAAAATTCCTTGCTGAATTTAAGGGACATACCACCTCACCTTATTTTAAAAAATCTTGTATTTAGTCTTACCATGAATTCCTTATAAATTCTTATAAACTTATAAATTCTACCTTGTATAGATTTTTCTGATATTTTCAGTGAATTGAGATGTGTTGGTCACTGGCGGGGAAAGAGATATCTTGCTTCCTAATCTTGTTCTCCTTAAGATGCACAGCAGCACAGTGTTGTGGCTAATGAGAGTTTTAAGTTGGACTATATCCTAGACATTTTTTTTGCCAGTTTTATATGAACAGAGAAATATTCAATTTCAGTGGGTGTTTTTATTTAAGCTTTGTTTCAAATTTTTAATTTTTTGGAAGGTGTAACTATAGCCATATTTGTATATGTTATCCTTTATTTTTCATTGGCATTAAGATTATTGGCAGAATCAGAGGGAACTTAAGCTGCCTGCCCAAGTTTGCCTAGTCAAGCACCTTTTAGATTTTCAAATTTTGTTGAAGTACCACTAGATTTCCATGTTTTTTTCACAACACATTCACTGAGCTAGCAGAACTGAGAATGCTTCCCACTGGTAATGAGATGGTAGATTAAGACAACTTCATTCTAAGCAGCTGCGCTATATTTGTTATATTTGAACCTTTACTACATCAAAAGATTCCATTACATGTCTTTTGAAGACTCTTAACATTATCATATGTGGTTTTCAGTAACTATATTGTTGTACAGTAAGGAAGAGGAGGGGTCTCATTACTGAAATTTTTAAGGGATGCTTATTACAAATTGATGTTTGATAGTTGCTAATTTAATGATATCTTGACTCTTCAAGACAGAATTATGATTTATTTAGTTGACTTCTACTTTTGGGGGGAGGGGGTGAGCTATTTTGAGATAGTTGCTGAAAAGCTTGAGTCCGTGCTTTTAACAAATTGTTCTTTCTAACTGTAAAAAATTATTTTTTGTTGTTGTTGCTGTTGCTTAGTGTTTTCTTTAGTAGCAATTGAGAGGAAATATTTGTCAAATGATTTGGCTCTGAATGTTCCAAGTACATGGATAAGCCTGAGAAATCTACTGGAAACTATCTCCAGAGTGCATTTATTAATTGCACATCAAAATGAAAGGTCTGCTTTTAAAACAGACCTTGTGAATCATGGAATACATAAGAAAAAAAAAAGAATTCCTCTTTAGCTCATGACTTCATCATGTTCCTGGGAACATTTAGCAAAATGGTGATGGCAAATTTTAAATGTATATTTATGGTTAGTTCATATTCACGAGATTTTGTATTTCAATTTTTTGTTGTTGTTTTATTTTGTTTTGTCATTTAGAAAGCAGCACAGCTATACCAGTCATACCAGAGGTTTTGCTGTCTCCCCATGATTGTCACTAAGGATAATTTATTTATTAAAGATTCATGGTTGATACATAAGCTTTCTTCCAAAACCACTAGCCTCTAATCTTCTGCTGTGCAGATGGCATTATTTTCAAATGAGGCTGGGATGTCAGTCTATTCTCAGTGTCCACAAGAATGCTTAGGGGAAGGAAGTCCTGATCAGGTGTTTACTGGAAAATAGCACAGTTTCTTTTGCTGGATTCAGCAAAGAGGCTTCTTCTCTGTTGTTTATCTTGGCAGTAACATTCAAAGATGAAAGAAAAAAACACAGTAAATGGTTAAAAGAAACAAAGAGATTCCACTTTCAGCCTTCATATCTTCTAGCTCTCTCCCTGGGTTATAAGGCACCTTAAGATACTTAAGAGAGTAAAATGGTCTTTTTTTCCTTTTGAGATTCAGGCAAATGAGCTCTCTCTGTAGAACTGAAGAGACTTGTTTTGGGGGCGGACAGTTAGCAAAGGGGTTATGGACTGTAGGCAGATACTGTGCACTTTACAGCTGCATTGTTCTCTCCTTATAGAAGGAATGCTGTTGGAGTCACAGTGAATAGTTTAAAAATATTAAATGATTTTCACTTAGAACCACAGGATGGCAGCCATGAGGAAGGTATGACAACAATATTCCGAGGGCTTTTTACCCCTCGGAATGACTTACTGAGGTAAGAATAGGGCTTTCTGTCAACGCTGAGCCTGCATATTTGCAGACTTACGAGCAGAACAGTATGCTTTGTTTGGTGAAGCTGAGTGGATATGCCCTTTTGGAAAGCTTTTTCTTTCTGTGAGAATAACAACAGTTGTTATATTTGGTGCAGGTTCTTCAGGCCTTTGAAAACCATGCAAGCCTTACAATATTAAAAATGTGACTATTGCCATGACAACAGAAACTTGGCTCTCAGACCTTCCCTATTAAGAGCAGAGCAGTTAGACAAATTTTAGGTTAGGATTCCTGTATTGTGGATTTAATCTTTACTCAGTATGAATTGACATTCTCTCTCACCTTCCTCTGGAAAGCTTCCTCACTGCTGGAGAGAGAAGCAATGAAATCAGTGGTACTCAGCAGGATGTCCATGCAGATAACTTCTAACTTACTTTCTTCCTTTTTTTTTTCATATTTTGTGTCAATAAATCTTTCATATATTGAGTGATATACATTATCCAAACCAGTCCTTGTTTTGGGAAATCTGACAAAATAGGGCCACAGATCATGTAGATACCTCACATAATGTCTGAGTTTAAAATTATTTGCATGGATGTCAGCAAGTTTAAGCACAGGGTAACATTATTAATGGACTTGGATATACTGGGAGCTGGGGCTTGCAGAACTACATGGAGAAGTGGTTGCCCCCTTGAAACCAGAGAAGTCAGATTTACTAAAAGCAGTATGTCAAGGAAAACTTAAAGTTTGGGCAGCTTTCCTGTGTACTTTGAATTCTGACTGCATCTCAAGTTTAAAATGTTGTTTGTTTTTCTTATCTAAATCATCCGTAGTAAGATAAGCAGTAAGGTCAGCTTCTAGAAAGCTTTAGTTAATCATTGTTTTATATAGGAACATAATTATTTTATTAGAGATCAAGTTGTGAAGTACCTAGACTACAAAACATTAAGCAGCTCTTACACAGGAACATCTAAACAACATTTTACAGTATAACATGCACAACACAGCAGTTATTTTATTATGAGGCATTTCCAGCTAGTGACGCAAGCTTCCTCCTAGATCAGACATAAGCTGCATTGTAAAATAACTTGGGGAATGTGTTTGCTGCAATAAAGTAAAACTGTATCAATGCCACTTTATAGCTGTTGTTATAATATACTCTCATCCAAAGGGTAGGAGTTTTAGTTTCTCTCCAGTGTCACGCTAGGCAGATCCATACTGTGTCTTCAACAGCTTGATTCAGAATAATTTGTCACCCCTGCTTTATCAGCAGGAACAATACAATAATCACTGTGGATACTAAATCAACACTTCATTTCCTGTGAAGAATGGAGTGAATAGAAAATGAGTATTTACAGAGCGGAACACGGTGGCTCTTTTGATTTGAGAGAAATTTCAGGTCACTTGCTTCAAAGAGAGTGCTGTTTAGATACTTGGATTGAGGCAAAACGTATATGCTGTTCAAATACCAGTATCAGACCAGGTTCAATGGATGTATTATAATCCGAAAGCCTGCATACATAGTAAGATGATCCAGGTCTAGCTGTCTGCCTCCCTGCTTTCCTCAGAGAGATGTCTGCCCCTTCTCTGTAGTACCAAGGCTCACAGACAGGACCACGTGCCTGTGCCTCTCTTGTCCCAGTGATCCATCCCGCCGAGATAAGTTTCCAGGAAAGCCCTGCTTGGCAAAGAGCAGCTGCTGAGGTGCAGGCAGGAGTTTGCCCATGACCACTTGATTTCTGGCATTCAGGAGTTTGCACAGAAGGGCAGAGCAGATCCCTAGGGGACAGGAACCACTTTAAACCACTGCAGATGTTTGCATCAGTGCATGCAAATCAGGGCCTTCATATTCCCTTTCAGGCCTTGTGTGACCTTTCCTATCTAAAATAGATGCAAACAACAAGTACCATCTTTTATCAATTTTATCTTTTCAATATTTTTTTCATTTCATTTTTTAATCTGTCTGAATGAAGTCTATTGTTGAATATCAGGGTTTTAACTGAAGTTTTGTTTGGTAATTAATAGTGGGGACAGGTGCTAGCATACTTTTTCTGTTTATGTCTATGTCTGTATATGTATATGTATGCTAGGAATTTACTGAGGAAAAAGAAACAGAAATAAATGATGCAGAGATGATGCTTGCTAGGATAAATGCAATTCAGCACAGGATTATCTGAGTAGCAATAACTACTGTTCCTGTTTTGCTGAAAATGCTAAACAAGAAGGGGGAAAAAAAATGAGATTATGGGTTTAATATCTGTGTATATAGACCTCTAACAGCAATTGAAGAATTGATCTAAACAAAAATGCATTCCACGAATTTAGGACACTTCTCTTTTTAGGTACTGACCAGTGGAACACAGATACTAAAGCTTTCTCATATATTGCAGAAAACCCCCTTAAAAGGTCCAGATATTTTACAGTTCATAAATCTATCTGCTGAGGCTTCAACGATACAGGAATTTGTGCACATCAGAACATGTGTATTAATCACAAGTAGACAGTATAAGATCACCAGGGTGATGCTCCTCTCTGTTGACTGGAAGAAAGCCCTACAAGGCACCCAGGTGTCCTGGTGAGGAAGCTAAAGAGTAGGTGACTTGAAGACCTTGAACTCCATTGAGAGGTACATGGACAAAAGAAAAAATAGATATATGTATTTATAATGTAGAAATTGATCACATTTAGTAGTTTATTTGCCCAAATAGTACGCTTTAGGGGTGGATTCACTTGTTAATGGCACTGCGTGATAGTTTTGTTAGTCTCTGTTTTTTGTGCTATTAGGGCTGTTAAAAAGGGAATGCATTAAAATGTCTACTGAGACATCTCTCATGTATGTCACACTTGGATGAATTATTTTTCCATACGAAAAGACAGCTTGCCATACTGAAAATCCTTTCCAAGAAGTGTTGATGTCAGTGAAACTGTGGCGGGTGGTGGGGGGAAAACCCTCATTTGGGCTGTTCAAACATGTAATCTGTTTTAATGTTTACCTTATGTTTAATGTTTTAACCTTGTCAAAATATTAACATCAGATTTTTTTTCCATTATATTTTTATGTCTCATCACAGAATACTTGGGTTTGTAAGGGACCTCTGGAGATCATTTACTCCAAAGCCCCTGCTTGAGCCAGGTCACCTATAGAAGGTTGTCCAGGACCATTTCCAGTTTGGTCATGAATATCTCCTAGGATGGAGGTTTTGAAGCTTCTCTTGACAACCCAGTCCAGGGTTCAACCTTTGCAGTGAAGAAGTATTTTCTTATGTTCAAGTAGAAATTCTTTTGTTTTATTTAGTTCATGACATTTTCTCTCATTCTGCCACTGGGCACCACTGAAAAAGTCTGACCTCTTTATATCCTTTCATCAAATAATTAGAAAAATTGATCAGATCTCCCCTGAACCTTCTCTTCTCCAGTCTGAACACCTCCAGGTCTTTTGGCCTCTCCTGGTGTGTCAGATGCTCTAGTCCTTAATTCGTCTTTGTGATGCTTTGATACCTACCACTCCAGTGTGTCCCTATCTGACTTGTGCTGAGGAACGCAGACCTAGACGCTGCACTCACAATATGCCAGGGCCAAGCAGAGGGAAGGATCCCTTCTCTCAGCTTGCAGGCATCACTCTGCCTAAAGCAGCCCAGGATGCTGTTGGACACTTTCGCTGCAAGGGCGTGTTGCTGGCTTTTTGTTGAAAACTTTTTGTTGTGTTGTTTGTCCTCTGCAAAGCTGCTGTGCATCTGGTTGGCTCCTAGCCTGTGCTGGGGTGTGGAATGGTTGTTGGGGCATTTGTTGAACTTCATGTGTTTTTTTTTTTTTTTCCTTTGCTAATTTCTGCAGCCTGTCTAGGTCCCTCCAAATGGTGGAGCTAACATCTGGTCTCCACTAGTGTTGCCCAGTGGAGTTCTCCACTCCTTCCATATTTTTACTTGCTGAAGGTACATTCAGTCCCATCATCCAGGACCCACCATGCCATCATGTCGTAAACATTTTTAGATTTCATTTTTACTTTTTCATTCCAGTTTCATAGAGCATTTCAAAACATTAAAATTAATGAAAGGAGAGAAATGACCGACTCTATTATCCTTTACTATAGTATTTCAGGCAGCAAGGTGTACAAGTCACAGATAATTATGTTGACTATATTTGCTAATTGTGTGAAACATTCCATTTCTTGGAATGAGGACATTGCATTTATTGTCCTCTACTCGATCTTAAAGTGAGGCTGTTCCTCTTCTCAGGGAACTAAATACACAAAATAATTATTTTCACCACAAATAAGAGTACTCCAGATTTATAAATTCTAAAGCACTTTTGACAGGAAATTTTACTACTTTCAAGGAGAAAGAGAAGATTGTGCTATTTTATAGATGTAATTTCTGTAGAACTTGTATGTGTTGACTTTCTTATTTGTCAGGATACAACTTTTCAAGACTAACATAAAAGAAATTGTTTCTTATTTAAAATCATAAGTGTTTTTATTATATGAGAATTCTTAAAGTGTGGTTCAATATACTTTAAGACAACTGTGATTCAACGGTTCTTTTTTTTTCCTGAGAAATATGAAACAATTGGGAAAATAATGGAACTGAAATTGCCCAGAGGAAAATAACCTCGAGTACCTAAATTCTAAACAGTAGTTTAGATTTTGAGATTACTCTAGTTTAATAAGTGCTTTTTAATCTTTATCTCAACCCAGACTAATAGAAGAAGAGGCAGCGAAGGGGAAGAGTATACAAGGAAACCTGAATTTTAGGGTTTCAATTGAAGAATTTTTTAATAGGGTAACAGGAATCATTTCAATTGTTTATAAATTCCAGTAAATCAAATTTTAATGATAAATAACAGTTTGAATTCTATACATTATCAATACATTGTGAATCCAACCCATATAATCTGTTTCATAATCTGATCTGGCAGATTCTGCCAAGTGTGAAGTTTTCTACTGTGAGTCAATAGGACTACCATTGAGAGAAAGTAAATACATATTTGAAGGTTCTAATAATACTTTCTTATAAACCAGCAGCCAACGAGCTCTGGATTGTATTTTCTTCCTATAGTTTGATGTTAAATCAAACTATGTAGTTAATCAAACTATATAATTAAATCAAACCTATAGTTGATGTTAAAATGTCCTTAACTTAAATACAGTATCCAGATATAGGACACCTATTTCATAAAGTCTTCAGTCAGATATGCTTTAAGTTGTGAGAATGATTAGACTGCCTCTAATGCAAATAGTCTGTAAGTTGTACAAAACACCATTGCTTGATGACATACAATTTGTTGCTGTTATACTATGCAAAGGGTAGTTGGCTGAGGATCATTCAGTGCAGGCTGACTGATTGCTACAATGCCTTGTCCTAAATATCATTAATAATCTGCATGTAATTAAGATATCTAGAAGTTTGTATCAGGAATATTTTTAACATATAGATTGACAGATACTGTATAGTCCAACTTTTCTCAGTGAAGAACACCAAATAACTATCCACCGAAAGGCGGAAAATGATTGCTGGAGTAAATGTTCTTTCTTTAGTAACATAACAAATGCAAGACAGTACTCCTACTATAATAAAAGGTAGCACATCTATGAAAAGGAAAAGCAAATGGTTTTCTTCAAGGTGAAGAAATATGTGGAGCCTGAAACCCTGCCTACCACTCAGTCAAGGGAAAAAAAAAGGAAAAAAGGAAAAGAGGAATAAAAGAGAGAACTTTCTCATGTAAATTCAATTTACAGTCTCCAGGATTATATGTTTTTCTCGTCTGTGAGTTTTATAAAGATTTGTCAGTGTTAAATATTCTGGCATCATAACTAAAGGCTTGCATTTCACCTTCACCCATGTTAAGTATGATTTTAAAAAAACTTGTTAACAAGAACTGATGAATCTACAAGCTAAGGAGTCAAAGAGCTTAAGGAGTGCCCAAATCAGATAAAATAGCTTCCATTGTGTCCAAAGGGTAATAGACTAAGTGTCCTTCTGAGGTGATGAAACAAGGAAGAATCATTATCTTTCATTGTCTGGTGACACAGTAGGTTTCCCAGTGTGCAGTAAAATGCTTGAACCCTCATAATTGAAAAAAAAAAAAAGTGTTTTACAAGTTCACAAGTTGCACAACAAATATTTCAAGTTAGTTTCAGGCTCACCTGACATTTCATTCCACTGACCTCTAGCCATTTGTTCAGTCAATATGAATACTTAAATAGTTATTCACACCACTAGTGCTAATGTGCTGAGATTTTTCTCTCTCTGCTTTTGCAGATACTATGCACTCTGAGGAGGTCTTTTTGATAGAACAGGTCTAAGCTAAACAATATTTAGAAGGCAAGGATTCAAGTAGTGATGTTCTATGAATATGGTAGAAGAAGAAAAGACCAAAGGATTGCATAGTACATTTTCAGGGATCAAACAGATCTTATAGGAGAGGTAGATCTTTCAAATCTGAATAGCCCATTATCACTAGATAAAAAAGGATGGCAAAGTACAGAAAGGAGAGAAAAGTTTAGAATTTAGAATTATTTTATATTCTTGTATATGACCATAAATTCTCGTAACCAACCTCTCATTTCTTGTTGATGGTAATAGTTCAATAGGACTCTTCTATCTTGCATTATAAACTTTATAAATCTGTTTACAGATGTGGACAGGGAGGCAAAGCAACAAACAAAGAATATTTAGTCTGGGATTCCTCTCTCCATGTAGTGGATTAGAAATGATCTAACTGAGATCTTCTGAGGAATGCTTTATTGTTTGAATAGGAGGTAGGATCAGAAACTTCCAAAGAAAACAACTATCCTTGAAATATGTAGCTTGGAAAGACTATAGAGATTACTTTTGCACATTTACATTCAAAATTTTTCTTATCAGAAGTCTAGGAAAGTATTCTTAATTTTTTCTCCTTATACATATTCAAACTCAACACTAAGAAAAAGATACCTACCAAAATCAGTGGGTCAAAATGTTAAGTCACTACCTTTGATCTCCTGAGATAAGAAGAGCACAAGCAATATTGTCAGACAAAAATCAAAATATTAAAAATATTATTTCCCCATGCCTCCACAGTTGTAATGACAAAAAAAGCAAAAAAGAAAAAGCTAACACTGGTTTTGGTACACTATATTTGTGGGGGGGTAACCATGACAACTCAGCTAGCTTTTATTTTAATTTATAAAGCAAATATGAGCATTTGTACAAATATTCCTAAAATGTGCTCATATAATGTCAATAACATTCATGGTTTTTAAAATAAACCTTTGTCAGTGCCCCATATTTCCTCATGTTTTATGCATTCACATTCTTCACAGTTGTCAGGACTTTTTAAATTTTATTCCTGTCATTTTGATATTTTGCCAGAATTAATCTGAGTTGTTTTGCTTTTCTCTCAGTGTTTTTGTACATTGTTTTGTTTGGCTAATTTTTTTGTACTCCATTTTTTTTTAATTCCTCATGTCCCTATGTTTTTCTGAAATGTTAATAGTTTTCATTTAAAACGAGCTCTAAGAGCATATTGATTTATTGTATTTGGTTGTGCGAGTCATCCTGCCAGCCCCGTGAAGCATTTCAGAACAGAAGCTCCCTGACGAGCTGAGATCCAAAACGATTTAGCCTGAAGCTCCTGGCATCATCTCTATTTCTTCACAGCAGTTCTGTACAATGTAAGGTTACAAAGTTAACATTGCTAATAGGTAGAATTTTTAATATCTGCCAAATATGAGAACTAAACAGAAAAATTCCAGAAAGAAAGAGTTCGTTAAAATTCCAATTTACAAATTCTGCATTGTCTTTGCACTGACTGAGCCTTTCCATCATAGTGCCATGTTAAAGGCCAAATTCTGTTCAATTTATAAATATAATCATTCACAGTGGAACCAGCATGCATTTAGTTGCAGGAATGAAATAGACACGTCTTGAATCTAGAGCTTGAATTTTGTAGAAGGTTGGTGGCCATATATTTCAATATCAGTTTCTTTCAGAGGTTACAGACTTCATCTTGTCATCTTGTTGATGACATTGCTCTCTCCCTATTCTTGTTCATTGTTCTTGTCTCTTTTTTTTTCTCTTCTTTTCTCTTCATTCTCTTCATTTGAAACCTCCCAAAACTTCAGATGTTTCTTTTTTTATTCCTTTTGTCCCTATTTCCCCATCAAGTGGTCTGTTCTCACATCTTTGTCTACAGCTCCAATTAATAATTTGACATCCCCAAGAACACGGGTACTATAAAAGAATCAGTTCTTGTAAGTACTATGAAATGTTTCTGAACAATATGCTAGCTTAAAACTTGATAACTAGTTCTTTCCAGTTAATGTGGACATTTCTAAGGTAGTTATTTATTTGGAAATCATGAGAAAGATAGGAGCTATCCTGTGTCTAGGGATTGTGGTGGTAAAAAGCATAAAGAATATAGTCTATAAACTACTCTCTATATATCTCTATATATTTGGACAGATATATATTTCTATATATCTGATCTGTTTTCTGTATAAATCAACTTGTAAATACATGCAGAACTCAGTTGACATTACAACTTAATTCAAGCATTTTTCAACAGTTCAAACAAGCCATTATAATTGTTTAGGATAAAGAAAAGAAATTCTCAAGTTACCCACAAAAGGTAATAAAAACATAGCAATAATAAATATTATAAATATATTTTTAACTGCTTACATGATTCATCTAACAGTAAGGTTAAGACTTATATCTCTCTTTAGTTTCCTCTTTGTAAATGGCAAGAAGGAGAATGTCATTGCAGCTGATTGTGTTTTAATGAATGCAGCAAAAACAACAAAAAAGGGAAGCTCTCTTTCTGCACCAATCATTTTAGTGAAGTGGTAGTACAAAGAATTAGCAGAAACACCTAATTTTAAGAGGGTTAAAGGAGGGATAAATCCATCTTGTTCTTGCTTTTCTTTCTATGTCATATCCTGTATCCTGTAAATCTGAGTAACAATTCACTTGCCATAGTGTGATATGAGTCAGCAGAACACACTTAACATCTCTAAACACTTCGTACTGATACCATCACCAGATAAGAGGGCATTTTGGGGCAAACATTGTAAGCTTGTTTTCATTTTTATAGAAAACTTCATTGTGGCAGGATGGTACACAGACCATTGGAAGGAGAGGTACTGAAGGGTGTTATAAATGTAAGCAGTAGGAAATTATTTTGACTGTAGGAGAGAAAATGCAAGTATTTGTATTTTACATAGTGTTCCCATAGCTTCTTCTTTGTATATAGCAAACAGAACCCATAACCTCTTCTTTATATATAGCAAACAGAAGTAACCGAATCACTAAGGTTTATCAGAAGTGCTGAGGTTGTAAGCTTTTAGGAAGTGAAAGCCATTTTTTTATGACTTATGAAGCAACAAGGAAAAAAAATAAAAAAAAACCTAATACAATTCACTTAACACAGCTACTGGACTTCTATTAAGGATACATCACAAATATAATTAAGTTTTGCACTGCAATAGTATTGTAATTCTTAGAGTTTTAGATCATCCCAGATAACAGTAACTCAATTCTTGTTTTTCCAATTGGAATTGTGTATTGCTTATTTCAATCCTGTATGCAAAACTCACCAAAATCAGTGGTTCTTTCTATTATTTGCCTGAGAGACCCCTTTAGTCTGGGCCTTTGCTCCATGCAGTTATTTAGAAGTTATTTAAAAAAAAAAAAGGAGAAAGAGGGATGCATAAAAAACATGCCATGCCTTCAAAACTATCCAAAAATATTGGAGATATTTCAAACAGCACAAAAGATTTTGTTCTGGATCTTTGACCTCCAGCAGATAGATAGTTTTTTTCCTGTATCTCTAGTACAGTCATGGAAAGGAACAAATGCAAACATTATTAAAATATCTTATAAATGCAAACAAATATATTGCTGTATATTTGTCTCTCAGCTCTTAAGACCACTCTGCAAAACAAAGTATGGCACTGAAAAATTAAGAGGATAAGCAAGAATATTCTTTCTTTTCACAAGAGATTTTAAATGAATTGGAAGGTCACTGAGGTGGAGACTCACTAAAAAGCTGCTGTATATAGAGGAGGTGGAAAAAGAAAAATTGTGTTTCCAAAAGTAGAGGACAGAAAATAGTTTCTGTGAGAACAGAAAAGCACATGCAGGGAATAGTAAAGCATGTGTAGGGATGGTATGAATTTAAATCTTAAATTTGTCACCTAAAAGTAGTCTAAGCTGTTCTGGCTGGACTCCTCCTACAGCCAGAAGAGATAAAGAAGAGCTCCAAAGGGTAATTTATTCCATTTGTCTTTGACACCTCAAAAGTGGGATAAACAGAATGGGATTAATTCTTTTTGAAAAGGCTTCTGCCAGAAGAGCTATATGACTAAGGTAGTGGTAAATGGGTCTTACTATGATTCAAAAAACACTCAGGCTATTTTAAATTTAATATTTCAAATGACATTCTAAAACACACAAGAAATTACTTGAATAGCGTTCTTTGAAAGAGTGAGAATGTTAACATTGTACAATCAATAAATGAGTTACTATTGATTCCAATGTAAAATTAAGAACAGTAAACATAAACCAAATGGATTATCCAGGCTAGGATTGAATGGAGCAAATACTATTTTAGAAGTTGCTGTTGTTATAGCTTGCTACATCTAAAGTAGTTCTTAATCTATGTTGTCTAACAGAATGAAAATTTTTTTATATATATATATATAGTATATATATTGGTTTATGAGTTTGAAATCTGGAACCTGATTTGGTAGTCAATTGGAAACCTATCTTTTTTTAAAGAAACGTTCTTTGGGCATGACTGCATCTTTTGCAGTAAAAAAAATCATTATGCCCTAATATGAGCTTGTCTTTGTAAGTGAACTGGTGTTATTAATTCTGCTGTCAAAACAACAATCTAACAGCTAACTGACCTCCATGTTTCTTACACAGGAGGTAATTAAACATGACCTTATTTATAACTGAAAATATTTCCTCTACATCATGCATTATAAGCAAATTTTCAGTGTAATTTTAGAAAAAAAATTGCAGATATATTAATAAATGAATATTTGAGTGACGTTAATTCAACAACTTTCATAAGTGTCTTGAAATTCCACACACATTTATATATGTATATGCGTGTATCACACTATTTTTGGTGGGTTTTTTTGCTCATATAGTCCTCAAAATATACAGATTTACTTGGGCCATAAATCTGACAATGTTTAAGCCAATGTGATGATAATACTATATGTGTATTTACAGGAGTAGTACTTTATGCAGCACAGAATTAGCTCAGTAACTATTAACAATAAACGAGAATGATATGAATTAAAAAACAGGTCTTTTTTGTTCCAAGAGGGATTAAATAACCATCAGTGACATTACCTGTAGATTATTGAATCCATAAGCATAGGTTAGACTTTCCTCTCTGCTTTTAATGGTTAGTCTATGCTATCAGACATTGTTGTCCATAACTGATTGCAATTATTTAATTAGCAATCAAGTTAGACAAATGTCTTTTTATACTGACAATATCTCAGAAAAAGCAATGTATATCTTTCCATTCAGTGTTCTTGAAAAGATACCACAGTCATCTGATAAGACAGGTCTTTAATTTTTTATTTAAAACATTAAGGTTTTCATCAAGGCAAAATTTCCCAGATTTCACATGTGATATTTCTTTTCTATGGGGTATATTCATACAAGATCTCGTGATATAGCATGCAGAATTGTAACAGAATATATTCTGATCTCTGCTAAATTTTCAATTTTTTAAAGATGAAATCAACTGAATACTTTCATGATTTCTGTTTTCTAATTAAAGAGATGTTCTGAATGCCATAAAGATGAATACGTGATTGATAGCCATGCTAAGTAGTGTAGGTACTAGACCATCTAGGTGGCAATTTCCTAAGGAAGGGGCTCAGATTTCAAAAAAAGTTCCTATTAAATATTTTTTTCCAAGTTCCATAGGTATTATTAATTGCCTTATCAAATGTTCATGAAGGTCTTCTATAAGAGAGGAGGACTACTAAACAGAGTTTAAGTCAAATGACAGCAAGCATGCCATGAACAGTTCTGTTTATCTGGGAAGGCTCCTAATCTAGGTTAATAACCATTTAAGAAGCTCACAGGAAAGAATCACCTTGAATAAATGGTTCTGTGCGACCAGGTGCAAATATGAAAGAGAAAGAAATCTTGCTAGACAAACAAACAAATAAAAACAAAAAATAAACAAAAAATAAACTGCTGATGATGGTATCTTAATCCTGCAGCAATGGCTTAGGCCATCAAGAAGTCTATGACAGAACGAATTCTGGCCTTTTTATTGCAGTATTTCATGTAGCTGCTTGGTATCAACTTGTGAGACAACATCAGAAACAGAATATCCAGAAAGAAAAAGGTCTGTATGGAACAAGCAGTCCGTAAGGCATGAATGCAAAGAATTCTAGCAATTTCAACACATATACCAGACAAATGATGAACACGTATTACAGCACATCTAAACAAAGAGCTTACTGTGAAGTAATTATGCACCTCTCTTTGCAGTAACAGAATTCTGAGGGAACAAAATGTTGAGGCAGGGGATAAGTTTTCATAAAAATTGAGTACAGCATGAAATTAGCCCATTAAATTATAGAGCACCAAAAGTGAAGACATCAGCAACCATATACATGATCCTGTGATAATAATAAACACAAGAAATCTTAGGGTTAAGCAGTGAAATATACTCCATTTATGTATTGTTATCCATTATACTCTATTTATGGCTGCTTCTGCATAGATGTATTTACAAAATTGTTAGTTTTTTTGATGATTAAGACAGGAAATTTAAAGAAGGACACAGCAGGCTTGTTTTTTTTTCTTTTCTGACTCCTCCATCTACATTAAAGATGCATAATTTAACTTCTGCTATTCATTGTTCCATTTCTGTAGAATGCATTCATGAGCTGTTATAGTTTCGATGTTATTTCAGAACTATTGTCATGCATATCCTATTAATAAAGATTCCGAATACATGTAAACTTTTAATTAACTCCCTCTACATTAGTAATTGAAAGTTAAAAAGATTGTACAATTAAAGTTTAGAGAGAACCAGTTTATTTCTCTCTCTCTCTCTTTTTTTTTTTCCTGTGGAATACTTTATCACTGTTTTGTTACATTTCGTTAGTCTTTTCTTCTGACACATGTTCTCTCCATGGGGTGTGTTCATCAGCATGAGAGCCAACTATATTTCTGTATAATCTAGTAGAAGAAATGCAGCATGGAAAGGATATTTTTAAGAGATTAACAGAAAGCAAAAACTTCACATTCATTAGCTTCATTAGCCTCCACGATCAAACTGCCACTTACCTGTAGCTGGTATAACTAAACCAGACTGAGATTAAAACTGATGTAAAATGAACCCAGGAATGAACTGACATAAAATGAGATTAACTGTGCAATCTGTTTTAATTACTTTTAAATAATAACAAATAATGTATTATCTTAAACCATATCTATAAACAAATTTCCTGACATCGTTAGGAATAGAAATAAATACATTTTCTTGTTCTGTTCTTTTTTGGGGGGCGACAAGCATATCCATATACGAAAGTGTGGTAATCTGGCATCAATTATTACTCTATTACTATTAATGTAACATGACTGTTATCCACACAGTTTCTATATGTTTCTAAATCTATATCAAAACCTATATATGTGAATACAAGTTTTAGAAAACTTTATGTCAGTATAAATATATGATGTAGCAATGCTATTTTTCCTTGACTGTAAAAATCTGATGTTTTATTTGTGGTATTTCTTTATTTATCATATAACAATTTCTAAAATCTTTTGTATAGTATTATAACATTTTTGTTACAGAAAGTTCTTCATTTACATTTAAATTTTACAAAATTTACCCAGGATATTCACTCACAAAGGTGTTGGGGGACATGGGGAGATCTTTATAGGCCTCAAGGGAAGCCTAGGTCTGTGTAGGCCTTGGGCTGCCCAAAGGT
>JAUBNY010000306.1:485491-496674 GCA_032275445.1 Crypturellus soui | reverse complement strand
CAGCTGAGAGTTCTTAGTCAATCCCTAAGTAACCATAAATGTTTCTATTTTCATTATTTAGCTGTTATAGCTATCTTCTTAAAGTTATATCAGCAAGTGAGTTCAAGAAACTATTTTGATCAAGCTGGTCTTTCTTACGTATTCAAATAACTTGGAAGTCTTAAGGCTTCCTGAAAAACTCAATGAGAAATAGTACTTTGAGAAATTTATTTTATCTTGTTTCTGTTTGTCTTAGGTCTACTTGTCTTATATGAGTCAAACATTATCGGGATCATTCTTAATGAATATAAGGGGCGAAGTTCAGATCATCCTGCAGGACAAAGCTAATCATCACAGCTTATTGTCCTCTCAGCTTATTCAAGTGTAACCTATCTGCTATTCAATGACAGTGTCTTAGGAAATTTGTCACAATGTAAGTAAAGTGAAGGAAAGAATGAAATACTGAAGGTGGTGATAATGAGCTATCAGGAACATCTGCCAATTATTCTTAGCTTTAAAGACTTTTAGAAGTTGGTGAGTGTGCTACTTGCTGCTATAAAGCAAAATGAACAAGTGGGCTCTAAAGATATGCTGAGAAGTGAAGAAAAATGCAGATTCTCTTTTCAGCAACTCATTAAAAGATACTGAAGATGTTTAAGATTTTTTCCCCAGATACATATAAGAAGAAAATAGACCTTGATGTAAATGAGATTCCTTAAAGTTATCATTACTAACAGAGCTAGAAATGGGCCCAGATATTTGGGATAATCAACATGCAGAGACAGAGAATCTCTTATGCTTGTGAACACTGTGTTGAATCATGACTTTAGGTTTTTCATCATTTATACCACAATACAAAAGGCATTAGTGATAATGTTATGTTATGGTTATCCTTATTTTTTTGTGTTCATGAAATTCTTCTTAAGTATTTTTAACAGAAAAAAAGACAAATTTTATCATTGTATTTTACATACATTGTATTTTTTAGTTTATGATTCTTATTTGATCTAAACCATGGACCTTTGTCATATGACTAAATGAGGTTTTCTGTTCCACCTCAGCTTGGAATTTGTAGCAGGAAAAAACTGCTAAGTTAATATAATTTAACCCAAATCCAGATTCTTGATTTATTAACAGCATGTAATTAACCAATACTCCATGAACTATATATTCAGGATCAATATCAGCAATAAAACAACACAGCATTCCTAGAAGCAAGATGTAAATACCTCCAAGTTTGTAAACACCCTCTTAGCATGTTAACAGATGTAGTTACATGCACATAAACACACACACTCCCTCCAGCAGGGTTGTGGGGGGGTCCTCTTTGGTGTGATCTGTTTGGGGTGGACAGCCTCTGAGGCACTTTTGAGTATTTAATCCACACACACCCTGTTTGTACTTACATTCTCAGGTTAGTAGGTTATACAGGCTAATCATTTGCCAATGGTGGACCATATATACCCTTCACTGCATTTAAACCTAAAATACTATCTTCAAGAGACATGTTGAAAAAAAAAAAAAAGTAGAAAAGGCTAAAATAGGGCATTTTATAACTGCTGGCCATAAAGGAAAGTGCGTTTATTACACGACACTTCTTTGCAAACATGCAGTAGATGAGATTTAGCCTATATCCACCGAAAGGAATGAGACATTAACATCCTTAGCAGAAGTCCTCCAAGCAATACTTCATAGAAAGGCGTAAATGTGAATCGGGCACTATAAAATATATATATTTTTAATCTCTCAGCAGAATTTAAGAAAGAATCATATCTACTGCTCAGCTGATATCCATAACAAAGCATTTTTGATAAACTTTTTTTCCTCACTCTGAAAGAAGTGGAGATGTATTGTACCCACAGTAGAGAAAGAATGCACTCCCAAATTGGCTACCTAAGGAGTTAGAGAGGCAAATTTTCCATTCAGGTACAACCTATATGTATATAAAAAAATGACAGGTTTCGAAGAAACCAGGCCCAGAACCTTAGATAGAGGCTTTCTGCACATCCTGGGGCTCAGGCAAGCACTGGGATAATTGAACAGCATGAACTTCCTTCTATCTAGAAAAGGCCTAGATTTCATCTATTAGAAAGGATGAAATATTAACTTAACTTCTCCATTAAATATTTACATGGTTGCTGAAACATGAGATTTTTCCTTTTTTTTTTCTTCAATGGATTCATGATAATTCTCTTTTGTGTATATTACATAAAATATGAGAACAATAACTTTCCTTGGGAAAAGTAGAGCTGGAAGACTGTGCTTACCAGAGACCACGTGTTACAGATAAAGAAATTAAACTGAATCTATTGAGAGAGATTTCAAGGTAGGAATTCTCTAAGAAATGGAAAGACTCACACTGTATCATCTACACTATGGGGTACGTCTACTACAGTAGACAGAACCTAAACTGTTCCAGTCCATTCTGGGTACAGCACATTCTTGGTCAGTGTAAACAGCTTCAGAAACTGGAGTTTAGCACACAGATTATTCCCTTAGCCAAGGGACCTATGAATTCATTTTTTTGTTGTTGTGGTAGATTTTGGTGGGTTTTGTTTTGAGCTTCTTTAGCTTTCTTTCCCACCGATATGGATTAATTGGCTGTTGACACACTCATGCTCAGGAGTTGGGTGACTCTCTGAATCCTTTTCCTTTCCTAATGCTCTCCATTGTCTTCGTTGTTAACTTGTGTCACCCATTCTGCCAGAACTTGCTTTGCTGAGATCACACAACCTAATTTGCCTCTTTTTTGTTCTATTATTATAGTCATTATTTCTCAGCTGGTCCACTGCACTTAAAATAACTAGTCAGCTGTGGTACTTTACAATTAACTAAAGAATCACTCATGGGCGTTAAAAACAGCCTTATATCAAGCTGACAATTTATTGCTTGCTTATTCTCTCTCATCTGTCTGTGCTTATTTATCTTATAGTAGTTTGAAATTTCCATTTTGTTGTTTATTAGTGACTTTGGCTTTGAATCTTTTAACGCTTAGACCCTTCTTCCTTTGAAAAGATTTTCTAAAATCATGAGATTTTTTTCAAGAGCAATTCTAAACCCCAACAAGGATACATGTTTCCTCATCAAAGTTAGTGGCTTTCTCATATGGAATATTTGTATTTATATGCCTTATACATGTAACGCTGTAAAGAAGAGCTAGCAAATGCTGTGTTCTTTTTGTCTTTGAATAAAAATCACATAAGAGAAACAGTCATTCAAGACAAGAAATGCCATAACCTCATATTAATAAGTGAACCAAAACTGCAGCCTGAATTGGACAGTAGCATACCAACATCCAGATTCATGAGGATCTAAGCATTAAGCCTAGTTCACCCTTCTCGCAGAAATGGGAAGAGTTCATCATAGAAACTCTGGAAATGCAGCTGAACACATGCACACACGTACACAGAGAAACAAATGAAACTAGGAAGGTAAATGTTCAAGACACAAAGGCAATGATGAATTTACTAAGTGATTCACTCCCATAAATAAAAAACTATGAATTATGAAGACTTTCAAACATCATGTATCTTCTGTCTGAAATTTGGAGGAAGGATTTGGCCACATTTCCTCTCTATTAACGTTTCTTCCCTTTACACAGTGTTATTTCAATCAATTTTGGTATGGCACTAACTGACATTAAATAAGCACATACATAAGCACATATATAATTTTGCTGCTTACCACTGTAGAGAAATATTTATTTATTAAGCCCTTAAACCAAACTAGTTTTAAAATGAACATTCGGGAAAACAATATAGCCTTTGCTGTATATGAGTTATTGCAGGCATTAAAGTGCAATCACAGTTTTGATACATTTTCATATAACGGCACATCTCTCTCTATTTTGGAAGAGATTTGGTCATACATTAACAATAAATTTTTCCTTGAAGAAAGACAATACTAACTGTAAAGCCTTTAATAAAGTGATGAAGTGATGATTTAAAGAAGCATTTAAACTCAGCATAGTTAAAAAAAAAGTCTGTCTCTTTTCACAAGAAAATCATAGCATTATATTGAAAATTACCTTATCACAGAAAATTGTCTGTCTTCATGGTGAACTCTGCAATGTAAATCCACTGGGAAAAACTTATAAAATCCAGATTTTTAAAAAGTATCTCACTTCAGGTGTAGCAGGTGTTTTTTGTCTTTCAGAAAACTAGATTTATATATGGATCACAAATAATAATCCATATGGCATTGCTCAGATTTCTATTTAATTAATCTTTTGTCTAACTAATTCAACAGAGTAGGTTAATTCCCCTATAATTTCCTCTCTTTGGTACAGATTATTCAGTGACTCCTTAGGACTAACTTCCCAGTATTATTGTTGGAGTCGATGCATTTCTTTATGCAAATAGCACAAGAGATATTCAGAGAAGCTATTAACTATACCATGGCCAAATCTCTTATTTAAAAAGAGGAATTTCATTATCCCGATCATTTTAAAACACTGTCTTCCTGTGGCATGAGCTGTAGTCAAATCATGCTGGGAAACTCATTTTGCACATAGGCCTCCAGTGCATAATCTCAAGATGCTGGATCCAGTTGATCTTCAGAGATGCTTTGTTCTGAAAGTACTAGTCTGCCAGAGCCTCTTTTTTTTTTGTGATGTAGCACACAACAGAGGCATCTTCTGAAAGGAAAGGACAGGAAAGTTAGGAGAACATGTCTTGGCTTAGGTTACTCAAATATCTCTCCTTTCATCTCTGACAAAAATCACTGGAATGAAAAATGGCTATGAAATTTGGACAAATGTATTTTGAATGTTAGGGGCTCGCCCCTTAGAGTAAAAGCACAGTCACTTAAAAGAATACTGTGTGTAGAAATCAGGCCTTTTTTCTTCAACTATTTTGTGTATTCTTTTCAATGAAAATGGGGCCTAAGAAAGAACAAAAAAGGTTTTTCTTTCCTAGGTAATTTCCGGATATTCTTTTAAAATAAAGCAAAGAAACAGAAACAGAAAAAATTCAAAGCATTATGAGGATGGCTTCTTTCTGTTATCAAGAGAACAATGAATGTACTTGATATTTATAGGATAACATCTGTTTTAATTATAATTATTGCCACAAGCACAATTGAGAAGAACAAAAAGAATAATAATTACTGTTATTGTAGTTGCATTTTCTTCTAGCTATTAAAATACATATTTCTAGATGATATTTTGATACCTTAGTATTGAAAAAGTTAAGCGAAAGGCTTTGACACTTGTGTCAAATGATGGATATCTTTATAATAGTGATTATTTCCTTCTGTATTCTCCTCTTTTCCTGCCTTCCCCTGTGGAGTTCATACCAAGTAATCTTTATGAAATATAAATGATAAAATGCTATGCTGTAGTGGAGTAAAAATAAATAATATAATGCTAGATTTAAGCAGCTCACACTTCCAAAGACACCCAAGGACACTCAGAAAATTGTCTTTACCTTCTTGGACAGTAGAAGACCTCGTACACCAACACTTCTCTGCCTCACAGAATAAATTACAAGAACAAAAATAGTGCCATACAGAAATAGAGAAATCAGAAGTTCAGATAAGTACACATATAGTAATTATTCACTACAGACAGACAAATTTGTGCTCTCAGAAGCCATTTATGAAGAGAAAGAAGAGTTAAGATTGCTGTTCTTGTTTGAATAAAAACTCTTATTGGTGTCAACTGTTCAGGAGTTAGGCTAAAGACATGCCTCTCATTACCGCAAACAGAAGCTGCAAATCTTGATGTACTGAAATACAGAACTATGTGTTCTTATGGCAAAATAACAGGAAAATACAGGCTATTTGTTCGGATACAAATTATACTTTGGATAGTTACTTATTTTAAAAACTGACTAGAGATTCAGCAAGGACTTAAATAAAAATGATGAAAAGGTAATTGTGTTAACAGACAAAATAGCCTTGCTTGATCTTCTGTATATTACAGTTTTACTCATATATGTTCCTGACAAAACAGAATGTAGAACCTGATTTTTTTTTCACTCTTTATTTTGTTTCCTAAAGAAAACCTGAAGAAGAAATTAGCATTAGCTATTATGGAAATGGAAAGTGAGCAATATGTTACCTTGGGTATAATATTGCTAACACTTCAGTTTCTCATTGTGGCAGATTTACAACATAATATCTAGGCAATTTTGATAACAGCACAACCTCTTTCAAACTTAGGAAACAGCTGTCATGGATGTTGTGTGTCATATTTTTCTGAAAGGATGAAAAAAATGTTCCATATCACCATAAAGTTACCTGTAGAAAGGTAGAAGGATTATTTTATCTTTCGTGTAGATTTTCATCCCTTTTCCTGTCTTCTGTTTTTTCTTCTCATTTACATCTAGGAGCAATATGCCAAAGTTGATTTGTGTTTAATTTATACCTTGCAAGCAGCAAACTTCACACATCTGTTCGGTTTAGATCACAGCGTTGATGTTCAGCACCCCACCATGCAGCTCTTAGCAGAGTGCAGAGTATTATTTCTACTTTTCCATGCAAAGCAGTTAAGGCAAAGACAGATGGGGTTCTCCGATTTACCTTAGTGTCACAAACAAAACACTGAATGAAGAACAGAAGACAGCTTCCCTGATTCTGGTCCTTTGCTCAGTTCACTGTATCTCTGAATTCAGAGTATCAGTTATAAATATTTCTTCCTGTTGGGCTATAAGGAGTTAGATAGAACTACCAAAGAGTAGCTGCTCCATGGAAAATTGTAAACATGTTATTCGTTAACACATTTGTAGGAATCTTGCATCTTTTCCTTAATTGTTACTCTTATGGTTGAGGTTTGCTTTACCTTTTAGTCCCTTAGTTGCATTGAAATTTAATTCAGCTCCTAACAAGTCTGTTCTCTTCATGAAAACCAAGAAATGAGAGGACCAAAGTTACTCTCTGGTATGGGTCAAGGTCTTGTGTAGGGAGATACAGAATTCAGCATGCAACAGTGTTACATATCTAGTTCTTTAGAACTCTGAATTCTGAAACACCCCGATTTAGCTATGGACTTCATTATTATTACTGACCTTTCAGGTATATATGCTTCAAGTAACAGACCTTTAACTTTTAAATACTCTGGGACTGTTCTCATAAAGTCTCTGCCATATTTCAGAAAATAGAAATATTTTCACTAAACAGCCTCACTCAAGCAGCTTACTACAGCATGACACATGCTGTCTTCTCTTCAAGAGCTGAAATACACTGACTTGGAAATCTTTTTTTTTTCCTGCTTTGTATGATTATACTGTTTTATATTAAAGAAAACTTGAAAGAGTCTGAAACCATAACACAGTCAAAGGTGCATGATCTAATTTAGATACATATTGCCAGGAATAACTGCTTATGACCCTTTTTATCCCCTTTAATCCTTATGAATTAATTTTAGTCTTGATAAAACAGGGACTGAGAAGAGTCTGCAAGTATTAGCTATAAAGATACTAACTTGGGTACCTTCTGTGACATCTCAGCCTTTTTAATGGGAAGTATATTATCTGGATACAGGCTAGATGAGACAGCATAAAATATACATGTGTATTATGTATAGGTATATAGAGAGTGAACTGGACTGAAAAGAGACTGAATGGCCATTGATCAGTTGTACAAAGTCCAGTTGGAGGCCAGCAACTAGTGGTATCAATATTTGTTCCAATACTGTTAAACTTGTTCATTAATGATCTGGAAGATGAGGTAGAGTATGCACTCAGCAGCGTTGTTGACTGTATAGAACTGGGAGAAGTGATTGATATGTTTGAGGGCTCTGAATATAAATCAAAGATTTTTTTACTTTGGTTATGGTGGCAGAGCATTGGAACACATTAACCAGAGAGGTTGTGGAGTCTCCATTCTTGGAGACACTTAAGAACTACCTGGACAGAGTCCTGGGCAATCTGCTATAGGTGTCGCTGCTTGAATGGGGAGGTTGAGCTAAATGATCTCCAGAGGTCCCTTCCAATCTCAACTGTTCTTTGATTCCATAAGGATTCATGTTTTGTTGTCTTCCCTTCTTGTTTCCTGACTGATTCACTAACGAATGAACAGTTCAAAAACTTTCTATATTATGTAACTCCAAAACAATCACAGAGTCCAGCCAAGGACACTTGTAGCTCACAAATTATTACTGATCCCCCTTGCATTCCTGTTAATTATATGTCCTATAAGTTTCTTGACCCAATTGTGATTTGTTCTTCTATTATGGTTTTCTTACTAAGCCTGTAATGAATGCTTTCTGTAAATAAAAGTGAAAGGTCAATGAATACTTTCTGTAAATAAAAGCAAAAGGTCAAGAAAGCAACAAATGATTTAAACAGACAATTGAATAGAGTACAAAATAATATTAAACTGAGAAATCTTAGGGGATTTTTTTCACAAGTGAGGGTTCAGCTATGCTTTTTAAGATTTATGGCCTCCCTGCCAAAACAAAATGCAGAATAATAAAGCAGAATTAGGAAGCTTTCTCAAATGCAGATCAGCTATACAAATGACTAAATCTAATATATCAAAATGAAAAGACTGAGCGCCCTAAAATATATGATTTTAGTGAATCGATGTTTTACCATCAGAAATGCATCCAAGAATCTACCACATCTATTTCCATTTATCATTTCATCACAGAAAGATTCAGAGTGAAAAAGATATCAGGAAGGCATTTCCTAATTTATCATAATGTCTTCTATCCATGCTGTGTGTAATTTTGCCCTGTATCAGGAAGACTTGTAGTTTAGAATTCAGCAAACTTGGAATAATTCCAACTTCCTTGCTCTTCACAGAACTACACAAAGATTGAGGCTGGAAGGGACTTCTGGAGATCAACTAGTCCAACCCCACCTTCTCAAGCAGGGACACGCAGAGCATGTGGCACAGGGTCACATCCACGTGGGTTTGGAAGATCTCCAGAGGCGGAGACTCCACAGCCTCTCTGGGCAGCCTGCTCCAGGGCTCTGTCACCCTCAGAGGAAAGAAGTTCTTCCTCTTATGTAGATTAAACTTACTGTTTTAATTTATACTCATTATCCCTTGTCCTGTCACTGGCCACCACCAAGAAGAGTTTGATCTCATCCTCACATATGTATACATATTGATCAGATCCCCTCTCAGTCTTTTCTTCTTCAGGCTAAAAAAGCCTAGCTCACTTAGTCTTTCCTGATAAGAGAGATGCTCAAGTCTCTTAATCATCTTTGTCGCCCTACGCTGGATCCTCTCTAGAAGCTCCATGTCCCTCTTGTACTGGGAAGCCCAGAACTGCACCCAATACTCCAGGTGCGACCTCACCAGAGCTGAGCAGAGGGGCAGGATCCCCTCCCTTGACCTGCTGGCAACGCTCCTCCTCATGCAGCCAGGATCCCATTGGCCTTCTTGGCCACTAGGCTCATTGCTGACTTATGGTTCCCTTGTCAACAGGAACTCCTAAATTCCTCTCTGTGGAGCGGCTTTCCAGCATGTCAGATGATAACTCTTGATAACTGTTTTTATTTTCTAGTGATGTCGCTATGGCTCAGCTGTGTCTAGCTAATGCACTTTTGCTATCTTACTCATCTTAGAGGTAGGCCAAAGCTAGAAAGCTGCCTAGAATGTGTCTGTATGATATCTGACCTGATTAGCATCAGAAGTGGGTTGAAGTGGAATGCACTTCAATAGTCTGAGGCTGCACATCCATATTGTTCTTGCTTTTCTATTATTTTCCTTTTAAGACTGCTTAAAAGCAGAATGAGTTTTCATAAGATTTTTAAAAAGGCTTTCAGGCACCCAGGTAGTGTTATAGCTAGCATATTTGAACACAGTGATGAAACAAGCCACTTTTTGAAATGATAATAGCAATAAATTTGCAGTAAATATATAAATCTTACAGAAACAGGAGAGGTTAAAGAATAGGATGCTCTCAAACAAAATAGTAAAAAAGTAGCTTCAATGAAAAAGCAAAAGAAAATCTTCTAAATAACATCATATTGTCATTTATTGTCTGAGCTGATGTAAGATGGCATAATTCCAGCAAAATCAATGAAGCTAGAATAATCTTCATCCTTTCAGTCAAATGGAACTAAACCAGTTCATACCAGCTGGGAGCTCAGGCTGCCCCAGCAATGGCTTGTTCTTGTTTTTAGTCATTTACAGTGAGCGATCTGCTTCAATGTCTGGTCATTCCAAGAAGGATATTGCATGGCCTGGGAAAAAAAAAAGGCAATATAGTCAATCTGTGCTAAAAGATGTTGTGAAGCCTAGGGTGGTTTAATTTGAAAAGGAAAACTATGAGGCTGCTTTGTAGTAGGTATCCTTTACAAAAGGATTTACATGCATACTTAAAATTAAAAATGTAACACATGGTAAATAACAAGGAGCAAAAAGGGAGTAATATGAAAAGACAGTGAAAATACAGTTGAAAGTGATCCACTGTGTATCTGCCAGGGAAAACACTGATAATTCATTTTATAATTCCATTATTTCAGGGAAGTAAATGGTGTTTGCTAGATATGCTCACAAATGCATTATAATTACTCTCCAGTAAACAAAATGTGGGGACAATGTCAGGAGATGCTATAGTTACCCTCTTTCAGATTGAATTTTCATTTTTGTTTGTTTAATAAAAATAATGTTTTAGAGAATTCCACCATTTGATGAAAGAATTCGATTTAATTAATTAGGATTTGCACATGCCTATTTAGTATTTCAGCTGTTCTGGTACACTGAAGCCTAGAAACTGATTGTTTTTGGAACAGTGCTGGGAACCCAATCTATCTCCTGGCTTGGCAAGGCCTTTCAATGTAGCTCACAGCAGGGGAAGTCACTGGGCATGTTTTCATATAAGCTGCTCCTATTATTGGTCCTTTGACTTCCCCTAGGGAATTATTCACAGCATAATTAGTTACTGAAACAAGAAGAGGTCTTTTCAGTTGCTTTCACAACAAACTGCAGTCTGATGATCAATAGGAATATAAGAGTTTGGATAAAGCTAACAGTAGTAAAACCTTTTAAAGCAGGAGGAGAAAGAAGAGTCTGGAGGAGGCTTTCAGTTATCCCATCAGCAATTCTGTCACATGTACACATGAACTGTTCTAAGATTTGGTCAGATTTAGCCTGTATAGTTTGTTTCATTTCAACTACTTATGTATTTAAATCCAGTACATGATTTAAAAAAAAATACAAGAACAGATAATTAATTCTTAGCATCAAATAGTCCAGACCCTTGTAGGGTTATTTATTTATTTATTTATTTATTTATTTATTTATTT
>JAUBNY010000306.1:462039-472670 GCA_032275445.1 Crypturellus soui | reverse complement strand
AACCTGCCTGGATGCCACCCTGTGCCATGTACTCTAGGCAGCCCTGCTGGAGCAGGAGGTTGGACTAGATGATCTCTAGAGGTCCCTTCCAACCTTAACCATTCTGTGATTCTTTAAAAATCTTTAATTGAGTCCTAAAACACATAAACTTTTGGAGAAATATTCACTCAAATTATTCATAAATAAATCCCTCAACGTTCTTTGCATATAAACATATAAACACTTTCAAGTTTCAAGTAAACACAAAGCTCTCTGGATAAATTAAACTGGAAGATTAGTAAGGAAATACAATGTATTACTTAAAGCTTTTTTTTTTTTTTTAATGTTAAAACTGTGGTGGAGTAACAGAATACGTTTTGATCACCAAAACAGTGACCTACTGTTTATAAATTGTTTAACCAAGGCAGGTCAGTAATTACCTGATATCCAGGCAAATAACAATGTCAAAAGAGAGAGAAAGAGAGAAAGCAAGCAAGCAGCAAGCAAGTTATGAAAAGAACGAACAATAAAATGTGCAACGTAAGGTTGGCACATACAGAAAACAATTGATATGGAAAAATCTGATACAACCTGGCACTAATCTTAGGCAAAAGCAGTTGAATTAAATATTAAGACTCCTTCATTCATCTTGGTTAATATTTGTTTATGCTCTTTTTGTCCTTCTTTTTCTCAGCCTATTACTAGGGCTTGGAGTAAGCAAAATATGTACACTATAAATCAGATTAGAGACTTGAGAATAGCTAGTTTGGCAAATAGAGCAACAGATCAGACTTCTGTAGAATAAAAGTTTGTGTTAAAACCGAATAGTGTAAGAACTTGCAGGAAAATCATCAAGTAATAATAAAACCTATCATTATGTAAGATCTATTACATAGGCAATTGCATGATATCATCATACAATATCTATTACATAAACTAAAACAGAGTTGCATTATATCTGAAGGAAATGAATCAGCATTATTAATTATGCCTAATACTTTTCACAAATGAATTACATGTTTGTGAAAACCATCAAAAATGTATAAATTGGTAATATAACTATAGTTCAGATTCACAACTCATGAATCAGTAAGATGACTTTTAGAGATACATGACTTATAAATCTATCATATGATTTAGTGTACATGCCAGTCTGCTGATAAGAAAATATGAGATGTAATTATATCAGTTCTTAAGACCAGTTCTTAAAGTATTTTTTAAAAGGGCACAAACATTAAATGCTGCAGCAATATTATTACCTGACCTCAGCTTAGGCTGGAAACTGTACAAACTCTGATCTACAAAAATAATTCTCATGACTGTAAGAAGAAATTAATTTGACAATGGGAATGTCTAGATCTACCTTACTTTGTTAAATCAAGCATGTGTGCCTGACAAATAGAGGTAGGTGAAATGTGCTATGCTCAAGGACAGAACTGCCATCCGGAGAGATCTAGGAAGGTTCCTGTAGGAATCGACCTACAGGAATGTCATGAAATTTAGCAAACTACAAAGTCCTTCACTTGCATGGATGAACCCCCAGGAACATCACAGACTGGGAACTGACCAGCTAAGTAGCAATACTGACAGAAAGGATGTAGAGGTTCTGGTGGACACTAGGCTACAAACAAGTCATCATTCAGCTTCCTAGTGATGAAGGTTAACAGCATACTGGCCTGTGTCAACAGGATTGTATAGTGAGGGAACAGATTGAAGGAAGTGAACATTTCCCTTTACTTGGTCATTCTTAGATCACATCTGGAATTTTATGTACAGTTAAGAGCCACATGGCAGTAATTACAAGAGGATTATCGAGAAGAGGCAGCCAGGCTCTGTATTGAAGTGTACAGTAGAAGAATGAGAGACAATGGTCATAAATCAAAACAGAGGAAGTTCTGACTAGATGTAAAGGGAAAAAAATCACTATGAATGATCACTAAGCTTTTGTACACATATTCCAGAGAGGCTATGAGGTTTCCCTTCCTTGAGGTATTCAAGACCAAAATAGTCAAAGCCCTGAGCAACTTGGTAAGTTCACCACTGTTTTGATGAGCTATGATTTATTGCTTTTTTTTTGCTTTTCTTTTTTCCCTGTTGTGAGATGTTTCAATATTTAGTAGGTGTCTTGGTTTGCATTCGGGTGATAACTGAAGTGCTATTCCAGGGTAGTTAATAGTCCAATAGTTAGATACCACACTACCACTTCTTTGGTAACTAATACCACTTTAGGTCTTAGAATCTCTGGAATATCTGGAGTACTTGGGCTGAAATAGCGATTACACTTAGGAATGACAGAGATATTTTAATAAAATTAATTCAGTACAGCAGTTTGATGTTCCAAGGCAAGCAGTGACACCTGTGTACTCTTTTGTCTAAAATAAAAGAATGTAAATAGAGTTTCCTTTATATACTCTTAACCTTAAGAGAGGTTAACCACATTTATGAGACTAGAGTCTATTGCACATCTTATGAAGTAAGTGTGTAGACCGGACGAGACCAGCAGAATTAACAAGAGTTAATTCTACTGCTGATGGCTTGGGCTGGGTTTATGCAAGTAGAGACCAATGAGTTGTTTATTTTTTGATTCAGCAGAGATCATCAACGAAAGACAAGGAGTTATGAGCTACCAGTCTAATTTTGTTGTTGGGATGCAGAGTCATGGGGTCTGTGGTTATTATGTGCCTGTTTTGGGTATACAATAACCTAGCTTGATTTTCAGTCTAGCTTGATTGAGAATTGTTGCAAGGAAGGACAATAAGAGTATTTTAAGAGTGCATTTATGGTTTGAATAAAATAGTGGAAAGCTCTCTGAGATAAATATGGATTTAAAGTATGGTTTAGAGTACGAGGCAACAGGAGTAGATGTGATGATTTTATTTCATTTTAAAGGATAGATTGAATGCTGGCCCAAACAGAAACCATCCATAAAAATTTAACTTTAGACATGACAGAATTACTGTTCATCATGTTTATAATATGATATTAAGAAATGAAGTCAAGTAAATTTAACCTTTGTGTCACACAAATTGACAGGACTCAGAATAAAGTCTATAACTAATAAATATATGGACAAATAATGATGGATTCTGTTGGTACTTTTACTGAGGTCATTTTACAAAAGTTCTTTAAAAAGATAAGCTGACATGATATAGAAGAGAAAGGTAACCATAACAAAGGAGAGCTACATGGAAAATCTGTTTTTCAAAGCCTGTAAGAAAAAACAGTAAAAAGACTAAAAGTTCTGCAGCCAGAAAGGACAGTGCTTAAAGACCTGAAAGTTATGAATGAATGCATAACACCTATTAAAAAAAGAATCGAGAAAATCCAAAAGAACCCTGACAAGGGTAAAGGAGATCATTATAACCAAGTAATCTTTTTTCAAAAAGACTTATTTCTATCCAAATGAGAGGAATTGCATAGGTCAAAAACTTTAGTTAAAAAAAAAAGACATAAAAAATGATTAAGCATTGTTTTCCAAATTTAATACCTTTTTTTAGAAAAGCTTCTTTAAACACATCAGGACAAAACATCCGCCAAAATTCAGTTGAGTCAATGGGTGATAATGAAGGAGCCCTTGTAAAGTTGTAGAAAAACAAAGGGATAATTTTGCACCTGTATTCACAGAGGTGTTCTCAAGTTGAAGACTTCTTGGTGATAGACTACTGAAACAGATCAATTTAACCCAAACCTTGATAAGGGCAAAAGAGAACATACCATAAACATATAAAGCAAAGAATTCATTGTTAGACTAATTAAAAGTTTATCAGACTCAAAGTTCCTAGCTGCATCTATAAAATCCCCCAAACTTTATTAATATTACAGTTAAAGTTGTTTGTCAGGAAACAAACAAACAAAAAAATCCAAAACTTCCTAGTATCTCTCCCTTTCCTCTGTGCAGTGCTCACCAAGGTGGACTTTAACCTTTACTCCTCAAACAGATTGGGTCTTTCATGAGAAGTCACCCGCAAGACCGGTGAACAGCAAGATCAGCCAAGAGGTATATGAAATTTGTAATCTTCCTCCCTCTCTGAAGTCCTCTGGTGCTCATTCTAATGCTTTATTCTGCTTGCCTGCCTCCTTCTCACTGGTTCCTAGTGAGAGTCTGAGAGATGCAGGAGAGCTAGTTACACAGTGATTGCCAGGGATTGTTAGTTTTGCCATAGTCACAGAGTTAATGCAAACCTGGACTTGGATAGTTGCTAAAACAAGGTAAAGGACATAAGAAAGCTCATAGAAGTCTTGAAACCCTGTGCTGTCTGGTTTATATAAAGTCTGTGGCCTCTTTTTATTAATGGCAAAAATTTCATTTATGGCACAACAGGAAGAAGTATTAATTATGGTGAGAAATATCTGCCTAAAAACTCCATATTGATAGAGGACTGGTGTCTGACTGTTTATTCTGAAAGGAATTCTATAGAAGTGCAAAGAACACAGGGATATATTTGTGCTGGAAAAAGCTAGAGCTATTTTTAAAAAATAGCTTAAATTAGAAATCTCACCTACTGGAAAAGAGCTAACCCCACTTTTGCAAAGCAAAATTTTTTTCTTTCACTTCAAGAAGTCTTCTTGAACACTTGTTTTATATTAATAAAAATAATTGTCAGATTAATAATTATTAAAAGATAAGAGGAACAAGTAAGAATCAATAATTAGCTTGTATCAAAAAAAGGCTTCACAGAGATCTGTGATGTGAGTGAGAGCTTTTTAACAGATTAATTTGGAGAAATTTGGAAACTGAGATTAAAAATGTTTGCTAGGAAAAGTTTGATATAAACTTATTACAGGAAAGTGAACTCTGAACGTTTGACAATACAGCATATCTGTATATAAATGGAAGATAGAATTCAATGTAGATATGTGCAGAAGTAATACTTTTTTTTTTTTCTTTTTCCTTTTGACTGCATTGGTAAGGAAAATCTTATTATATATTCAGATAGAATAAGGGATTTTAAAAAAGCTATATGCACTCAGGGAAGCCATAAATGTAATTCAAGGCATTTTTTTCTGAAAACATCAGTTCCATGCTCATCAGAGAACAAATGACAAATAAAAGTCTAAGAATTCTTATTATATAAAATGAAAAACATTATTATAGCATAATAATCCTTCATTTTGAAAGTGTACTATTGTACCTTTGCAAAACCACACTTTAAGATGAGATTCAGAAAGTAAGATGATCAGAAATGTGGAATGATTTCTTTACATGTGAAGAACACTTTAGCCTGGAAAAGGTTTACTTGATTTATGATGTGAAAAACAAAAGTCAATTTCAAATTTTACAAAACAGGAAAGAAGTGGAAACTTCTTACTGTTAGCACCTAATACTAGCACATAAGGAAACGCTAAAGCAGCATTTATAGTGGGGGAAAAAAGGTTATTTTTTGGCACTGTGCTAACTGTATCTTGGAATTCATTGATACAAAAAGCTCTGGAAGTCAAGATACAAACACACCCTAAAATGCAAGATATTGGGCTGATGGCCTAATAGCAATTTCTAGAAGAGGAATTTCCTCATCTGTTATTTGTCAGAAGCTGAGAAGACATAACAGAGTAAAGATTCTCCTTGAATGATTCAAAGGGATCAGGCTAGACAAACATTATTTCTTTAACGTCTAGGGTAGATCATCATTTTCATGGGAAAAATGATAATAGAAAGTTTTATAGAATAAGCCTGGTATTTCATATGTTTGAACTTTGTGCTTTTCACAATTTTATCAGGTAACAGGAGATTTTTATTTTCAGTGCAAACACACAGAAAGTAAACTAAATTTGCTCAGTGAGAACAGACAAAAAATGTTGTTCTGTGTCAGAGGAAATGGTGCCTGGAAAAACAAAACTTTGGGCTTTGACTAACATCTGTTTGTTATTCAAATAAATTTCTCTTATTCTAAGAAGTTGAATATCAGTCTAAAGAACTGATAACTAAGATAAGATAATTCTTAATGATTCACAAGAATGATTCACATAAATGTGTACTGATAGCTGTTTGCTGGTGGATTAAACAGTTGTTCAGCAACTGTTCAGTAACTGAAGATGTCTTCTGCTATGCTCCTAGAAGTGTTTTTTCATTTTCTTTAGGCATTCTTTGAATGGAAAATGAAAAATGGTCTGAAATATATGAATGTTTTTCCATTATCATCACCACCCAATTGGATATCCAATTGCTGCCTAAACTCCCTTTTAAATTAAAAGCTTTTGGTTTTTTTTGCTTCCGTTGTTTTTAGTCTGATCTTGAACTGACTTTTTGAAACTTTTTGTTTAGGTCCTCTAAAGCTCAACTCTTTTATTCTATTTTAAGTACTTTGAACTGGGAAAAAATAGTATTAACATTTCACAGATAACTTATCAGTCAGGAGCATCTTGTGTAAAAGTTGTCATGCAGCTATCTTTCTTAAACATCACAGGAAAATATTTAAATTAATCTATTACTTATTCTTTCTTGGAGAGCCTATAAATGATTCAACCCAGCAAAACATATGAAGGAGTATGCCATTTCAGTAATATAACTGTCTGAAATAGAAGTGTTTTAAAAGTCAATTTTGAGTAAGAAAGGGATGCATTTCTTCAAAGGCCATTGCAGCCAGATTTCAGTATCATCTCAATATATAGTGGGAGAACTGGCATTTTTAATAGGAATAGATACTTTAAAATGAAACCTGTACGCTTTGGTGCCATTATACTAGTGATAGCCTCGGTATTTTCAACTGTAATACCACACAGATGTATTGTTAAAATCAAAATATAATCTGCTCTGAGATTGGTATTGCTGATATATACAGCTCCTCTATGCTCCTAAAAAGTCCCCCAGAATACAAACAGCTTTTAAAATGTTGTTCTCTTGTTTTAATTCAATACATCTAACATAATAGTTTTACAAATTATTAATACAAGTTTTGAGAATTTAAAAAAAATGTATTTTAGGGAAAAAAAAGAAAGCATGACCTTCCCTGTTGTACTTTACACAAAATAGAACTACTGAACAGGCTATTTTAAGCCTTTTTCAGTATGCCTAGAGTAGTATATATAGAAATTAAACCATTCAAGCTTTATACTTCATCACTTCATCAGAATAATGAAACAGTGCATTAGGCATTCAACCACCAATTGCAACCCATAGTTTACCCCTTGCATGCACTGATTGAACTGATATACTGAAGGGTGAAAATGAAAGGTGATTACTGATATTTAAGACTTAGAACATGCTGAAACTGCCTGAAACTATGCAGAAAAAAAAGTATTTCCAATTTAAAAAGCACATGTAATTTCAAAAGAGAAAATGAAGGAGGATGCATGTGATCGAAAAATAATCATCAATGCCATCAGCATTTTAAGTTAAGGAATGCTACTTCAAAAATATGAACTGGTAAGAAGGATTCTATCTAAAATAGTTCAGATGAGAAAAGATAGGATAGAATGTAAATAGAGAGGAACATGTTATAGATAGAAAAGGAAGGACATAGTCAATGATTTAATTGCAGTTAAGGTGTCTGTTAGGCTTTTATTTTACTTGGTTGTTCTACTACTATTTCCTCCTTGCCTATGCCAGTAAAAAAGTCTTTAAAGATTAACTTTTCTTTGTTAAACGCACATTCTTCTGAGTGTGTAAACTCATTTTCATTTGTTTTTACCTAAATATAGTTTCAGTGAAGGAAACAATCAGAAATGACTACCAAGTTACAAAGCCATCAAATAGATTTTTCTTTTCTATCATCTATCTAGTTACCTTGACTTAAACAGTTTGAATCTGTTTGAATCTGTTTTGGAAGTTTTAGAAGTTTGGATGTCAAACTTGTGAGTAGTAGCTCACTAATTCTCAGCAGGATCTATGAAGAAAAGTCTTACACTGTTATTGTGATATTGATTTTAGCTTGCATACTTTTTACAGTAAGGATTTATATGGTTATGTTAATCAATAAGCCAAATTCACTGATACTTTGCTCTTCAGGCTTAAATCTGGATAAATTTATGACCTCTGGCCTAGATGATTCTTTTGGGAACTCATTAGTCTCTGTATCTAGAAATGCCTTTTATAGCAAATGTAACTGTTATGTATATTCTGTAGTTTTCTACATTTTTCTTTTAAAGTACTAGAGGTTACTGGCAAAACAGTTATCAGCAAAGACCCATGTGATTGATATTCTGAGTTGCTGGTATTTCTCTTTTCGAAGAAAAACAGATGGGAATTATGTAATTCTGTGGAAATTAGTTAACTGCAGGTTTCAGAGGAGTTATAATCTTGAATAGTTAATTTTGCTTTATGGACTTGCATTATTTTTTTTCAGTCGTATTATAGGAGACTTGAGAGCACAAGATTCGAGTAACACATTTCTCTATAGGTTAATTACTGACTTGGTCAATAAAGTGGCTGAATTCATGTGGATGGTTGACTGAAACATTACTAACCAAATTACACTTAACTGCCAAGATTAAAAAACCTGTTTGACCATCAGTTCTCAGATACTTAATACAAATTTCAGGAAATTGTGAAGGCACCAGAACAAATTCTATAGTGCTGTATTTTACTATTTTAAAATCAGTAAGATATATTAAATTTAGTGAGATTAAACTAAAGCAATAAGAGTAGAACGTGTATAGTTCTGTATAGACTATATAGACACAGAAATACCATTTTTTTAACTTAAGATTAAAAAAATAGTAAAACTAGAGAAATATATGATAAAAATATATTCAGTTAACGTTCTGTTGGGGTGGAGATTAGTGATAAGAAATACAAGATGACGTATCATTAGTTGGCTTTAGCTAAACTCATTTAATTGTTTCAGAAAAAAGTGCTTTTATGTTTTTTTTTATTCTTCCCTAATAAAATGTTAACTTGGAATGTTCACTTTCTCATGGGAAAGAAAAACAAATTTACCTTACACTAAAAGATAAAAGCTCAAAACAGCAATGGCCAACTAATGGTGATGCCTATTCAGAGATTGAACATATTTGCAATAAAAAAAGATATTTTATGTTTATCTATATAAACAGGAAATAAAATATTTGAAGATGTCTTTATATATATTTTTAGTACAACATGTTTGGTAATATTACACCAAAAACTTCACATTATTTCCTAGGAAGAGCTTAAAGAGCTGGGAGACGATCTTTACTACTAAATTCTTTTATTACTAAATTTATTACTATTTATTACTATTACTATTTATTACTAAATTCTTATCTTACTTCTCCTTTCGATTGTCTTGAAGCATGATAAAAAAATCAAACTATATTTGACAGAGCAAAAGAAACTATCAATCAGGATGAATTAGATGAGAAAAATCAACAAACAAAAAAACCCCAACTATCTCCTTGAAATCAAAGTGGGGAATTAATTTAGTTATCCTTATGTTTTCTTTAGTCCTTTATTGTGGAAAATATTTTATTCTGAACACTTGGGAAAACTTGTTTATCTGCTCAGAGGAATAGATTTATGATAAATATTGCCATTCTTCTTAGAGTCCAGTGATACAGTTCTTTTGAGTAAGTAGTAGTCAACCTCACCTTCATTGTTTCCAAAAAGCATGGGTTTATTACTGTGGATTACCTAATCCAAATGGAGTTTTAATGTTCCTGCCTACAGACTGATAATAAATTTGGATCCATTTGATTCCAGTTACTTCAGCTATACTCAATCAATCAGATGTGGCAAAAATTAGCTCCATCTCACTACAGAAGTATCTAAGAAACAGCAACTTCAGTAGGCTGATCTTGTGTAAATCAGCTCTCACTTGTGGGTTTATCCACAGGTTATCCTTCTGTCCTATCTCCAGAGAATTTACAGAACTGAGTTGTCCTGCTGCTAGGAGCTGTAGAAAGCAGAGGAGTCTTAGCAAGTAGTAAGCAAGTATGAAATACTGTAAATTAAAAGCATGAGCATATTCCATGCAACACCATTAGTTGAAGTAAGGAAGCATGATTGTTATTTGAGATAATATAACGAAGCTGTATTTCTCTTTTCCACAGATCATCATATGTGATCTACCCAAAAGATAACATAATACCATATTTCTTCCTACCATGCATGTTCCTGTAAAGGGTAGATTGCTTGAGGTCTTACTTTCTGGATACAGTGAGAGAAGACATAAATTTTATTTTGCTACCAACTACCTTCATTGCTTTTTTTTTCTTGCTAGTTAATGACATCTTTTCTACTACTACTCCTATACAGTGAAAATAGTAAGTTTACATTCAAGAAAACTATAGAGAAGGAAAAGATCCCTCACAACATATATAGTTTCAAAAAATATCTCCCATCTTTTCCTCACTAACTTTCCTAACAACCCTGGACCCCCAGATTTCTCCTGAGGAACTGGACTTTAAATATTTCAAGTGTGTTTAATAGATATTTCAAGATAAAATATTTCAGACATACAGTGGGTGCTTTTACTCCACACAATGCTTTGGAGTAGGAAAGACAATTTATAGCACAACCAATTTCCTGCAGTCATAATTCATAAAGAGTATGTATTGTTGATAAAAACACCCCAACCCCAAATCAGCAGGGATAACCATCTGTTATTACTGTGTTACGCATTCAGACATGATGTGCATGGCTAACTGCCAGGTGTATGCCTGAGAAATGGGAAGGAGAGCATTTCCTACTTACCACACTGGCTAAAAGGTTGAAAGGTGGGCAGACTATTCTGTCT
>JAUBNY010000306.1:425036-439854 GCA_032275445.1 Crypturellus soui | reverse complement strand
CTCATCCAAGACCTCAGAAACACTTGTGATCCATAGTCTGGCTGTAGCTATAGCCTGTACCAGATGCAAGAGCTCTTCCCTCATTGCATCGCAGCCAGGCAGCTCTTGGCTCTTGCCAGTCTCTTACTTATGTTACATGAAAGCTGGTGCCCTGACCTGGGGCAGGACAGGCCTGTAGGAACAGGGCCTGGTGCTTTAGCAAATAGCTTTGTCCTTAAAAAATCATGTCATGAGAACTGTGTCCTAATCAAAACTATAGCTGATAGCCTTCTCTGAGAATGTGTTTCTGATGATGCCTTGATGTGCACCCTGCACAGCTCACAGTCCACTCTTTTACCATGGAATCAGACATAAAGCAAAAATAACACCTACACCTATCAAGAAAGAAAAGATGTAGTCATAATATGAGTTAAATACCTAACATGGTTACTAAGATAATAATAATAATAATAAAACTCAGAAGACAGAGACTTTTTTTTTTAATTTCTCTGATAAAGTAGGAAGCATCAATGTATAATAACATTTCATCTGGAACAAAACTGAATTCTCACTGTCTTGGACATTTTCATCACAGTTTTATTCTGTAACAGAAAAAACAGGCAACATCCCCAGTCAACAAAGATGGCTGTTTATAGCTTATATGTAAAAGATGAATTCCCATATTGAGTTATGAGCTACAGAGGGAGAAATTCAATCATCCTAACTAGGCAAAGATATTTAGCTGAGTGTGCAGAAGGAGAAACATTTGAATCTATTGAGACAAATTAGACAAGGTCTCTTCTGAAATCTGGTATAAACTATTCAGAGCTATTTTTCAAAAAGGAGGAGAAAACTGGAAACTTCCAAAACTGAAAAGAGACATATATAAGAAATAAATGGAGTCAAACAAGTAATTTAATCTAGTTTGAATTATTTAAATATGGTGAGAAAAAAAAATAGTTCCAAGGGAGACATGGCTGGCAGGTATAAGTAAACCATTTAGTACGTCTTGAATAAACACAGCTATGAGACAAAAAATATTTTGATTTTTTGCTCCACTTTAACGTTTATAAGCTGACAACCATGTTTGAATTCTTAAGATACATCCGCACTGGAAGTAACTGGGAAAACTTCAGTGGTGGGAAAACTTCAGTGGCAAAAAACATCCTTCAATAGTGTTCTTTTAGTTTATTCTCTTTTTTTTATCATTGTTTCCATTTTCTAATTAAGTTAATAGTACATTCAGAATAACACACAGGAAAAATATTCAATATTTTTGCATTTTAATATCTACAAATATAAAGCCTTGAAAGCGTTTTAGACCATGACAAATTGCAACATCACTTGATTTGTTATTCTAGTAGTTAACTGTCACCATTCTTAAAATATTGTATCTCCCTTCCAAATTATTTTTTTCTTGTATGAAATTCCATTTATTAAAAGTTAGTATTCCTTTACTAGATTAAAATCTTCCGATTGGTAGATGTCCTGTCCCACTGTAGATACCTAAAATTATAATCAAATCCCTTTTTAGGTTTCAATAGAAAGATAAGTAGAGTCCATTTTCTTAAAGTATTTGTTTCTCATAGAAAAGCATGTCTTTCTGAACTTTAATCATTATTGTAACTCTTCTTTGAGCGCTCCACAGCATTTCAACATGCTTTTGAATGATATAACTAAAATGATATTTCAGAAGGCATGCCACTGAAATCTCTTCTATTTTCATATTCATTAGTAGCATCTGTAAAGTGTAGAAACAGTGGAGGACAGCCTTAGCCCCACACAACGGTCTGTACACCTCTTTCAGCATCATTATTTTCCAAAAAAAAAAAAAAAAACCCAAAAAAAGCCAATTTCCCTGTCCATATGTGCATGGCATTGCATTTGTCTGAATTAAAGTTTAGCCTGCAGTCTTTTGAATATTAACAAATCAAGACAGAGCTACCTCTCTGGTGTATTCATCATCACTTTTGCTTTTATATTCTTAAGATTCTTGGTGAAAATAACACACATTCAAGTAAAGCAAGTTAACATTGCTATAGGAAATTATCAAGATCCCAGATAAGTAAGAATGCAGCTATCATCAAATTTAATTACAACTTCTCAGTGAAATGTAGAAATAATGTTTTGCTTCTTTATCATCTCAAAGAGCATGGGAAAACTTTTTGGTCTCTTTTATTTCAGAAAAAAGCAAAATCTATACTTGCATTTGACATCAGTGTCACACCTTTGAAATCAGACTGCTTATTGCTTTAAAACTCTATTTTTTTCTATATATTCCAGTATAATCTAGTTTTGAACAATCAAACATTACTAGAAATATTCACGTGCCATGTTTCTAGGCATTGTTACCAAAGTTACCAAAAGTTAATTTCAAAAGCTGTCTCTGGTGCAACTGGGAAAATATGGAAGCAATTTTGTGTTTGTTACATATATTTCAGAGCCTCTAGCTTTAGACTTTGAAATAGTAAGACTATTTTCATTCATGTCCCAATTACAATCTTCATTTAAATGTCATTCTTATAACATTTTTGAAAGAAAAAATGAAAACTATCAACCACTAACTAAAGGCTGCCTGGATTATTATTATCTCTCAATAGAAAGTAAATCTTTAATAATGCTGATATGAATCTGTTGGTTGTCTGTTATGCAAGTTCACAGGAGAAAATGAAGAGAGATACCCAAAAAGGCTTAAAGAAGAGGTGGATCTCCTCAAAAGATGGGGAAATTGAATCAGATACTGTGATAAGATCAGATACTGTTCTGCAGAGAAAACTGAATTTGGACTCTTGGTCCAAATAGTGGAACCCATTTTTCCATCTTAGATGAAAAAGAAAATAGGTATAGCATGCAACTAGCCTTTGTGAATCCTATTTGTTTTCCACTTCTCCGATGCCCTCCTTCAATTTTCCTTTCATTAAGGCTTCTTTTGTGCCATCTAATTAAATAGCTTTCAAGGATTCAGACTTTCATACTCACCAACAAAAGAATCCTCCTTGATGAGTCTCCTCCTCTGCTGTCTCCTTAGCTGTTTCTATCATAGCAAATAGAAATAGATTCCTATCCTGTTGTCCTAAAAATATTGACTTGTTAAATATTTGTAAGCCTTCACATATAATTAACAGTGTGTTATATTTTTCCTGCTGTTTTATAATTATGTGAGTTGGTTTAAAAGTATCGGTAGAAAGGATATAATTTTCTATTCAATTTTATAAACTCTTGGAAAACCAATATTGTTCTCACGTTAAGGGGTACATTAAGATACATCAATGTTTAAATGAGTATCAGCAAGTAAATGAATGAACAGTAGATGAAAAGAACAGATGATAACAGGAGTAAAGCAAGGGATACTACTCATGAAAAGAACAAGAGGAATTTAAATCTGGGTATTTTTAATTGATAAATGAAGTACAGAATTGTTAGCAGCATGGCTTTGAGGGGCTTGGGGTAAAGGATAGTATAGAAAAGTCTCTATCCCTCATGAACTCTCTGTCCTTCAGTAGAAAGAGGTAGTTTTTATGTAAAGCAAAGATGAAGTATAAAGCCCAAAAGCAAAAACTGAGCTCACCGATTCAGGCATTTCTATACCTTAAGACATTTTAAGGCCAGGAATTTTAGGGGTTTTATTAGGCTTATGTTAGCATATTTATAAATAGACAGGTTAGAGGTAAGCCTGAGGAGAGCCCAGGAGTTGGCACAAAGTTCTACCCGCACAAAAAACGTGAGACCTACACCAATAACCAATATTGAATTGATACTATTGAACTGATACTGACCACTATTCATATTTCAGGGATGACAAAAAATTAATTCTAAACCAACTGAACTTGGATTACAGGACACATTCAGCCCAGACGCAGTCGTGAATCAAGAATAAACTCCCTGAGGATCTGTGGAAGACCAAACTAAATGCACAAGGCATTGAAGCAGCTAACTGCCAGAATGTCCTGAATTAGCTTTGTCTTTATATAGTGAAGAACAATTGAATTTTTGCTATTTACCTTTCAGTACAGTAAAATGACACATAAAACTGAAGAAGCTGTTTAAAAATTACTAGAAAGTTTAAGTAACTAGGTAAAAAAGTTTATAGCTCAGAAGAGTAATAAGTTAAAGAGAAGCAATAAGTTAAAGAGAAGCAATAAGTTAAAGAGAACTTACCAGTAAATTTCCTCAAAGATCCAGTTCAGAGGTGATTTTTTTCCTATGTTCTTATTTTGGCAGAATAAATAAGAGTATTCTAAAATGAAAAAAATAGGTGTTTGGGAGCTGATACCAAAGTGGAGTAGAATGTCATCCAGAAAACACTAGATAAACCAGAGATGGAGCAACAGAAATTATATGAAATGTGATAAACAAAAGAGTTATACTCCTGGCAGCATAGGACAGAAACTTTAACTAAATGCTTGTAGATGAATTCAAAATTAAGATTTACTCAGCAAAGGGCCATTGGAGAGAAGAGATGGAAGAAGGAAGGACTAGATGAAATTTGATCTTGGGCGAATAGATGAGTAACAAAATGAAAGCTTGGATGTGCTGCCTTCTGAGATGTAGCACTTCTGAGGTGTATGAGGCATAAAGAGCAAGAGGGAGAAGTATTTAAAATAAAGAGAGGTTAAACAAAGGATTATAAACTGGCCATGGATAAATTTACCTGGAATTAGAAGAAGGATCTAATTGTTACAAATGGAAAGTTGAAAAATCAATGAGACAAGTATGGGAAGTCTCTAACTAGTCTAAAATAATATCTGGATGCAATAATGGAGAAAATTACTGTAGTATTGATTGTCAGAGCAGCATGCTGATTTAATGGATCAGGCAGATATTCCAAGTTCTCATTAAAGTCTACACTATTCTATCCAAGAGATCGGCTGAGCTTTTCCTATGAATGTCCTGGATCAGCTATAAAGAGCCACCCAATCACATTTTCTAAAAAAATGCAAAAACATATCCTGAGGGCTTTAGCATAGCAGTCTAGGTCTGCTAGAAGATTCAGGATATATTGAGAATGTCTTTAATATAAAAGGTTCCTCTTGTCAGTAATTCACTTCTTCATGTACAGTAAATGTAATGCACTATTTTCAGTTTTAGAGGTTAAATTTCTTCACCAGCTTTTTCCTTATTGTATAAAATATCTCCTTTTTACTTATTGTATAAAATATCTTAAGTGTCTGCCACATCTAGTCACATAAATGTTGCTTACTTAAATAACTTCACCAGGACCAGCCGCAATTAGTCTGCAGTTGCCTGATCCTGCTTCTAATAAAATTTAAATCCATTTCAGAGAAGCAGACTCATTTATGGCATTTACAGAAAGCAAACTAGTAGTGGAAAAGACCTTCAAATAGTACTTACACAGTTCTCTTCTTAAGCACATCAACTCTGCTAAACAGGTTTGGGTCATGCCAGGTGGTGGTGATATTCCTGCCAGATGAATATATATGATACCAATCTTATGCATGCTGGCCTCCTGAAGGGTTAATTTTTAAGAAGCATCTCTTGTAAATGCAATCATGCAAAGCACAAGTTTTTCTTATTTGCCTTATCTTGGTTACAGAATGAAGAAAAATATCAGGTAATTTTAAAATCTGTTGATTTAACTAAATGAGGACTCCTTGTATTACATTTAATTGAAGAAGTGAAAGACCTCGAGGTTTTCTTTCTGCTTCATTTCCTTCTCATTTTTTTCTGTGTGGGGGAAAATAGAGAACATGCTTCAGAGATCCCAGCCTCCTGCATACATATTCTGAAATATATAAAAGAGATATTCAAGGAAAAGGCTTTTTTTTTTTTTTTTTTTTTTTTTGCCAAACACCACTCCTTGCAAAACTAATAGTATTTTATCATTTTTGAGCTTATGATGCTAATTTGACCCCAAATTTCCCTTTGAACCTCATTCAGATATAATTTTGTAATGACAGAAGATCCAGTAAAGTAAAGTCACAGAGCTTTTATTGCTGCAACAGAATTTGTAGGTAGGTAATGAGGAGTTCAAATGAATTAATTTTAAGAGTGGGACAATTAATATTCACAGCAGAAAGAATTCTTCAATTTTTTTTCTGAGGCAAAGACAATTAAAGTCTCTGGCATTTACCTCTTCATTTGAATTTAATAACAACACAGTCGGTTTAAACTTTTCTGGGGGATATATGTTAGGACTAAATGGTATCCTGGGATTTAAATTCAGTTCACCACACCATATTTGAGAAAACTCCATTTAACTAATTAAAATCCAGTAAGAAAATAGACAGAGTGTTTGAGGATGGCTGAGCACAAAGAGCAAATGGCACCATTTTCCTTATAAGACAAAAATAAACTAAAGAATACACAGAATATGATTAGTAAAACATTTAAAGTATTCAGAACGTATCAAACAGTATGAAGTCTTGAATAAATCATGGGTGATGCAAAGATTCCAAAACAAGTATTAACTGTTAGGTGTTTAATCTAGTAATGGTTTTGTTCTGTTTGTTTCTTTTTCCTTAGATAATGATCAATTTATGGTTATTCTTTTTAAATAATCCTTCTATTACCCCCTATCCATCTCAACGCACACAGCTAAATGTCTGTTCTCCATGTTTTGGTAAGATAGTGCTACAAGGTAAATACTCATATGCCACTAGACATACTATCATCTGGGGAGATATTATAAGCTATAATTCTTATTTATTTTTCAAAGGAATATGTCTATCAATGAGTTACCAAGTTAAAAAAAATCATTTTAGTGTTTGTGGAATATTTGGTTATACAAATATCTGAAAACCATGTGTTATCAAGTGGAGTGAATTTGAGAGTATCCTTTTGAGTAAATTTTCATTTAATACATTATCTGTCAACAAATTTATAGATTAAGCTGCTTACATTCCAGTCTATTAAATGAGGAAATATTTTTTTTTCATATTTCTGCAGATAAGGATATTTTAAAAGACACACTATTCTTTTCAAACTGAAGTAACCGTGATTTATATGAAAATTGATATCTTCATCCTTTGGAACTAGGAGAGTTTTATAGTGTCTCTAATAAAAACTCTAAATTTAAACTGACAACCTAAAGAATGGAAATTTTTATAAAAAATAGATAAAGAAAATAAGAGTGAAATGCTTTCTGAATGTGTAACAAAAGATATATAATAAAAAATGGACAAAACAGCTGCATAATTTACACAGGATTTTTTTTTCCTTTGCTGATGGAAATATTGTGTATTAAAAAAGTATTTATTTCTACTATTTTTGGAAACCATTATTTAAGGGAAAATTGAAATTAAGGTTCTGTGTAGTAGCTGCATAATATATGTGATATTTCTGTAAAGGTTACTAAAACTTTTAAAAAAAAGATATAATCTCTTGGACTTTTGTTCTTTAGTGAAAACAAAAACAAAAGCAAATCCTGATGGCTTTTTCTTCATCTGAGATCAACCTCAAAAGTTCAAAATGTCATTCTGAAGAAGAGAAACAAGTCTAGATCCTGTCATCTCCACTATGCACAATGTCTCATGTGGCAGACATCACTCTCCCAGTGAATTTAAATGGTATTTGTAATCCATATGAAGTAAAACAACCATGTTCTAGTATATGCAAATATCAAGCATACACCTAAATAAGCATCTTGTATATACTTACAATATGAATTATTTCTCTAAACTTTTATTCCATTAGTTTTACTTTTCTCCCATTTACATGGACATAGCATCTAAAAATTTAAGTGCAAGAGTTCCCCAAAAGAGTATTTTTCTTTAATGTGCAATGTATTATAAATGAAAAGTTTCCTGTATTATTACAAATCATTTAGAAATCATGAGTTACAAGTAGCAAATATTATTGAATTCTCAATCTGAAGGTTATCTAAATATATTGGACCTATATATATATTTGCTCTTTGCAAAGTAATAATTTTCTCAGGACTTAGAAATTGTTCAGCATTAGCTCTTCAAAATGACAGAACCATAAATGCACAGTCAAAAGATCTATTAGATATTCAAATAACAAAAATACATTATATTTTTAGACACTGCCCGTATATTTTAAGGCTAAAGGTGATGGAGGTTCTAACACATTTTTCACTGTTATGTAGCATAGTTATGATTATTTAATGTTCAGTTTTCATTTTGGAATTCAACCAGACTATCCATTTTTTTTTGATTTCTTTCATATTTTTTTCCAGCAATATGGCTATAAGATGAGTGATCAGAGTGCTAAACTTTTAACCACCTACTCATGCAAGAGTAACATTTTTTGGAGCTGTGGGCATTGATTTATGTTAATGAGTAAGGTATTAAAAAAGTAAATGACCAGTTCTTCCCAGAATTTCTATAAATCAAAGTCTAACTAAAGTCACCATATCCCAGTCCTAATTACAGCAAATACTTAATCGTGCATATATACTTATTCAGTATAGCACTTAAATACATAAAATTAAATTCATGCTTAGGTTCAACTGGTTTAGTGAGGCCTAGCAGATGTTCAAAGTTATTCATGCATTGGAAATTTTATTTAATAAGGCTTTCTAAATTGATTCCTTCTACTCTCTTTCTAGTGTTCTTTCAGTGCATCTTTCAATGTGGTTTGTATCACAGTTTCACTCTGTGAAATCTCCAAATTAAGCTGCATTTATAATGCTGTTATTATTTTTCTATTATTAAAAAAGCTTCTACTTGATAGCACTTTCTGTTTGTTTTTTTGAGAGTCATTCAGCACGTCACTCTTAAACTGGTTATGAACTCTATAATGACGGCTGTACTTATAGATCCACTAAGAGGGAAGATTATTACACATGGTTCTATGAGAGCTTTCCTTGCATATCTAGAACTATGACTGATCATAACTTTAATATGATATGACATAACATACCGTATTCCTTCTAGCTATAACGTTCCTTCTTCAGTAAGTTATTGCATGGATCTGTAAGAGAGGTAACAGTCTTCACTGAAGAGTGTTTCCCTTTGCATAACAATGAATGAGCCTCTTTTATAAGATGTTGTGTGGGTTTTTTTAGACAAAAATGATTGGCAGACATCAGCAACTTATTCTCTGAAATACAAAGGTAAAATGTGTATTTCATTTTTGGCCTAAGATTATATGGCCTATCAGGATAAATAGGAAGAGTGTAAGAAAGACTGTCTTGAGTAGTAAAGCAAATGATTTACTAGCTGATATTGTGCTTTGAAAGGAAACTTTCCCCCATAGGAATGACTATTAACATATGATTTCTCAATGAAAGCTTCCCATAGTTCATTCATTGTACACACACACAATATGCTTTACATATGTATGAATTATACATATAATGAAATTCATCTATGCTTTTTCACATATTTAGTCAGTCTGAAGTGACTGAAAATTCAAGTGAATGATCTAAAGATGTCAGTTCCTGGCATTAAATATTACCTGAAGTTGATAAAACAAGTGAAGGAATTACAATAGATTTCCTATATATATAAGGAAATATGTACATATATACATATACCTATACATATATGTATACATATATATTTATATGTATATATCTTCCTGTCCTGTGAATATGTCTTTAATGAGTGCCTTATGAAAGCAAAATCCATATTTGTCAATAGAAGAAACTGAAACCCTGCTAACATAAAACGCCATATTAGCACCTCCAGAAGGATTCCTAGAGTAGAACTTCAGATTATTATTTTTTATTATCTTTTTTCTCTTGACAGTTGTTGAAAACCCCACACTAGACTAGATCCTGCAGCCATGCACAGTTAGCAAATGCTCCTGACCTTGCAACAGTAGAATATGGAAAATACAGATGCTGAATTTTGCAGAGGATAATTGGGAGGTGACTGATCTGAGTCACTTAACTGCTTTTGATTTATCTTGATGAGGGTGCAGGTATAGACACTTGCTCAACTGTAGTGCTGTGTCATTTTTCTTCTTATAAGACTTATTCTGAACTACATCCCTGCATAAATTGCTAATACTATAATAAGCTAGTCATACTGAAAGACCTAGTCATTTACTTTAGATAGTCTAGTTACTTTTACACAGTCATTCACTGTGTAAGACATAAAATAAAGCCATTGTTAGCAATTAATTTTAGCTTTAATAAATCTTCTCACCCCAAGGATTTAACCTTACTTCACACACAAAATTATTCACTTTTCCTAGTTCATGAACTCTTTATTAACTAAGTCACCGTTTACGATAAAAATTCTCATTTATATACTCCATAAGGAAAGAAAAATATCATTTCTGACAGAAAATATATTGACACTATTGTCACAATGGTGATTAACCTATATCAGAGAAGAAACAGTTCCTCAGAGATATGTAGATGAGTCAATTAAAGCAATTTATATATCAGTCAATCTAATGGATATTCAATAAATAAATATCTTTTGATGAATTGAGAAGAGTGGAGCCCAAAGGAATACTAATTATATTAGGATGGTGCAATTACACTAGAAATGTTGAGTAAACAGCATCACAGACTTGCATTTATCAACTGTTAAAAACACATGCATTGGAAGTAATGATGACATTTCCTCTCAACAGATTCTGTGAAAAAGTCAGGCCTTTCAGAACTTCTGCTAGTGTTTGCTCGATGCTAATATCCAAAATGGAGTTCAGAGAGGAGCTACAGAGCCAGAATATGTATTATTATGTATATATATGCAAATATTCTCAGCAGTGCTCTTTCAACTCAGTGGGCTAACTTGCCTTTGGCAAGGAAGGAAGGACTACAAGGCTAAGTATCCTTCAGCTAGCAGAAAATATGAAAAGCCAAATGAAAACTTGCACATAAGGAAGCAATATCCTCCATTTAATATACTGAAAACCATGAATACCTAAATGTCTAAACTAATTTCTGACAATGAATCTACAGGTGTATTGGACAAATCACTTTTAAGTTAATTAAGTCCTCCTGAAACTACAGATAATGATTCTTTGTGTCCTCTAAGTGTGTTTTGTAACTGAACTATTTGATTACTGCTCACAAGGTATGTTGAAGCCCAAATCAAAGGAGATCAGAATGCAGTAAAAATCATTAGTAAAAATTAATACACTTTAGCCAACTAATAGAGATAACACGGTGCCTTGTGAAAAGTCCATATCACATGTACCTAGTTACATTCAGAGTAACATCATCGAGTATTCCCCAATAATTAATGTACTGAAAACTCTACAAAATTTATATCAAAAAAACACATTTTTCCCTTTTCCCTTCTTCCATCCCATCCCTTCCTTTTCTTTCCTTTTCCCATGAAAAAAAAATCCTACTGAAGACATATCTTTTTGAATGTTTGATAAAGTGTATTTAACCAAAGCTTCCAAACAAGCCGTATTAGCATCAATAATACTTAGTTTAAATAATATTTTTATCTACTTGCCTATATATGATATTTATAAAAGGGGGTAAAGGTAATTTTAAGCACCACTGATGAGTAAAATAAAGGCTTTGAACATCTGTAAAAATTGTGGTGCACATAAGCAAAATAGATACTCCTGTGGACCTGGTTATGATGAGAAATTAAAATCAAATGTCTGAAGCAAGTTTTGCCTTAAACCATACGTAAAGGAAGTTGGTGCAGTATGAGTCTGAGAGGACTGAACAGCTAAGGAGTAACTAACTCCTGTATTACTTCAGTTTTCAGTATGGTATATGAAAGCAAATAAGCCTGATTTTCAGTTTAGTTGAATACAGCAGGTAAAAACTGCAAAGCTTAGGATCTGTTGTGTGAATCCTTTCAAGATGCCACCGTGAGAAAATCAACAACCAACAGTGGATCAGGCAAAAACAACTCAAGCCATCACATTTTGCTTCACAACTGTAAATGAGTCAGAGCCCAAGAAGAGAATTATATTAAGTCAATATATCATAATAAAAGATGAAGTGCATTCATCACTTAATGTTTTTCTCACACTCGTATTGCTACAATTCTCTTAAACTGTTATGGAAAATCAAGCATATGGGTATTTTTTTCAGTAATCATGAACAGTCTTTTAGGGGGTTTTATTGAGCAATGACCAAAATGTTTTCTAATCCGAAGAGAACTCCCATATTTCCAATTTCTTTTCACAACACTGTGTGCACGTTATGTGTGTGTGGAGGAAAGTTTATGCATAAATATATGTGTGTGAAAAAAGACTTCTCACTTTGTGAATTTTCCCTGTGTAAACACACACCAGGGTAATTAAAAAAAAAATAAATATAAGAAAAAAAAAAAACAGAAAAATGGGATAAGAATCCTTAATTCTGTGTCAGTATAGGACTAGAACAAAAATTCCTGAGCTGGAATTTGTATTTTTACCAGACCATTTCTATTACAACCATTTTTTTTAATTTTATTTTAAGTGCAAGAACATTTGGAAGGAGAAGTTATTTAAGACTCTGCATAGCAAGAATGAGCAACAGAGGATCTGCAAGGGAGAAAAACATCCTAAAAAGCTAACTATGCTTGTACTCACCTGTCAGAGTCCGGTACTCTCTGATATTCCACACATAAGGAGAGTGTAAGGTTTAATGTAAAAATTTATATTAAGATATTTGACATTACATGGGATTTTTGATTTAGCAGTGTGATTCAGAAATGTACTGAAATCATAATGCAAATGTATTCATGTATATATCACAATACCAATGTGATTGCCATTACTGGTCTCTATATGCTCACCATCGTGACACTGCATGTCCCCAGTCATCAGGAATGAATACACAAATGGTTGAAGCCAGATCAAACCTGTTGCAATCTTCAAAATGTCTTTGTTATTTTTTCAGGTTTTATAACTTATGTTGGGCTGAGCCACATATACACTTCTCATGCTGGTCTGGCTATTCTGAGGGACCCATTTACATTACTTTGTTCAGCTCAGAGAAAAGTTTACACTAGTTAATCCATTCAACGGATATATCTGCTTAAGTAACATTAAAGTCATTCTCTGGTGCCCTGTGTATTGTGGTGAAGTCAGTTCTCTGTACAATAGTTTAACGAGTTACATCCTGCATGACTCCTGAGCTTCAAGGGCACCTCATCCTTTGCTCATCTCCCCTGAACCTTCTTTCATGGTAGGGGTTATTGTATGATTACATCACCAGAGGCAAAAAAAAAAAAAAAGACAGCAGTAGCAGCAACAGAAATACACATATTTATTTGTCTGATTGCATTAATCATTACATAATTGCGGCTTAATGCAATGCCTAATTCTCAAATCTCTTCAGGCAGAGAAGAGCTCCTTTGAACATGCATCTCTAGGCATGTTTAAATATGATTTATACAATCAAACACTACTGAATTACCCACAGTCTTTAAAAAGAGCACTATAACTTGCAGAATGAAGACACTGGAACTTGAGCTAACTTTGAAGTTCACAATAATAAGGTTCCATGTCCATGTAGTTTTATTTATGCAAGAAAATTAAATGTGTCCAGGAAGGACTGTTCCCTGACACTATGGTAAAGCACTGAGGAATGTCCTATGTTCATATGATTTTACTCCTTGTTCTCCAAAACAGAGTGTTCAAATCCAGCCTGGCCACTGAGAATTGGTACTGAGTTTTACTACTGCAAATAACAGGCCCTGGATTTGTCTGAAGGACTGTTGGTTGTCACAGGACTAAACTATTTCAGGGAATATTCTTGCAATTAATAGTAATAGACTATTAAGTTCTAGTTTCCGGAAACGTTCCCTGACTCTCTTTAATTTACTAGTATAGAGATACTTGTGCTACTTCGATAATGGACAGCTGCATGTTCTCTTTTCACAGAAACTATTGTTTCTTTCTGGAAAGTGTTTTATCTTCTTTTTAAATAGAACTTTCACCTAATGTTTCACTTATAATACATAATATCAATTTCAGTTTATGCTAAAACACAGTATTATTTGTCAACTAATAGACCATATAGGAGAAGGAAAAATTTGTAAATGTACATTCAGCATATGAAAGAAAAAGTTCTAAGATTAAATAATTCTGACATCTTTGCTCATGCAGAATAAAAACTAATTCCTTTACTCAGCAAGCAATGTAACTAAATTAATGGAGCTATTTTAATATATGTTACCACTCAAAGTGAATGTAGAAGCTTTTGACATTCAGATTGATAGAGTTTGGGCAACAGATCTAATTGGAGAAAAATAAAATCTCGTAGGCACTGAAAGTATATATGACTTTGCAATGACTTTGACAAATTTTTGACAAAACTCTTTTATATGAATATATGGGACAGAGTGCACTCTCAGAATATGATACAAGATGGAGAAGACTAGTTGATATTCCAAGTGGTTTTGCTACCATTCAGAAGGATCTCAACAGGCAGGAGAAATGGGCAGAGAGGAACGTCACGTGCTTCAACAAAAGGATATGCCAAGTCCTGCACTGGGAGGAACAGCTCCAGGTATCACTAGTTATTGGGGCCAACTGTCTGGCAAGGAGTTCTGCAGAGAAGGACCTGGGGGTCTTGGTGGACACCAAGGTGACTATGAGCCAGCATTGCACCCTGGTGTTAAAGGCCAATAGTATCCTTAGCTGTATTAGGCTACTCTTTTGAAGTGAGTTCAATGCATAATCTCAAATTATTTCACTTAGGCTGTACGAAGATATCTTTTACTTTCCTGATTAATATTTCTCTGATTTAGATAAAGATAACATCTTTTTCTTATTAGAAGTGGAAATGTATTGACATATAGTGATTTCAAACATATTTTTTCATTATTATTTTTTCAGCGTACTGTGAATCATTATAAGCAATGTATATGTATTATATTTAATCTGTATACACGATAATTATCATTAAGGTAGTTGTGAAGAATCACAGCCATTTCCTTCTAACACTGCATTTAGGAAGCAAACAGTATTATTCATAAATCCAAACCTTACTACATGT
>JAUBNY010000306.1:410201-420301 GCA_032275445.1 Crypturellus soui | reverse complement strand
TAAGCCAGGTCCAGCAGACGACAAGTATTATGGTGGCAAAAAATCAGGTCCCAATACTGAGAGACCTGCTTAATAACAATTTTTCCAGACCCTGCTCTGCTGTCTCCTCAAACCACTAGAACTCTCACAATCCAGCAGCATACAGCACAAAAAGTGTTCTTCAAGGAATCTTTCTGCATGCTTGTATGCCCTACCTGGATTACATAAGACCAAGGAAACGTGTGAGTTTTCTCAACAGCATACTTGAAAGAAGAGCCAGCAGAAGCACATGTTTTAAAGGCATTAACTTGACAAATTGTTAATAAAACTGCACCGCGGAGCATGCTGACAATTATAAACTTTAGATAGTTATAGCTTAGAGCATGACAGTTATCATTTATGAACAGTTCTGTTTAATGTTTCAGCAGCCTAGATTTTCCCTAAAATGTCACAAAAATGGAATGAGTCCTCTGGGAGTAATCAGTCTATTCAACACCAAGCATCTCTATTTTCTTTGTCTTAGTAGCATCTTTGAAGCATCAGGTCTATCAATCAAGCCCAGCTGACCTGCAGAATTAGGTAAGAAAAAATGTAAGGAAATGAAGCAATAGAAGATTACTTGGAAAGTTGCAAATAGAACTGCAAAACATTGACTAGCAGATTTAAAATGCAGCCCATTTTTTTCACTAATTTTGAACAAATCCAAAATTCCTGAACTTTTCCACTTGCACCTGCTCATTTTTTATTATTTTTACAGTCAGGTGTCTAAATTGCTCATCATAACTGAATTGCCCCACTATTAAAACTATAACTAAAGTTATAAAATTATAACTAAATTGTCCCCCTACGCCTTTCTGTCTGATAAATTTTTTGACTTCAGTGAAAATATTCATTACTTTCTGGTCATTAAAGTATTTTTTAAAGTAGGCAAGTGTTAATGTATGATTTTTTAAAAAATTAATTCTCCTCTACTGCACATGTGGTCTGACCTACTACTTCCAGTATCTGGTTGACCAGATATATCAACTGATCCTAGTCCAACATCATTGTTAATGAGGAAATAAAAGTTATAATCTTTTATGTAGAGTTTTTGTGTATACACAGTAGGCTGATACAAGCACTGTAGTGCTTGATTTGTAAATATTTTTCCATCTTGCTAATTCCCATATCCCAGTTTTACTCATCAAATCAAGCTATATAATATGTGAATGATTGGAAGCTGTGATCTGGATTATCCTAAAGACATAACTGTGCTTCTAAGGTAGCCTAAAAGACAAGAGGAGACCAAGAGAAAGTTACTCTTTTCTGTATGATGACTCTTATTCTTGGCAATAAGGAATGGCACCATTTAGATATCAGTAATTAAAAAACCAAAAAACCCTTACTGAAATGTGTTCATTTACTATTACAAGAGGCTTTATTATTGAAATACTGAATTACTCAAAAAGACTATTCACCTTGTTTGGGATTCTTCCACTGAAACCAGTTTGGACTATAAGTTTCTTTCATCTCTACTTTAACAGATGAAAAAAAGATGATGAAAGTACTTTCTATACAAGGAGAAATAAACTGAAAAAAAAAATCTTAACAGCACTTCTAAATAGACTAAAATAATTGCAGAATATAGTCCAAACTGGTTGTTGGACAACTCATTGTTGGAAGTTATTTCTTCCTCTATGTCTTCTAAAGAATGTTCGTATTTTTTCCTGTAAGAAGGAACCACTACAATGGGATGAAATGGTGACCCTTCATGAAAAACCTTTGGCTTTTCATAATCCAGAACATTTGTCTCGCAGTTAAAAATAAGAATTCAAATTCCCTTGAGCACAGGATAACCTGTAAATCTCACACTGCCATTTAAGTCACTAAACTACTTAATGAGATGAATAACTATGGCTTTCCCCAACAGTGATTTTTTTTTTTCTCAGACCATAATTTTGTAAAAATGTCCATCACATTGGGATTTGAGAGAAGGAATGAGACCCTGAGTTTGTGGGTCTTAAATGTGGAACTGTAGGCAGTTGTGATCTTGCCAAAATACAAATCATGAGGTACCCAAGGAGCAACTTGGAGTGAAAAGTCAAGTGCCTACAGATATTAGGTTTCTGAAGCAGCATATGGCAATAGAGCATGGTTTTTGATCATCTAAGTATCAAGAAACTGATGTCCTCATATGAATTTAGCATCTGTTTTCTTTCATAGAATGTACTCATTTGAATTCTGATCTTGAATTCTCAGATCTTCTGATCTAAGAAAACTTAGAAGTGTCTATGTTCCTATTAGATTTCCAGCCTGAAATTTTGACCAAAGAATGTCAACCTGGACTAGCTTTATTCTTGAATCTGGATGTTATACAATAGAAAAAAAAAAAAAAAAGCAAAAAGCTCCCCAAACATATTCAGAGTTGTCCTTTGATATCTTGGAGTCTTTTTTTTTTTTTAAGTGAGGTCCAAGAACATACAATATATTTTTGAGAGATATTGTAAAGAAAGGAAATACTTTAATATAATATTTTCTAAACTCTAGATTAAGAGCCTTAAGAAACATTTCCAGAAATGCCTTGATTTAAAATGCGCAATATATAGTTGAAATATGAGGGCTAACACAACAACTATCGTTTATTTTGCTTATTTGTATTAAAATTCTTTTGATAATGTTTATTCAGACTTACAGAGGGTAAACAGGTATTCTTGTATTGTATAGTTTGTAGTATATTCATAAGGTTTTCGGCAATTAAATGGAATAATAATTTAACCTTTCTAAAATTTGCTCATGGGTAAATTGGGGTAAATTTTGTATAGCAAAACCATATTTAGCAAGAATTAACTTTCACAACTTAGAGAACTAACTGAGTATCTAAAAGTCAAATCTACTGTCCTTCTGACTTACTGTAAGTATATTCAAGAGCTTATAAAATTTTAATAGCATTTCAAGTATGTTTGAATTCTCCTTTCCAATTAATAATATTTGTCTTGACTGTGGGTGGACACATTATACTTTTTATTCCAGAAAACCTGATGTTTTAAACAAGTGTCATCATTTTGATTCTGAGCTGACATTCTTCTCTCATGCCTCACTTGTAAGAAGTTAATTTTGCACACTATGAATGAAGTAAGCATTATATTTCATTTTTATTGAACACATTTTTTCACATATAAAAGAGAATATAACCCATAAACAGGAAAGATGGGACAAGATTAATTTGTTTTAATTTTATCTTTAATTTTATGAAGCAGAAAGCTATTCCATGACAGACACCTTGGTCTAGCGGTAACACTTGATGTGCTCTTAATTCGAAGCATGCATATGAGTCATAACCGCGGGCAAATTTCAGGTTTGCTAAAATGCAGTGTCAACTCAGAACCATTATTTTTAAGATAATACTCATTAAAGACTCAAAGATCATCTGATGTTACCTGCACATTTGGGTGTGGAGCAAACAGAGATTGTCCCACTAACATAAAGCTGTATTATATTTCTCCTTTTAGTATTGTAGATCTGTAATTCATAAGCAAGTGAAATAAGTAGGAAAACATTGCCATCGTCTTGGGTAGAGTGATTTTTGGTATCCTTTGGTGACTTACTGTAGCTTATTTTGTGATAAACTTCTTTTATATAATCCTTTCCTTGAATGTACCATTGAAGGAGGATGACAGAAGGTAGGAGGTGAAAATGGCTAGATAAGGATTCAGCACCAGATTGGTATTCCATTAATAAGAGCTACCATTTCCTTATCACCAAAGACAGACATTTGCTAAAATATACATAACCATAAAGTTTTAATTTTACTACAGTCTCCCATTATAAAACTATACCACTTAATATTTTATTTCTTTAGGGTTGTTATTTATTGATTTATTATTTAGTGCTGGCAAGTATTCAAATACACACATCACATTTTCTCAAGAAAAGTGCTGTAAAATGGATGTTCCTGCTTCCAGAATTTATCCTGCTCTCTTTACTCCAAACATGAAAGTAAAAACACCAGAGCTCCTGGCACTGGTTACAGTATATATTTTCGAGAAATAAGAGAGTGGTTTATAACTAAAATGACACAGTCAGAAACATGATCAGAATTGCAATAGCTGGAAATCCACAATGAAAATGAATTACTACTCTTTTGTTCCCTATAGTTTCCCATGAAAAACAGGTTGACTTTTTATCTGGTGATAATAAGGAAACTTAAAATGTTATTTTTCCATAAAGTCTTAGTGAGTAAACTAGTTACAGTGAATATAGGATATAGGATCCTCCATTTTTTTTTTCTAGTTTGAACTATACAGATCTAAGGGACAAATTTCGTTCTACAATATTTCTTGATATTTTCTGTAGAATTATGTATAGATTAAACCAACTCTGTTCTTAAATAGTGGTGGGTTTACCATTATTTTCTACAAGATCGGTGACCTTTATTGCATTTTGTTTTTAAACACACAGGATAATTATTTACACCAGCAACTGCTAACTACAATATGGACATCCATCTCCAGCATTTCATTTTTTTGAGAAAAATAAAGTAAATCCAGGCAAGAAGCTTGTCTATCCCTAATACCGTAACAACTTTTCTATGGCTATCCTTTTTCCCCTGGCCTCCATCCTCTCATTTCTAATCTTTTAAAGAGAGTGGGAGGGTCACTTTTATTCTGGTCCTGCATTTTTATTTAGCATACTTTCAGCACATTTCACATGAAGCACATTTTGACTGTAATCCAATTACAATCTCCAAGGCAACTGGTCAGTAGTCTGGTTGTATTTATGTTCCTGGAATGGAGAACAAAAGAATACAAAATTATCTTCATGGTATTTCTCCAGTTCTCTATAGCACTGGTTTCTAGAAAGACAGAAGGAGAAAAAAAGTCAAGCAGCTTTTAAGCAATACTAGAGTAAACAACAAGAATGCTACTCATGAAGAAATAATTTTGGATTCAGATAGACTTACGGATTGAAACATTCTCTGAAAAATCTCAGCATCCACTGAGTTAAGCCCTTCCAGGTAATACTTTTATTAAAAATGCTAATTTAAATTCTGAAGGATAAATGTAGCGAAAAACCCTCAAAAATACTTAGCTATTATTAGGAAAATCAGCTGAAAGCAGAAAACTGCTTCTATTTCTATGCAAGTTAAGCCAGCAGGCAGAGTTTGTGATGCTTCTGTAGTGACGAGGACTCAGCTCTTTGACTTATTGTGCAAGCAAAAATCCCAGCAAATAGAAGTACATATTCCCTGTTGAGATATACTGAATTATACCCACTCCAGAGGTAAAGGGACCAGTTCCTACATGACTAGCAGAGAAAGTGGCTTCTTATCGCACTTGAAAGAGGTCTGCTGGATGCAGCTAAATTGCAATCACTGTAGTTTTCCTATGCCAGGATCCAACACACACCTACATCCCACCAGGCTCTGATCACTCAGCGAAAATGCATTTCACCATGGTGAATTTCTTAAATATCACTTCCTCAGATTCAACCTTTTTTAGTAAAGAGGATAGAAGGAAAAGATTGGGGAAAAACATATGTACTGGAGGTATTCTCAGGGAGAAGGTGTACCCTCATGAGAATAAACTAAAGTGTTTAAACACCAGTGTTTACACTAAGGCAAAAGTTAAAATTTTAGCAAGACAGACTTCACAAGTGATTTGTTATTTATTTCTTTACATAGAGAATATTGGGAATATTTACTCCCTATATAGAATATAGGGACATAAAGTCAACCATAGAGTACTATCAGATTCAAATGTTTGAAAATATGTGCATTCCCCACTTTCTCAAGTCTTGTTTATAGTATACTTTCTCTTTAGTGCTTGGAGTCTCTAAAAAGAAAAATAAACAAACAAAAAAACCCCACCATTTTTGTACTTATTTCCTTGCTTTCCCACAATTACCTTTTTATTCTATAGTCTGTTTTAAAAATAAAAGCCAAAACCTGAGGGACTTTATATATGATTGTTTTAATGGAAATAGAGAAAATAAGTTAGTTATTAGCATCTGGGGCCTTAAGAAAATAAAAAGTATTATGAGACTTGAAAAAGAAAATCAGAGGAATGCATAATTCTTCAAGCATTGACTTTCCTTTGAGTGGGTTCACCTGTTCAACCATCCTGTATATTAATGCTAATAACAGTGATACAAAAATAAAAGTGACATGATGTGACATTGCTTTGTTTTCTCACTGGCTTAATTTATCGAAAGCTCACCAACCGTGAATACAGATTAGGTACGAGAAATGTAACCATGCAAAGCACTACCTTGTTCAGTCTTTAACTTAGCACAAAAATTACTTCCATATTCCCTTTTGTTAGCATTCTGTGCACAGCTGTTCGTGGCAGGTAGAAGTCAGGTCAAATGCAAGGTCTCATTACTAGGAGATAACCACTTTAGTTTTAGTTTTAGCCTTTACTCTGTGCTTGAGGTATATTTGCTGAGTTCATAAGTGTTCTAAATTGTTTAGGTTAATCTGCATTTCATTTCTTTTTTAATTCAATACTGACATTAAACATCAAGATCCTATCACCTGGAAGCTGACAGTTGCATTTACAAAGAGGTGTATCAAAGAGGTAAAGGAGCTGACACAGCACCTTTCACTGTTCCACCATAAGCTTTGCAACTCAAATTATGAAATGATTTGAAAGTAAACTTCCATTAAAACATGATACGGTAGTATGAGAGCAACAATATCACATAAACATTTGGAAATGTGCATACACAGGAAATGGCATTTTGTAATGAGTTTTAAAGCAATTTTGGAAGCCCATGAGTGAAACGAAAAGACATAGATGTGATACAAGTTTTCCATTTCAAGGCAATGAAAAAATTCACATTTACAACAGTAAAATTTTTGGCTTTTAATATATATTTAGTATAAATGTAATTATTATTTTATTGTAAACAAGGAATTTAAATTCCAGTTTTGTTATTCATCTCCTGCTCTTGCTTTCTTTACAAAACAAGAAGATAAAATTATTTTGTTTCTAAACTCCTTGTTTTTGTTTTAGAGTCATTTTAGGTAAATGATGACAGTTTATTGATAAAATGTTTTCTTTTGGAAATATGGTAGGCAGTTCATGATTCCGAATGCTTATTGATTAAGGCAATTCACTGAATATTACTTCATCCGTATATTAATGATTATGATAATTCCATTTCAAGTTTATCTAATTTCCCCAGTGTAATCAACATTAGAAAGGTAAGCCTTTCCCACAGACAATGAGATGAAATAACTTGGAGGAAAGAAAGAATGATATATTTATCTATAATTCATTACAGTCCACAGAGTTCATTGCTAGTTGCCTAAATATGCTGTTACAAGTCTTTGCATACGTACAGGGAGTCTTTATAACTTGTGGCATAGGACTGCATGAGTAACCTCAGTTCTTTATTTTTCTCACCTTATAATGCAATATTTAACCTTGATATATTATTTTAGTATATTTTAATGTAGATTGTTATTGGTGAAACTCTGATCTGCTAAAATCAGTTGGAAAAAAGTTCATTGAATTAAATTAAGGTAGAATTTCACACATTTTAAATAGAATGATGTGATTTTTTTTTACATCAATTGCATATATAAATGGAATAGCTGCTCCTGGCCCATGAAATGTTTTTGGTTTCGGAGGTGTATCAGTTGGTCTAATAAAAGATATGAATTCTTCCCCCTAAAATAGATCTTACCTGTATACCAACATACTGATGCTCAGTTTCAAGCCTTGCCTTCTTTCAGTGTTACCATTCAAAACCTTAAGAAGTGGGAGAGGGATCTGAATCCAGTCTCCCCAATGCTATATAAATGTTGCAACTACAAAGCTGTTGGATAGAAGAGATGGCAAATGATGTCCATAACTCCACCACGTTTTCTGGCTCAAGCTTATGGTTCAATGTAAAACCAAGGTTCCTATGGTCACTCTTCACTGAGTTTGAGGTTCATAGTTTTGAAGGGGAACGAAAATTGTTTTTCTTCCTACTAAAGGCAACATAAGCAACCCAATACATAGTTTTTGAATGTGGCATCAGAAATTCATTCAGAATTTTATACGATTGCAGTCATATAAATATGATATTTTTAATTTTCAATTAATTTTCATAATCTTCATATGATATCTTTAATTTTAGTTTACTGTACTAGAAAATGGAAGAGCTTCAGTTCCCTCAAATTCTTCCTGCTCACTATTAAAAAAATAGTACTGTTAAAAATTATGGCTCCATTTCACTTCTGATTTATCCATCATTGCTGTTTTTAGATTGTTATTCTTCTGTTCACTGTCCTGATCTATGTTTTTTCTTTTTACTGTTGCATTTTGTTTTGTTTTGCAAAGTTGTCTTCCTTTTTTTTTTCTTATTTTCTCCTCCTCTCTTTTTGCCTTTTGCAGTTTACAGACAAAAGTAGAGCAACTCTGAATAACTCAGAAGCTCAGAAAAACAGGTAAAAAAAGACACAAATTTCTAATTAAATACAGAGATTGTGTAACATAAGGGACAGTATTTTCCCTATATGTTCTCTGTAAGGGAGAGAAGTGCAGAAAGGAGATATTGGTGCTTTGGTTGTCTACCCTCTCTTCCCTTCTTGGAGTGACAGCACTTCAGGCAGAAATTTCAGCTTGTGCTATATAGGCTCAAATTATCTTCCCTGTCTTGAACTCAAAGACACTGCAAATAATGTAAACTGTTTTAAAGATTGTTTCTTAAATTCATGCAATACCTGACTTTTAAAAGTTCTTTAGCATTTGTTGCTGATCAGTGTTTCAAGTTGCTTTAGTTTTATAAGACCACTCTTCTCTGATCTCTGTAACCAAGTGAAAGACTAGTAAGTTTAGAAATTTGATTTGTGGGCTATAATGTCTCCTTCATCTATGACAACTTTAAAAGGTGATTTCTTGTTTTGGAGCATTCTTCCTCACTTTGGTCCTGAAGGATGTCAGAGAAGCAGAACTATAGATGTGCCTTGGAGTGAGGCTCCCAGCCTCTAATATATTTTTTCCCCTAAAAGTGAAATAAAGGCTGAAATATAATAGGTTTATTGCAGACCTATGTAATTGCATTTTTGATCCAGAAGCTCACTCAGTACCTTGATCATCAGGGCCAATTTTTATTATTCAGTCAAACTTTGGTGAATTTCATCTATTTTAGCAAGTATCATGCCTTATTATTCACTTCAAGTTTCCACAAAAAGCAAGATGTTGAATTATTCTGAGCAAGAAAACTTGTTCCATGGGGTGGCATGTGCAGCAGCTCCAGCAGCACTTAAGCATAATGCCCAAGGCCTTTAACAGTTACCAAGTAAGCAGAGCTGAGCAGTGAGGGAGCAAGGGGAAGGGAAATAACCTAGACAAGTTGACTATGGCAAATTAAATAAAAGATCCCCTTGAATTTCATTTGAAGTGCTCTTTAGTTTACTCTGTAACCCATGTGGTCTGATTTGTAGGTCAAGCTTAGACTGACAGCACATCTTCTTGTTTTGTTTAGGCAGTAATTAGAGGAAAGAAAAGAGAGACATCAGGACACACAGAAGATGAAAGTCCATTATAATTGTTTTGTACAGCACGACTACCATACAATTACAAAGTATTTCTACAGCAGTGTGAGAAAACTACATTCTCTATCTCTTTTTATTGTGAAATATAACATGATTTTAGATTTTGACTTTTCTAAATAATAAACTATCATACCAATATACAAAATTAAGCTACATTAAATAACATGTAGAAAAACATGTTTGGCTGGATTACATATGTCAATTAAATGTTTGAAATTTTGGATACTTTTTTACAAGGTTTACAAAAAGTCTTGTACAAGATAGATCATAAATTTCCTTTAAGACATGAGTATGAGTATTAACTACCAATTGAAAATAATCAAACAGATTACATAAAATCTAAGTAATAAAACTGAATTGCCTTAATGTAATTTTCTACAGAATGTTCCTATGATCTAAATGGTATTAAACCACAGTCACCCCTCAGTGATTCAGTCTGATTAATGTCAGAGTTGCACATTTATTTGAGTACTGAGGGAAAAATACTGGAAACTATAAGTCTCATTTATCTGTAAGTTTACCATTCTGGTTTTGATCATGGATATTCTGCAGACTCTTCATTTTTAGATAGATGAATAAATCCTGCAACATCTCT
>JAUBNY010000306.1:363135-382669 GCA_032275445.1 Crypturellus soui | reverse complement strand
AAATTGCTGATGTGTCTTTCTTTTTTTATCTCTTTATTCTTTGCATTCTGTTCCTTGTGCTGTTTTATCTTATATTAATGTGCCTGATTGCCATACTGATAGGATACTTGCCTCAATTTACCCAGCTCTTCCTGAAGAACTGACATTCATATTCTGCTTCCTCTATATGAGCTCTTGGGTATGGATATGGGTATGGGTATGATCACATTCATTCTCTCATTAGTTTGCTCAGCAATTACACCCAAATCAAAGAATCAAAGAATCCCAATAATCAAAGAATATTATTTTTTTCTTTAATTTTCTGTTTCATATTGTGTTTATCCTTCACTGTTTTTAAGATAGCTCTTAAATACTGCTGAAGAAGTTTTTAATTTTCTTGTCTTTAATTTTCCTGGCTTTTTGCTGGCACTTTTTGTGTGAAAGATGAGGAGGAACTTTGTTTGTTTGCTTGAAAATCTTTGCAATGCTTTTCCAGATCTGAACAGAACAGCTGAATTTTCTTCTTCTTGCAGAAAAACATGATGACTGTTCCTTTCACTTTGCCTTGTAATTATAGCACTAGGTTTTTGAGGGAAAGAATTAGATTAATCAGATTTGCAGGCTGAATTTAAGAAGCGCAGTTTTCCACCTTTGTGGTCTACCCAGAATGGGATGTAAAGTCTGGTGTGGGTTTTCCTCAGACCCTCCCGTGGAAGGTGTTTAGTTTACATAGGTAACGAAGATCCAGTAAGACAGAGGATACACAAAAAGGTGTGTATTTGAGGGAGGAAAAATACATTCTGTGGTGTTTAGGGCACTAAACATGTATTTATTTTCACTATAGAGATTTTCCTATGCCTAGTGTGAATATGTATAGGCTTAATTTGTGGAAAATAAAATTACTTGCACAGTAAAGATGGAGGATACAATTTCATAATTAACTCTATTAAGGAACTGCAGAGTTAAAAGGAACCACATGTCAGAAGACCAATAATCTAGTGGTTAATGTATTCTCTATGTGACCTAGAATTAAACCCTGTTCTGAGAGAACTAAAGGATGTTCTCTGACATTCCTCTTCTAATTCTGACTGTGGTTTTATTGTCTTGATCAGATGTGCCCTGAGCTTGTCTATTGAACTATGCAGGAAAACATCTAATTTACAAGTCTGCTTGAGATAATTATGAGACAACTACTAAAGGATTGGATGCTAAGCACACACTTTATGTAAGTTTGGTTGTCCTTCTTTTCTTAGCTACATTCCTTCACTAAAAGCAACTATGTAGCATTTAAATTAGATGAGTGAAATCACTGAACACAATGTCAAGTATTTCTGTACTACAAGGAAATATTTATAAAGGTGAGATATTATTATGATATGCCACCTTTCGTCCTAAATACTTCACTAACTGCATTTGAAACAACCGCTGAAGGGAATAAATTGTTCTCTACTCCTACTGTGAGTAGGACACAAAATAATGAGCTTAGCAGCAGCAAAGAAAATATAGGCTTGGTGTTAGAGAGAAAATACTAGAGTTGTAAAGGAGCTATATGCTAGAATGAATTGCTGGGAGGTTGTGGCAGCTTCATCCCAGGAGGTTTTTAAGAAGTTAAGACCTGTTTTGGTGGAGTAGATTCTGTCTGGAGAAAGGAAAATAGACTAGATGATGTCCTCTTTAAGTCCTCTTCAGTTCTATTTTTCTCTGACTCTATACAGTGAATGCTGAGGTGGATAGTAATAGTTTGATAGATGACCAGTACAGAGCTTCTTGTTCAGTAGAGAAAAGAAAGGCAATTTTCTCTAGTATGGCATGGGATGCGAAAAGAAAAACATTAAATAAATAAATAAATAAAAGACTATAAGAGAAAGTGCAGGGAATATTTAATGTTAATACTGGAAGATCAGTATGGAGTGGGAAAGGGGTTAAAATTATGTATGAAATATATTATTTCTAGCGAAGTTCATAGAACTGCTAGTTATAAATGCATCAGAAGAATGAAAAGTTAATCCTTCAAAGAACTTGCAGTTTGAGATTTAAAAGTTCAGCTTGTTCTAACTGTTCAGACAAAATGGTAATGACTTAGTGCATGTTAGGCTTATTGAAAACAGAGGCATTGTGTTTATAAATAATTCCATATATAGTAACCTGATTTATTTATCTCCCAACCAAGCTGACATTCTTTTTTTATTCATATGATTAAAACTATTTCACAAGGAATGCAGAGAAAATATGTTCTGCAGGATAGAGTAAAAACACTACAAGAAAATCAGATTTTCTTGTCTGTCTGAGTTGATTAAATAAGGTGAAAAAGAAAGGTACACATAGACTTTCCCATCTTCCAATTATGATGACAGTCATCCGCAAAAATATTGAAGATAATCTGAAAGAGTGAAAAAGATAGCTGAGGCTGATCATGAGATATATTGAATACCTAATGCTCAGGTGCAGGTCCAGTGTCAGAGTTTAGAGCAAAAGGTTTTTTAAGATAAAGTATGATCTTCTCGTAAGCTGGCAAGATATGCCTAAAACTGCTGCAGAGCTTCCTCAACTGAAAGGCATGTCTGAAAGTAACCAGATGTTATTCTTAGGTCTTTTATTTTTTGTTCAGCAGTGATAAAACAAACAGAGTGGTACAGATAGTAAAGCCCTAGAATAACAAGCTCCAGGGAGATATTTACTCCCAGTGACCACTGGAAGATGCTCAGTTTGACACTGAAGATAATGACTGCTCATGGACTTGCATGAAAAAATGAATTCAGTAAATTAAAAAAATGAATTCACTAAACTGTGTTAGAATTATTCTCCAAGCAATTCTGCATGCTTCATATTTGCACAGAAACTCACATAGTGTTTGTTAAAAGTAAAAACTAGCTTATGGGGATGTTGGGACAGGGTAGTACCCTTGGTACGGAGAACCAAATTTCTTGAAAAGAGCAGTCAGCTGCTGTCCAGATCACGATGAGAGTCTCCATTGCAAGGATCCTTTCAGTGGCATCTTCAACTGGTTCAGATGAGGCTTTCCAAACTGCTGGTCTGTTCAGTTATCGTAATTACAGAATCACAAAATCACACCTGGTCTGTGGTCCTGCACGACCAGCCTAGTACATGCATTGTTATTGATTAACTTTTAATTACATATAAAACATATCTTAAATGTCTTCACTACGTACAAAAGAATATAGTATTTTTTTTTCATCTTCAGGAACAATTTCTATTGACTAAATTCAGTGGCCTTATTTATGTCCAGTTGTATCAGTACCTAGGAAAGGTACCTGCAAAGTACCTGGAAGGAGGTAAATTCTCCCTCAGTATGATAATCAGCACAGCTAAACATAAAAACTGAGCTGTGTACAACAGGAAACTGTCCTGGGAAATTCCCTAGGAATGTCCAAAATTCCCATCTTAGAGGGCTTCTTGTAGTAATCAGTACATGACTTTATTCTGTATGTGAAGTCTAGAGTTGTCAGACACCTGTTTTCAAGTCGAGTATTTCAAACCAGTGTCATGTCTATACGGAGACTACACAGGGGATTATGACTTAATACAGTGGCCGTGGATACAAGCACAGCCCTGATACCTAGCTACACCACAATTATTAGAACACACTTCAGTTTTGTACTTATATCTCCCTTATGGCTGAGGTCCCATTGCTCTGGCCACACTAAACTTGGTGTCTGTACAGGAAGCAAAGGCTGTCTTTCAGGGAGCATATTTAAGGCAGAAAAGTAGCCAGTTAACTTCTCAAACATAATATTTCTTTATTTGTCCTTCAAAACATTTCTCAGAGGCATTTGCTTATAAATACAATCAGCACTAGCTGTGATTTTAGTCACTTTTGCTTGGTGAAAATGTTATGGACACTCTTTTTTTTATCATTGGCAGGACTCAATGACAATCTTTTTATGGAAGATCTGTCATCAAATCAAGTACCTTTTCATCTCCATGACACATTCCTTGGATGTTACTCACTGATAGTTCTGCACCATCTTTTTAGACATTTCCAAATGGAATAATCCTGTGAATTTTTTTCTTGATAACATACATATCTTTCGAGATTTCCTTTCACAATTCTTTGCACTACAGGAGATGACAGAGTCTCAGAAAGATTGTCTATCTCTGTATTTCTCGTTCTTGTTTTTTTCTTGTTCAGTGACATGAGCAAATATTCCTATAAGTGCCCTAAGGGCACACACAATAAACAATATTGAAATGAGAGTAAAATCAGTACAAGAACATGACAATTCAATTAAGAATGCTGCTAAAAAAGAACTACATGCCATATCTAAAGAATTCAGTAGGTAATGTTTAAAATTCTTAATCTTCTTTATATTTATAAATGAATAGTTCATATTTCTGGCTGCATTTGTAATACATCCAAACATTGCTTCCAAGTTCTGAATTGAGTAAGAGTAAATACATAAAACTTATGCTTTTCTCTATTGAATATTATAATGTACTATTAAAAAATTAAAAAAGACTTCTGATTGGTTAATAGGTTTGCTAACAGCCCTCATTTTGCAATGCCTCTCTATCTCCAGAATTGATTCATATGTAGCAGTCATACTCTTCTTGACTGCTTTGATCTTTCTTTTCCTTCTTTTCTATGATTTCTTCCACATTATTCTGCTCTTCGTTCCAATTCTTCTTCCCTTTCTGTACATGTTGAATTCTGTAGTCCATCTCACTTCACTTTTCATGCCTACTTTTCGCTTCTCATACCTCTAGTTGCTTCCTTTCAACTAGCATAGCAATTTTTGCAGTATTTCTATTTGACCAAAGGAGTCTGGACTACCCTTCAGGTTATGATGAGTTATTTAAAAAATTTTGGATGGTTCAGCATACTGAACCTACGCTTGCTCTGTTGTTAACCCTTTTCTAATATATTTGCGGTCATGACTTTACTAACTTTATCAACCTGAAAATAAAAATATAATTAAAAAAGAATAAGAAAACTGGACTGAAAGAGACCTCTTAAAATGCAAAGCTTCTTAGCACAGACAACCAGAAAGCCATATCAACGGTCTTTGCCATAAATTTATATTCTGTCTTTCTCATATAGCCATTTTCAAATTGTTGGTATTCTGTTCCATTGGCTGTCTCTGCACAACTGTCTATTAGGAGAAGACATGAAACAACTCAGAGGTTGTTTCAACCTATTCTTTATTTTTATCAAGGTTCCTCAAGCAGCATAATGTTGCAAAGCCTTAAGATATATTTCTTGGCAACAAAACCCTTGCCCACTAGTATGTTTTCACTTTTCAGTGAATATTGTTTGCCTGTTTAACACTTCCAGAAGAAATATTCATTCCTGCAAAATGCCATATCTGCTGTTTTTTTGTCCAGTGCTACTTTCATGTGTGTATTTTTTTTCTCCACTTACTGGTGTTGACTCTTTCACTATATAAATACTATCTTTAACTCTTCATATTCTCTTCCATACCATCTAAATTTAATTCTGTTAGATCCTATTAATGGAGCAATTTCTACTGATAAGACATTCCTCAATACATACCACAAAAGTATGCAAAATATTAAATTATTGTAGTTACAAAGCTGTTTCTCATATCAAATATCGATGTTTTAAAGAAACCTATTTTACTACTACAGTTACTTTTCTGAATATGTTCTGACTTTTAGAAATGTTTATATTAGTGATGTTTCAGAATATTATTTCTCTATGCCTATTAAATATTTTACATATTTCACTCTGAAATATTTTAAAGAAAGTATGTCCATTTCATTCCTGAGCTTAATTGAACAATATATAACAGTTTATTACTAAAAATATTCTCACTTGCAGCTCATTCAATAGCATTTATTCTTTTTCAAAGTTAAAGCAATTTACTTTTAAAGATTTGCATGAAAACATTCAATAGAAATCTAATAACTCCTCCATTATGAAAAAGATATACCCATATCTTCTCTCTCCGAATCATGCCTCCTTTTGTAGCCTGAAAATTATAAACCCTGTAGACTGGTAGAATCAAAGAACCAGATTTCTTGGAGGTGATACAAATGAACATTTGGCCAGCAGAGTTGTATTTTCAAACACGTAATCCACTTAGCAAAGATGAAAGGACATTTTGGCATTTAGGATTTGAAATTACAAGGAGGTCTGTTACTTATTGAGAGATAGCAGTCAATATTTAGTGACGTGTTCGAAAATACAGTAAAATATTCACATTTACATTAAATAATGTATACGAGAATATTTGCTACTGTAAGAGATAGACAAGAAAATATGTTCCATGATAATGTTGTTTATCAGTTGTTTTATTGGTTTAGGGAGTAACTTGGAAATTTATCTCAGGTTTAAAAAATAAAAGGAAAAGTTTTTTCTTCTATAAATCTATCGTCTAGTTACTTCCTTTAGTTCAAGGCTATAAATCTTCAAAAACATATTATTCAGAGAGCCTTTTTTTTGTTATTTTCTGTACTACCCTACTGTAGTAGTTTAAAAAGCAGTTTCCTATCTAATGACAACATAAACTTGTATAAAATCTCACATAAACTGTTGTCTTTGAAGCTGCATTTTTCATTGCTCTTTTTAAGAAGGGACATATTTTCTTCAAGAAAGATGAGGAATAAAAAAGAAAATAGAAAAACTGGTATAAACAAAAGTATCCTGTAGAACAGAAATATTTAAAACTCAAAATAGTAGAAGCACCAGAAGATAGAAAAAGAATATCAGATCAAGTTTGTATTATTCTTTCTGAAGTACAGTTACATGACGTGAAACAAATTAATGGCAAATTTACCTCTGCATGATCAAATGCAGATTTTTGACAATGGAGTGAAATGAACAAAATGTAACCTTATTCTTTCTTGAGTTACTACTCAGAAATACGAGACATTGCAAGACAGATTTAAAAGTTCAGAAGATAATTAGAACTTCAGTATTTCAGGAGAATACCTGATTTTGTCTTTATTTTTACATCATTGGCATTTTACAACAAAGGAAGCAATCCCCCTGCTTTGTTTGTTTGTTTGCATGCAGGCAGACCAGTAGCTTTATGCTAAATGGGAGGCAGAAGCATGTGGAGCTGAGGTTTCATCAGTTCCACAATTAATCCAATCTAACCTTTTCCTAATTTTACTGCCAGGATGAACATTAAGATGGCAATGTCAAGCACTCACACTTAGGAAATACCTGGATTAAGTTGCCCATGCAAGCTTTGTTTGCAGCCTTCTGGACACACACTTGCTTTAATGTGTGTCCATTCTTCAGTCTTTAACTATCCGACAGCATAGGAGTTTTTCACAGGACCCCTGCCACACTCAGGGCAAAGTAAGTGAATGTTTTTACCTCGTGTCCATTCCTGGGGCCCAAGCAACCCTCATTGGCTCTTCCCACCATCCAAGCTAGGGCTATCAGTCACTGCTCAGCAATGCTGGATTTAGTCTGGCCAGAGGCTCCTGATGCCCATCCCAGACCCAGCCCGAGTCCCAGCCTCACTGCTGTCTGACATCTTACAAATTTACCAAGTATTTATCTTTTCCCTCATCATTCAGTTTGTAGCCCTACAGTTTATTTACCACATACCAAATGAACTGTGCACTGAAAGTGTAATTATCAATGTCTTTCTAGATTTCCTGTGGACTTTATTACCAGCATATCTGGCACTTTAACAAACATTAATCAAACCATCTTCACAATAGACCACTTTTTATAGACTGTCCAGGATGCATCCACCTCATTTTCCATTTTCCCTCTCCCAACCTGTTTCTTTTCCTTCTTTTCCTGTTTCTTTTTTTTTCCTACTTTTTTCTTTTTTTCTCTCTGTTTCTCCTCAGGACTCTCTTCCACTCCAGCTCTCTCTTCTCCCTCCTCCTTCCTTTCTACTTTCTAGTACAACCTTTCTAATACAACCTTTTTCTTTCTTCTCCAGTCTTTATTCCCAGAGTAACAGGCTTCTTTACTCTCCCTTTCCAGGATGCTCTGCTGCCATCCCACAGACCCTGATCAAGGTATAAGCACCTACTAGACATAGGTGCCATGTCACAGGAATCACAAAATATTTGAGGTTTGAAAATACCTCAGGAGATCACCTGGTCCAAGCCCCTTGCTTAACCAGGACCAACCAGGACTATGCCCAGTTGAGCTTCCAGTAACTTCGAAGGTGGAGATCCTATAACATATCTGGACATCCTCATCCAATGCTCAGCCCTTCTCACCAGGAGGTGCTATTTCCTACATTTATGTGAAATTAGTTGTGTTTCAGTTTCCACCCATTGCTTCTTGTCCTGCCACTGGGCACCACTGAGAAGAGTCTTGCTCCATCTCCTTCCACCCTCCCAACAGATATTTATAAACATTGATAACAACCTTCTGAGCTTTTTCTTCTCCACTGAACAGTCCCATCTCTCACTTCATATGGGTCACGTTCCTTAACCGTCTTCATGTCTCTTCACTGGACTTGCTCCAGCATATTCATGACTTTCTTGTACTAGAGAACCCAGAACTGGAGAGGCTGCAACACCCATTGCAGTCATGGCTATATGCCTCACATAGTTCTACTCCTTTCAGACTGGGACTGTCTCCAGATATGTGTCTGTTCACGGTCAAATTTAAAGCCATTGTCACAAAGCTTGAAAACTAGTCAACTGAGCAGCACTACTGGGCAAACAGTGTATCAGTCCAGTCCTTCAGTCCCTTCCTTATAAAGGACGCACATTTTTGATGGTCAAATAATTTTGAGAGACAATTGCTCAATCAGGATTGTTAAAATTTGGTATTATAGCCAAATTTGGAATTTATGGCAAACATAAAAAAAGTCTGAAATCTTACTAAAAAAGAATAAAAGTCTTATAGAATCTTAATAATACCCTACTTTATCTCTGCAAGGTAAAATATGATTTCATGTTTATATATTATTTATAACAAGGTTATAAACCTTGTATAATGTATTCCTGTCAACCATAAATTTTAGGTATTTTATGTAGTGTTTTCTATAGCAGCAACTGTGACAGAAACTACATATAATTAAGAGTCTAGAATTAGAGGGTCTGGGGTCAGAGAGAAAAAAAATGGAAAGAAAATGTAAAATAAATATTTGGAAACACAAGTATAATGTACTGGTTTTTTTAGAACACCACAGAAACAAAACAAAACAATACAACAACAAAAAAACATTATACCTGAAGAAAAATGTAATTTAAAGAATAGTCATAGGCTGTTATTTATATTACCTCTACTGGGTACATTTTGGTTTACATTTTTGAAGCCATATGTATTTTTCCAAACTATTAAATGTTAGATGTCTGATGCTGATGTTCAAAGTTCATTTCATTCATTCTGTACCCTTTGCAAGGCTTAATTTTGCCTCCAGACTTTGAATCTCAAAAGCAATCGTTGGTAAATCTAAGTAATGGTATGCTGTCTCCCATTCTGCATAAGAACAAAAGACCTGAGACTGACTGGGTCAGGCTCAAGATTGATCTTGATCTGTTCATTGTCTCTCACTGGCCAAAAGTAGTCCCTTAGTGAACAGCAGAAAAACATGTCATGAAAATACACTGCTTTTAGTAGTGCAGTCTTCTCTCAACTCTAATTATCAAGATTTAAGTTCTTCCATTTTATTCAAAGCTGGAAAAAAGAGAAAGTGCTTATTACTACCTGATGGATTATTTTATGGTGTTTAGAAATGCAGTGAACTATAGACTAGATAGCCACCTTTCATTCTCCTTTGTTCTTTGGCTGATAGTTTTGTTATTTGTTTTGTTTTGGGTTTTTCTTTCTGCTTTTCCTTTCTTATCCTAAGATTTCAGAATTTGTTTCTCATATTGACAATAATTTACACTATGTGGCCTAGGAATACTATAAAACAAAATTATGGGTTGTATAATTATAGGAATATATAACACAATCTTGCTATTATAGAGACATGATTAGAGAACAGGAACACGAGAAAAGAAGAGTGGAAGCAAAAGACGGGCATTATTAGCTACAATAATAAAGCTGAAAACACAGTCACCTTGGAAGTTTTGTTCTTTGGGATGCCTAGAGCAATATTAAGAGCATCTGTAGAAGTTTTCAATGTTAGGTAATTTATGAATGTTGAAGTAGTAAGAGATTACTACAAAATATACTCTAAATAAACATATGAAACCTTTGAAAGTGTTTTATTGGCTAATAAAAGAAACAAATGCAACAAGTATAAACGGTTATTGAATTTCACAGGACAGTAGCTGAGAGGCTTCACTCAAAAAGTGATCCTCACTCAGACTAGTAACCCTCTACCTAGGACATTCTCCTGGGACAGGAAAAACTTATTTTCTTTCTTTTGTGGTTTTAGCCAATGTCGATACAGGAAAGCTTTCCAAACAACTACTGGAAACTCTAAACAAAGTTTCTGTTTAGATCAATCATCATTTTAGAATTGTTTAGAACTATTTGCATAATGTCAGAAGCTGACAGAATAATTCCTTGACACACAGAGCAGAAAACATCACCGAGAGGGATTCAGTTTCCTTTTCCTTAGAACTTTTGCTCTTTTTTTCAGAATAATAAAATTCTGGGATATGCCTTTTTAATTTTGTTTTTGTTTTCATTTTTCTAGAGTTTTTGTTTTGTTTTGTTTTGTCTCTTAAGCACAAGTATCAAACCTATCAAACCTTTTCCTCTGCTAGTGGTAACTATATTTTAGAGGTTGATTGCCTGGAAGTCCATAAACAGGACATTTCTCTGGAGACAGAGATTCTCCTTAGCTCTTTCCAGTCTTTCCAGTCTGTCCCACATAATGGGACAGATACTTTATGTCCCCCATTATTCTTCTGTAGAGGATTTCCTAGCTCAAAGTGCTAGGAAATGCAGAAGTCAGGTGCTACCCGATACCTAAACAAAAAAGTAATATTGCAGCTTTTTTTTCTGTGGTTTATTCTGGGTGTTGACTAATGAAGATCTGTGATGAGGTCTGAGGTCATTTCTCTGTTAAAGGGGCTACTATTTTTCTATTTCTCCACTCTTGCAACTTCTACCTTAGTCTTACGCACCTTATGCACCTTAGTACATCAGCAGCCACAAAATCACATATTTTGTCATTAGCACTCCTTAAACTTCCCTTAAGCCAACAAAAAATAGAAAGAAAATTGGACTCCACCACCAACTTCTGTAAATAATAGAATTTAATGTATCTGCTGTCTCTCAATTGAATAGAGTTAATCAATTGTCTACATAATGAAACTCTTAATTTGAAAACTTGACAAAGAGGTAGATCCACAATACCCATGGGATGTTCAGTTTAAGAGTTCTCTATCACATTTACCAATCCTTCATGATAATTATAATATTCTTTAAGTCAACAGTGTTTGAATAGAGAATTTGGCACTAAATAATGGAGATCTATAAACCAGTATTGAATGATATCAGTGTTCCATACACTGATTTATTTACATATACATACATATGTATACACACACCAGTATTTTGGTTATATAACTGATATTTTAAAATGTCACATGCTTTCTACTTTCTGATAAGATTTGAATCTAAAGAGGTAAAAGACAGTGAAAACATTAGAAAATTATAGAAAATAAGATGTTGTTCTTTTAACAAGCTCTTTTAAATAGTCTTTTCTGAGTATACCTCTCTGAGGTAGAATGATAACTCCTGTATCCATGCTGAAGAGGTTTAAATAATAAGAAAAGAAAATAAAGTTTCTGAAATTTGAAATATAAATGAAAGACTCTCTCCTTTGAATTTTGAAAATTTAATACACAATATATTAATGATTAAGAGCCTTAAGAAGTTTATTACAAAACCACTTCAGATCACTTTTAAGTATCACACTTAAACAAAACTTCTCTATAGCAGTTGAACATAAAATTAATCAATGCTATACCTAATGACCTCTTAAATTTGAAAATCTGATGAAGGAATAGATTTGCTGTAGCCTAAGGCTGTGCAATTTTAGAGGCCTCCACTACATTTGCTAAGCCCTCAATGTAATTTTGAGAAAAACTTCCATGCTATTCCAAGCTTTCATTAATTAATTCTGAATGGAGCAACTGACGCAAAGATCAGAAGAGAACATTAAATTATAAAGTAAGTAACTCTCCTAAGTCTGTAATGTGTTATGGAACATGAACACCATTTCAACCAATTCATATCTGTCAAAATCACCTTGCATAGGCAGAGTAGAGGTTAAAACATATGAACTTCCAACTTCTAAAAAGTAAAGCATCATGTAAAAAACATCTTCCATGTATGTGCTGATATTCATGTGCTTTGGAAATAGATAGGATAACACCTTTTCAAGGCAGCAATTAAAATTACAGAGAGATGTACAGAGAGGTACCTCTCAAACATTTGTGACCTTGGCTTTGCCAATTGCTTCTTCATAAAATCAAACTTACATTCTGCCTGTGGTCTTAGGCTAGAAAGAGACTATACTGACCAGGGCAATCCATTCTCAATGACTTTGTTGACCCAAACTATACTCATCTGCAGACTCTGAAATCCTAAATTGACAAGGCTGCAGAAATTTATTTTAATTTTCTGTGATAAATATAAGCAATCTAATTAACTATGAAGTGTTTTTAGAAATGCTGGCATTGTTCTCTTCTTAATTGTTATCAAGTTTACTGTAGTGTTCATTCAATTGAACTAGTGAAATAAAAACAGATGGCAATTCAGTAACTAACACTTCTTTATTCCTGCAAAGCAGGAATTAAACATTTCTCTACTTCCCTCATGATGTAGACATTCCTTATATTAGTGCCCTTTACTCCTACAAGACTTTTGTCATTCTATTTTGAGAATGTTTCAATAATTTTCAGTGATTTTTTTTTTCCTTTCTGTTACTTCTTGAACTGCCACCACACTCTCATAGAAGGAAGTATAAAAATAGCAATGTTGTCACCATCTGAGGCTTTTCATAATAAATACGCTCAGTTTATGAGTATAAAAATGAAAACTTTTTTTGATTTCTTTATATATATATTTTTCCACTTATCAGCTTTACAAACTCTGGAGTGAAATAGTAGTTTATTTCCTTTTTGCCAGTCTTTCATTTTCTGACTTTATCATTATTAAGAAAGATTCTTTTCAAGACAAATCAGATCTCAAATTATACTTGTACTTTAAATTCACAAACTGCTTTCAATAAGAACTTGAGCGGGGGGGAAAGCAGTTTGTGCATATACAAGTAGGGTATAAATTTCTTTTTTTTTTAAAGTAGATTAAAAGATATCTCATTTAGCTAACTTACTTAGCAAGCTATTAAATTCTCCTCTAGCTAAATCACATCTTACCAGGACTACTAATTATATTAAAACGCTGAAAACACTTATACAAACATTTTACTCAAATTCTGTACTTCTCTAACTTCTGCTCATTTTAGAACTAGTAAAAAAAATTACTCCCTATGTGATTAATATTCTAATCTTAAGGTATAGTGTTTTAACTTTTAGTTTCTTTCATTCCTTTCTTACTCTCAGATTATTCATGCTTTTAGTTATCATCCAGGAGTCTTAGAATAAGTATAAAATGTAGTCTTTTCCATAAAAGTGTACACTTTATTTATAAAAAAAGAGAGAGAATCTGGGGATATTGCTAAAAAATACTTTCTCTAGAATTGCAAAATATTCTTTCCTCTCCCACTAAACAGAAAAATAAAAGGTTAAGAATAGTCCATTAAATACGATATTACTGTGTTTACATTTAAAACTGCGGCAATTCACTAAACATTTTTAAATTTGCAGACAGATAAGTAAACTTAGACATTCATAGTAGTAGAATAGCAATCAATTGTGTCCATCTTATCTGCAAAGGTAAATGGATTTCTTTGGTAGTCTGTTCTACTGTTGACAGAAGAAGCCTGGAATCTGTCTTCTCCATAAGCATTAGTACATTGTGTGTTGACCAAGGTTTAAATGCTTGAAGATTTAAATCCTTGCTCATGCTTTTAAAAGGATCGATTTGGTGGGTTAATTAAGGATGTTGAATATTTGCATTTCTAACAGATATACTGACATATATAGAGATATCTGCAACTAAAACTGGAACACAGAGTTTCGTATTGCAACAATTTCTGTGACAAGTTACCTTTAAGCGTGGTCAATTCCCTCTGTATAAGGCAGATCTTTTAATTATTCGGGTGTTACCTTTCCTAACAGATACAAACAAGCTTAAAAGTACACAAAAATCACAGAGACACTGATGATCAGCCTGACAGTGTCTGTCCAAAGGCATGGTCATGATTGTTTTGTTTTCTTGCTCTGTTTTTTTCAAGTTGGGTCATGAACTGAGACTCATTGAAAGGATTTCCAGAAGCAGAAAGACTTGTCCTTGTGCTATTATCTCACTAAAACATCTATCATCTAATCTGCACGCTGTTCCTGCTTTTAGCTAGGCTGAATTAGCATGATAACCAGTAGTCTGCCTGCACTATATGATTTGTTCATTCTTTTTGTCTGATCTTCACTACAGTAAGCTACAGGGAACATTAATTCCTGCAAAGTAATAATAATAATAAAAAAATTACTTTCACTCATCCTTCATACTTCGAATCTTCTGGAAACTGCAGAGAATTTGTGTAGCTCTCTCTACTGAATTCAGTTGCTGATGACAGGGTAATTCCTGCATTTGCTAAAAAAAAAATATCCAATTGCCATCCAATATACTATCATCCCAGGAAAACTTAAGGATCACCTTTTAAAGATGTCACCAGAAGTCCGGGGGCTGCCATTATTTCTGGATTAACCTAAAGCTTCCCTTCTCCCCAAGCGACAACCTGGAAAAAGAGTTTAGGATTTCAGAGAGGAGACTGTTGCAGTCAGAGAAAAGATTCTGAATTAATTTTCTTTCTGACAGGAAAGATGTTGAATTTCTCCCAGAGAAATTTTAAAGGATAAACTGGAGCACAGAGAACAGGAATGGTTAAAGGAATAATTCTGAAAATAGTGGCGAAGGTGCTAGATTCTTCTAGACCACATCAAAGGGCAAAAAGAGAAAGAAAATTAAATCTGTGGCAACTAGATCAAAAGGGTCAACTTCTCCATCGTAAATAGTGAGAGGAGAAGCACATATGAAGGGCAAAGGCCCTGGGAGCACATCAATTTCTGCACGAGAAACATTGATTTGAATGATTAACACAGTTCCCAGCTTTGTTAACATCTGAATAGTACTTTCAGAAATTAATTCCTTTCCTGGTTAGAAAAAACAACTGCTTATGTTATGGGGTGACAGTATAACATGAGAAACAAAATACTTGGTTTTGCATTCCAAGTGTTGGGAGAAAAAACAAACAAGCAAAAAACAGCAACAAGGAACAAAGTGTAGAAAAAAATGTCTGAAAACAATTTAAATAATACTGAAAGTGTTAGGACATGCAATAGCTATATGCAAATATCACCAAAAGGTTGTTTACTTTTTTCATACATGACAAAAGTTGATGATCTTTTTAAGGATTTCTTAGTAATTACTATGAGGCCAAGTCTGACTCTATTATTTACAGTGATCAATATTTTACTTTTAGAAGAGGCCCCTTAAGACAGGTATTTCACAGCTCCATTTTATTATAATTTTCTTTTACCCAAGGAAAAAAAATGCTTATTGCACTAAAAAAAATGAAGAAAGACTTCCTGAAATTTGGAATAAACATAAAAATAAATCAATATTCAAATGATTAAAGGGGATTAAAATGTTTCTTTATCCTGCAATAAACAGTTTTATATAATAATTCTCTCTGAAACATGGCAAGTGTAGTCTGATATAGGCACAATTCCTGCACTCCAATAAAACTATAAAATGTTGACTCATAAATTAGCTGTTTGCTAAGCAGGTAACAAGTTCAGCTGAGGCACTTCAAAAAAAAAAAGCGTATAATATTCCTTTGAGCTTGAGTTTAAAATAAGTTGGGATTTTTATATATACAAGCAGTTTTACATTTGGCGAAAATTGAAGGAAAGTCTTATGTTTTAAAAAATAACAAAAACAAAGGTATCAGGACAACAAAATTTCTAAACAGCAGAAAATACAGGGAAAAAGGACTGATCAAAGCCATGATTAATGATATGTAGAATGGTATTCAATAGTCTTGGTTGCTTCTCACATCCTCAAAATTTATTACTAGTATCGAGAATAAAGTGCAGTCTGAAGGGAAACACAGTTGTTTGTTTCTATCCTGACAGAATACAAGAGTTAAGTCATAGAATGAAGAATAATAAAAAAAAGTAAAAAACCTAGGCATGGCAAGAACCTTAGAATAAATTAGAGTCCTAAAATAACTTAAGCCAACTGAAAGAATTCATACGTACAGGCTAAATAAAGTACATGCTAGAACATTAGGTACATAATAGAAAATCACAGCCTGTTTCCTCAAAATAGAAAGGTTGGGAGCTGTTAGTACTGCTGTAATAAATACCTGCTCTCTGTTTGACTCTGCAGTGGATTTTCCACAGATTCTCAGAACACAGATGGGGCAGGGAGGTCTTTGGGGAGTGGTCAGGCCACAAATGAAGGTTGCGAAATTTGAGCCTTCCCCAACCTGCTTCTAGGCATCTATTTTTATTTCTCATTTAGTTGTCTATGTCTTGCAGACAGCTGGTTAGTATATCAAAGCACGATCTGTCTGTGTTTTAATAATTACGCTGTCTCTTGTAAAGTAACTTTACAGACAATTTTCTAGCACAGTTGGTAATCAGGTCTGTCTTCGGATGTGCGTGTAACAGCTTTGTACATGTCACTCTGCCGAGCTCCTCTACACAGAGTTCAGACACCCGTGAGCGTGGAACAGCTCAGTTGTGCAGCAGTGCCCAGCAGCTGGTGCCTTGGCAGTGGCTCTTTTCTCATGAGGGCATCTGGGTAATATATTCTCAGTTGATATTAAATCTGAACTCCTAAATAAGCCACTGATCCTGATTTCAGTGAGGATTTTTCAGGACTGAAGACCAGTGAGAACTGCTGTTATGGAAGTGCCGGGCTCCCTGGCAGTGGCAGAGCTCAAAGACAGGAAATACTGTGAACAGAGCGAGCGATCCTGGCAGTCAAACTCAAAGGAGAGATTCTCACATGTGCCAGAACTGAGCTTAGGAACAAACTGCACAGGTCAAAACCCATAAAGAGAGTGTGTTGCTAGTGATTCTGGACTTGTTGGGACATTGCTTCTTTATTTCATATGTATTTAGGTGTCCACACAATCTTCATTATCTAGATAAGGAAAGCAGAAACCACAGAATGATGTCAGCAAGGATCATGTCCTCAAACATTTCTCTAGAAAGGCTGAACAAATTAATTCTTCAGTAAAATAGTTGAATGAAGTTGAATCCAGTATTTCAGAAATATAGTTATTCTCGTATGAAGAGTATTAACATATCACTTTTTTAGTCCATTTAAGATTTATAGAAAGGCAGGATTTATGCATCACATACTTATACATGTGAAGTTTCTAATGCATGACAGTCTTCACATTAAAAAAAGACAATATTTCTGCATCAAGAAATCAAATTCATCGACATATGCAATGCAAGAAGCAGTGTACATTACTCACAGAACTGAACATCACTCTAAATACTGTGTAGATTTAAACAACATCAGAAACATGAAACAGGATCATTTGTTTTAAATCTGTCCAAATGAAGTAAAGAACTAAAATATGTTACTTTAGCACTAACAGCAGCTGTTATAAGGCGCATTAAAAACACTTCAGGAAAGAAAGAAATTCCAAAAAAAAAAAAAAAAAACCACAGTGACCTGCTTAACTGTTTCTCGCCTGTCAGAGAATGAAAAGATATTTTTACAAGCAAAACATAAAAAGATGAGAACATTATATCCTTAGTCAGGATGGAACTGATCTCGGCTTCTTAGGAGCATATGAAACTATTTTATTTTCTTTTATATACTATGCAAAAGGATTGGGATAATATCACCTCTGTTTCCACAATCAGAAAGAATAGGGCTCCCCATTAAGTTACTATTAAGTATGTAGCATTTTCCCATAAAAGTATATGGCATGCTATGCTCCCACTTCTAGACCTTGGAAAAATGACAGTTTCCTTATCTTCTTAAAGAATGTTAAAAAGCTTGACTTTAAAAGGTTAATCGTTATAATAAAATAAATAACTCTCTCGTCTTTTTAGACTGATTCCATTGGATCTAGGCAGGTCTCCTTCTGATCTATGGTCAACTAAGTATCACGAGAGGTATGCATGGTGATCTATCTCAATTCAATGTAAAGATATGGCAGTTTATGGCTGTTCGGTATCAAGGCAGTGGACTTGCACCCACTGCGCTTCCAGAAGCGTCTGGAGAGGAGAAAGTATTTGTGTTAGAAACAGGGCAGGCTTGACATTGTTTCGGTTGCTTGCCTCAGTCCTCCTGAACCAGAGAATCATGTAACCATCCTTGCCTAAGCTGGGGAACACAGCACACTCAAGAGACCTTAAACTTCTTTTCAGATGTAATTCATGCTCCAGCTGTGTATCGCCCTTAGTTACACAATTTACCACAAATTGTATTAACTTGCTTCCAATCACTAATGGATCTTGTTAATTTAGATCATAACCTCTTCCAGACAAGGACTATGCATTTCTACTCTACATTTCTGCCCATAGAAATATGACCTTTATCCAGTGTGTTAGATGTCACTATAATACAAAAAAGTATAGCTACAGTTATAAATATAAAAGATGATTATTCTAACCTACTCACTTCTGAGACAACACTGTCTGCCCTTAGTTGTTTTCAGCCTATGAGTACCTTCACATCATATTTATTTTTAAAGCAGATGTTGGAGAGTGTAACCCAAATTTTATGACAACAACAGATTATTAATAATAACTAAGAGCAAGCTTTTGAACTCATGTCTGTCGTAATAGTTGCAGAGCTGTTCCTTTGAGTTTTCCGTAAGGACTGCATTTGACCAACTAATTTGAGTTTTATATTTTCCTTAAAATACTTTGAGATTATTTAAATCTCCATATTTGGGTTATAATTTATGCATACAAGGAAAGTACATGTATAAATACTAAATGAGAAAATAGATTGATAAGGATGGAAAGAGAGGGGTAAAATTATTGGGAACAGGTATCCTCAAAATATCTGTTCTCTTATGAAAATGACACCTAAAGAAGACTCACTGTTTTACAGATTTTTATTCACTAAATATTTAACCAGGACCCTTCGGTTTGTGTTTCTCATATCCAGGATGCCCGATGATTTCCTAGTCTAGTCTAGTACCAGACAGGATTGTGAATGCTTGGATTGCAGAGTATATGAAAGCTAGTGCATGCAAACCAGTATAACTTTGGGAAACCACATATAATACTAGCAAATATATTATATATAAAAAATATGTATACACACAAAAAATGTTAATATAATATAATATAATAATATTATAGTATAAACTCCAGATGCCAGTAGAGACTAGGAAAGCAGCTCTGTGGAGAGGGACTTGGGAGTCCTGGTTGACAACATGTTAACCATGAGGCAGCAATGTGCCCTCGTGGCCAATGGGATCCTGGCTGCATGAGGAGGTGCGTTGCCAGCAGGTCGAGGGAGGGGATCCTGCCCCTCTGCTCAGCTCTGGTGAGGCCGCACCTGGAGTACTGGGTG
>JAUBNY010000306.1:322291-352468 GCA_032275445.1 Crypturellus soui | reverse complement strand
TCCTTATCTGCTGACAAGACATTCCACATGTGGTTGTAGTCCTCCTCCTTCTCCTGCTTTGCTCTTTGCTGACTAGATATTCATCTCTGCAGTTAATCGTTTACTACCACAGTCTCTGAAGTGGGCCTCCACAACAGTATCTGTTTAATCCTGTGTGTCACTCTTGTATGCCAACGGAACTTTCTAATGCTTATGTCGCTTATCTGAAAATATCTTGTTTTGTTTTCCAACCATTACAAGTGTGAAATTCGTGCAATGTTTCATTTGCAGATTATCTGTTTTTTCTGGGGAATTATCTTCTGAATGTTATTTTTTTTCCTTTCCCCTATAACCATGGTAAAACAATCCTGAGAAAAGGAAGTCTGGGATATTGACAAGAACAGCTGCAGTAAGCATACACCACCGCAAAGAAGATAGGAGCTGCTACTAACCGAGGACAGGTACAAGCACAGCTGAATCTAGGCACTTTTTCTGGGTTCGTGATTCTGTGAAAATCTGGAAGAAGTAGAGCTTGAGCTTAGAAGACTTATCTAGGACTTTCATGCTCCAACTCCTTACCCTGAAATGAGTGCCCATTCATCCAAGCATTCTCTGTTTTTTGCTTTTGTTTTGTTTGGTTTGGTTTCATTCTATGTTTGCATAGTTTTATTCAAGATATGGACCCTCCATTTTCATTCATCTTTCCTTCTGTGTTTCTCTATGACAGTGGAGAGAAGTAGATTCACAGACTTCACTTGTGACTTTCAAGACCATCACTTTCTACTAACAGACAGTAAAAACAAGAAAGTATCAGTGTTTCCCTTAGGACAAAAAACTCTCAGGATTTTATCTGGCATTTCAAAGCTCTTCTGCTTCTCCTGCAGCCATAGGCACTTGAGAGTGCTGCACATTCTTCCACATTAACTCCACATAAGAACTTGTTTTAAAAAGTTCTAGTCCTAAAAGTTCCCTCTACTAATACACTTCCAGGTGAATTTATGTGCTGATTTCAATTCCCTTAAGAAATCACACTGCTTGGGTTAAAGATCATTTGGGTGAATGGATTACTGGGGTTTTTAACTTCTAGCTTATTGTGGCAGGATATTTCTAGTTGAATTAAACATCCTCCAGGTTAATAAATTTTGATTGTTCTGCATTGTTAGCCATCTGTTCCCTTCCTTCAGGATCTCAGTCCAGAATGGAGTTTAAAAAACAACAAACAGAAAACAGATACAGGGTAAAATGCAGATAAAGGGCTAGTATTCGATCTGGGCACATGTGGACATACAGTCACTTGTCACATGACACATTGACATGTTTTGAGTGACTAAACAGCTTTTTCAATTTTTTTATATATATTTGCCAAAGTTTAAAGTTGGAAAAAATGGACAGAATTTTAAAAATTTGAAGAAAGAGAGAGATAGTAACCATTATAGCTAAAATCTTTACAGTTATGGGATATGCCTGAGAGTCCTTAAGATACGTATTTCTCTGCTAACAGCTAAATTGGGTTGAGTAGAAAAATAAATATATTCCTTTTAAAAGTCCATTAGCATAATCTGGATTAATGGCTGCTAGTCAGTCTTTTAACAGATGTAAAAGAGACTGCCATGTAGTGAACCTAAACTTTTTAAAATATGCAGATAATGTATGATTAAATATTGCATTTCTTTTCCCAATAAAGTCACATGTTTCTGAGCATAGAACGTTTCTCAGCATAGGACATTTCTCCTGTGTGAGATTTGTACTGTTTATTGCTATGAGGAAAGTCAGATTGAACTCTGCTTTTAACATTTTGGAAATGCTGAACTATTTTTTTTTTCTTTTTTTTCTTTTTCTTTTTTCTTTTCCTGTAGGCCCAAGTGTAATGGAGATAATAATATCATATCATCGGAAAACTTCTGTGATGCTAAATTTATTAGTTTGCGAAACCCTGAGATCCTTTTTTGAGATTACCATAAAACTGTGAACGAGGGAATTAATATATATTTTTTTAACTAAGTGTACATTTTAAGTGGTGGCTGGTAAATAACACCTAAGGATAAAAACAAGGATAAAAACAAATAATAAAAACTACTAATCTGCCAAATGAGACATAGTTCTTTAGAAAATGTAGGAAATTTCAAACAAATTTTAAAGCAAGGTATGTTGAAACTCCAGAAGCAAACATGAAATTGCCTTTTCATAAATTGAGTAAGAATAGAGCAAATAAACACTGATATATGAAATGATGGTCTTTGTGTTTACAGAGCATACAGCTTCCAGAAATACATTTTGTTAGTGCATATTCTGGCATACAGAAGTTTTGAAAGTAAAGATGTTGACTTCAACAAGAAAACTTATGCCATGTATCATTGTAATAGTAGTCAGTATTTAAGGAAGTATTTCTTCATTTCAACAAGGCACTATGTCTGGAATTTGGGAAGATTGCTTCTATGATACTTATTTGATGACCTAGGTCAAGGACTGCTATCTCAGGCATAAAGAAAGGAAATTATCTCTAAGAAAATAGGCAGATCTTCCTTCACAGCTTTCACCTCCCTGGAAAATAAATATTCAAAAACTTTCTCTCTTGGGGGCAACACTATGAATTTTAAGTGGAATTAAGATATGAGCTCAGACTAGGGAAGAGAATGTCAAAGACTGAATAAGAACAAAACAAAGCAAAAACAAAGTTATTTTGAAGAGAGGATCAAACAGAAAGATAGAATCTGCTTCACAGACTTTGAACAATTTGCTAGGCTATGAGAGCATAGAAGGAGAAAGAGAGCTCACAAATACCACATTTGTCCTGCACTGTGTGTTCAAAAAAACCCACATGTATTTTGTTTATTCTTTCATTTCCAGTGTGAAAAAGATAAAGTACTTTACAGATTGTTCCCAAATATCCTTTTTCAAAAAAAAAACTGTGGATCAACCTTTGTGCTTCTAATGAAAGAAAGAAAGAAAGAAAGAAAGAAAGAAAGAAAGAAAGAAAGAAAGAAAGAAAGGCAAATGAAAAAAAAAAGGGAGTGAAAGGTCACTAAATGTCTGCCCAAGATGCTATTTTATCATTATATTATGGCACTGAATACGATTTTCAGTTGTGACAAGAGCTAATCAAAACCAGAACCCTAATTTAAATCTGTACAGGTTTAATTACACTACATCTTAGCAGATCCTACTCAGCCCCTTTGTTGAAGGGGCTTTTGTCAGAGAATGGGAAGGAGATGATCATTTCCTGGGATTCACATTGCACTCTGATCTTTGAGCCTTATTAAAAATGTCTAATTAACACTTCTGAAATTATTTTTACTCACTCCAAACATTCAGAAAATCTTCTCTACACCTTAAGTGTGGCAGGATAGACAAAGGCAATCTCATCAAAATTCTCTATGGTTGTGAGAAGAAGTCAAGTCACAAGATGATCAGATATTCAAAAATAATTAAAAAAGAAAATAAGATGAAACTCTGAAATTGTATCCAACTATGAGAAATGTCCTAGCAAAATTATTAATTTCACATAAAAATAATTTATTTTAAAGATACTTTAGAAAAATAAATAACTTTATAGAGGATATTTAGCATACTAGGGTTTTATAGTAAGCTTCTAGCCCAGATATGAAGTGATTTTGAAAAAAAAAAAAGTGTTATACTGTGGACATAAATATGTATACACATTATGAAAATGTCATGCGTTTTTGTACACATAGGCAAACCTTCCAGCAGATGCTGAGAAGGAATGTGGCAGACAGCTTCAGGTGTAAAAGTCAGACTGAGCTGCACGTTAGACTCTGCACTTCCACAGAGTTAAATACGAAGCCTAAATTTCACTTGAATCCAGGGAGACGCCATATGTGGGCATGGACAGCCCAAGGATGTGTGAACCTTCTTTATATTCTGTTGCTGAAGTTTAAGATCCCTAGTCCCAGAACAGATGGTTACGCTGAGCACATCCTGTGAAGAGATCAGTGCCCTCGTGCCCATTTGAAGAGCAGTTTAGGCAATCAGACCTCTGCTAGAGTGAAACTCCTGGATTCAAAATGATTGTTTCAACTCAATGTTTCAAATAAAATAATGAGACGGGGTCATGAGCATATTCCCTTCCTGCACTGACCCTGTGGAACTGAAACAGCAGTTGCTGGAGTTTTACAAAGAAAAACTCGAATCCTCTTTTTTTTCTCTCACTTTCTTAGGAAGTGGCATAGGAGGAACCAGCATCAAAGACTTCATAAAGTCTTGAAGGAAAAATTGTTGATGTCATTCTTTATATGATTAAAGTTTTCATATATATGGGTTGTAGATGACAGAAGAAAAGATCAAGATAGAATGGCTGATAGATAGATACTCTAAAACCTCTGACTGAGTCACCAAGAATACTTCAGTGATGTTTAGAGACATAGATATTTTCCCATCACATTTCTGTGGATGCTACCAAAGAATGATATGGTTGTAAAAATTGAGAAATTTCCATTATGTATTTTGCTCCTACTGTTTAAAGAATAGTAGTAGTATTAACAGTACTGTAATGAAAGAAATATAGTAATCTTGACATGTCATTTTTCTAAAATTAAGTTTTTTTATGTTGCAGATTATATATATATTTCTAAAATGTCTCCTTAAGTTTGAGAAACGTGTTATAGTTGCAATTCATCTCCTGTATCACTGTGTATGATTTTGTGCTCATTCTGCTTTCATAACATATGTACTGTCAAATCTATTTAAAACTGCTCCTTTCTCCCTTGATGCCTAAATAATGTATATCATAATATTTGTAAGCTTTATGTCATTTGCATTTTAATTTCATATTGTATTCGATTTGAGTGAATGTTCACTTTTATTTAATTGAAGCTTCCAGGAATGTTTATAGTTTCAAAGAATTAGGTACCTACAGTGTTCGCAATTATTCCACAGATTTATCTTAAAAAATTTCGATGAGGAACTCCAGCATGTTTTAACACTATCCTGTCTGTATTCAGAAATTTATTCACAGTGTTTGGGTTTAAAAGAAAACAGGATGCCAAAGAGAGTTGAGAACATGCTTGTAGAAACATTCTGTGCAACTGCTAGCTGCAGGTAAGCATTTGTGTCCCATCACACATTGTCCAAAATAAGTAGAAATAAATGTGGATACCTTGAAAAAGAAAGTGAATGCGATACATTGGTTCTATATACATTAAAAACTTATTTCCAGTTTTGTGCATCTTTAACACGATCATAGCAACTTCCATCAATGCTGAAAAGAGGAAAATTGTGCCTGGTTTTACAACAAAGATATTTCACACCTGGGATTAAACAAGGTGGGGTTAAAAGTCATTCGAAAATAGAACTTCAATCATATTACTTACATCATTAATCTTTTGAAAGGCTATCTCCCTTTGGGGCAGGAAAAATTAATTACCACATTCTAAAAAGATAATTAAAATCTACTGAGTATTGTCACATCATTTTAAATAACATTTTTCAGATTTTTTTCTAGTCCCATCCACAGATCCTAACTGACAGGCTTAGATGTCTCAAACTTTTTTCTAGAGTTAGCAGTTGGCATAAAATTCTACATATGCATATATAAAATAATACATAAAGAAAATATATGAATGTATTAATAAAAATATGCATAAATGTATTTGTATATACATAACCCTCTCAAGTATATGTTGTTGGGCTTTATTTTCATCTGTTTAGGCTTTTAAATTGTTCTAATGTCAAATAAATTAGGAACAGAAAGTTGCAGTTTGGCCATCACTGAGAAGTGCCTTTGAAAGTTGATTTTGAGGGATTTAAGAGAGCAATTCTTTGTGCTTGGTTCATTGTATAGAATTTTAACATTTTTATTTATCATTTGTTATAAAAGAAAATGAGGACAATTATGACATAGAACTATCTATGTTAACACCATGAATGCATTTCTTTGCATCCTTCTCCCTTACAACATCCAGTGACACTGACTTTTATTTTATTACAGTTCTACTGCAGGGGAGTTATTTTTGGCCCTGTGTGGCAGAAGAATAATATAAAGGTAGCAGATCCCCTCATTTTTGATGTACAGATTTCTAGTCAAACAAGTTAGAAATTTAGAACTAAAACTAACCACACAAAGTTCCCAATAGAATTTTGGATTATAAAGAAATTTTGAAAGAGATCAGAGTTCCTTAAATATCACTATCACTTACATTGGCATTCATATTGTGCACAATTATACATATTTTTAATGTAATTTTCTGAAAAAAAATGCTGATTTAATTTCTACATTCCTTCTGTCTTGTCTTTTGTTTTAATGGATGCTTCTGTGAATATGGTAACAATACCTTCTGGCATTTATTGTATATTTTATATACATATTGTATATGTATTCTTTTGTTTCATGCGTGCATAATTTTCTTAAATACTTGGTTGCTAATGAATGGAAAAGAGAATGCAGCTCTGTCCAAGTCTAATATGATACATACTTGCATTTTCATTGGTGAATTTGATACTGATGATTGATAAAAGGAAAGTTCTTATCGGAAATAAATATTTTTTTCTGAGAAAAAGCACAGTACAGACTGCAGAAATACAGACTTCTGTGCATTGTCTTCCCAACCCTGCTGATAATCACTAAGAGGTGGGAACTGGAATACTGGAACAGACTAAATATTAGAAAGGCTGATTTATATTTTATATTGTATTAAGAAGAAAAAAAGAAGGGAATTATCTGAGCAGTATATTTCAGTAAGCTTCACTATAGCCAAATTTTGCCTTTCTGTTCAGGGCCTACTCATTCAGATTAGATTTGATTTTGTGAAAAACTGTCTATTTAATTTGCTAGCAGCAGCTCAGCTTCAAGATCACAAGCATTTGAGCATGGCAAGTTTTGATCAACACTGATTTGGACTAGACTTGAAAAGATAACCTAAAAGTGGAAGTAGCAATACTGCCATTCAGCTATCTCATTCACACAGTTCAAGACAAACTCTAAGAAAGAGGTCTATAATTCCAGAATGTGTGAGATCTTTCATGCTTCTGTTTCCCATACTTTTTAAATTATTATTATTATTTCAGTGTTCTTTGTTCATTTGCATGTTTTCTAAAAGGAAGTAATGCCTCTTGAGAGTCTGACTTGAAAGTTTATTTAAACAAGTGATATTCTATTTTTCTCAACAATGAAAGAAAAAAACAGTACCCAAAAGAGGTTGATTCATTTTTAATGAGGAGCGCAATGTAAGTAATAGTGTTTGTGTGTGACTAATACTTCTCTAAAATATGTTATTATAGGCTGTTATTCCAAAATACTTTGAATTAGACTACTGATGGTACTACTCAGTACTAAGAGTTCAATCAGCTGATAATGATAGTGTAATAGTGTAATTCCTTTCATCTGATTAACACTTAGAGATACATCTTCCCACTTATGTTTACAGATAGGTGCCTTCTTTGTCATGGATAGGGAAATATGTCATAAGAAAAAAGTCACAAGTAAAAGTCAAATAACTATCTGTAGAATATACTGAGATTCAGCGGTAGAACTGGGAACAGGACTGTGAAATGGTTCTACCTCTGATACTCAAGACATCATTACCTTTTATTTATATATATATTTTTATATATATACACTATATATATATGTAGTACTGAAAGCATTGAATGCCCGTGCACAAATTATTGAATATTTTGAATACGACATAAATACCCCACATCCATTAGTAGTAGCCGGAAAGAAGATTTTTTTCCATTTTGTGTAGAGATCTCCCTCAGAGAACATAAGAAATAATGAATTGACTAACCCTGCTAGAAAAAAAAGTTTTGAAGCCTTCTTTAAACCTGAAAGAAAAATGGACTGCTGTTTGTTTTTTATGATAAATTACTTTACAAATTGTGTAATTAAAATATTCTGGGAAGGCCGGTTAAATGAATAAATAAATTAATTAATTAGATGTCACAGCTACATTGACATACATGTGCTAGCTAATGCAGCACCACTTCAGGAAAATGAGACATCATTAGAATTTATGGCAGTGATTGTCTAAGGCAAAAAGTTGCATGACGAAAACTTGAGCAACAAATACAGTGTAGTCAGGAAAATGTGAAAGCTCTATGCAATATAGAATGGTATTTATTTAAATGAAATTTTCACAATCTGTAAGCTTTATCTCCCAAAATAGTTTGACATCTCTGACAGGAATTGAGGGAACAGATAAATAGAGTTCCAAATGCGGTAGATGATTGTTAAAACTAGAAATATGAGCAGGGGGAGCAAAATGTATGATCCTAATTAGCCCTTGCATAAAGCAATGGGTTTCTCAAATTTCAGAACCTCTCTCCCCTCTAGAAATTCTGCATTTCCTTTTTCAAAAGAGAAAAAAATAGTAGAAAATAAGACCTAAAGAGGAAACAATGACAATTATCTAGCATTCATATCAACGTAGTCATCACTTACTTTATACATATGTAATAATGAATGTGGTAATACTGTCAAGACACTTTTAAGAAAAAAAAACTTTTGATATATTTGGAATCTGGTATGATTTCAATGGTTCTTGAACCCATTTCCAATAAACCTAAATTGCAATCTAAATTAATCCTAAATCACCATCTAAATTACTCCCAAGTAATCATAAAAAGAGAATCTTATTTAGTAATTCACATATAGATATCAAAAACAAAGAAAGTTTATGGAGTAAGATGCATTTAATAGAATAATTTCTAAAAATATTGAAGATATTCCCAAAAGCAAAAATTTCTCACATATTCAAGACATCATGTTCTGTTATCTTCAAACTTGGAAATAATGTTTCCTTAGGATAGAAAGCATCTGTAGAGAACAACAAGCATTAGAAAGTAGGAATCAGGATTTGAGACTAAAAAAATGTTAGAATATTATCTGTGAAGTATTTTTTTCCATAACCTTTCCTAGATTTAGTGCTTCAGGACCTACAAAGCTTTATATAAAACTTCATTTATTTAAGTAAGGAAGGCCATTATCGACAATGTAAATAAATTTGTTTTTTTAACTGCTACACAGATTTTTCCCGTGATGTGTTAAGACATTCATCTGTCTAGAAATCAATTTGCAAATGCTGTAGCAGCTCCAATGAGACTTTACTGCAGCTCATCTTTCTGATTTGCTGTAAGCTAACTAACTTTTAATTGGAAAGCTCTCCCTTCCAGTATCTCCTGGATATCTTCTGGAGGTATCTCCCAGTGCAAACTGTTTCACTGAATAATCCTGGTAGATTTTGATTTGAGTCGATGCAAATTCACATTGCAAATTAGCTCTTTAATATTTGCAAAAGAAAAGGACACTGGTGAAGCGCTGTGATTTTATTGCAGTCCATATGGAAGGTTGGACCATATCACACAAGATTTATCTACCTCAAGCAATAACTTTAAAGCATCAAGAATACAAAATGCCTTTGGGTAGTTCAGACTCAGTCCACATATAACTCTGTGGAGCTGTCACGGCAAATCATTATGATAAGGTTAGGAGACCTAGCATTTTGTGATTTACAGTAATTTATTGCTCCTATGCGCTGACTGTTGGACTGCTTCCATAAAAACGGATTTTCAGCAACCTGATATCTAAGCCTCACCACCAAAAAATTCAGATGAACTATTTTAGAAAGGCTGTAGTACCTGAAAACAACAGTTGTACCTTAGGAAATTTCTTAATAGTAGAGAAGAGATTTTAACTGTTTCAGAACTAATTTAAGACAGCCCATATGGATATGATTGAGAGCTCGTGTCCCACTGACTGTTGCTCTTTCACTTTTCTTATCTTAGATATGTGTATTCCAGTTAAAATTATTAGATGCAGTCATTGCACTTTCAGGACTTTACTTCTTGAGCTTTATCTTTTGCATGTTGGGATGAATGACTACAAATAAAAAAGTTATGAAAAGTTATGCTTTTATTCTATTGAGAATTGTAATGTAAATCATATTGCAATGACTCTACATTTGCACCAGTGCAATGGACATTAGATGTTTGCCTAAGATTTGTTTTTTTTTTTTTTTTTTTTTTTTTTACAGAATCTGTTTTGATAGTTCTAGTTTTAAAAACAACTAGGTATTCTCCCTTTTTCTCTATGGTTTCTTTACTGTATTAAAGAATCAACATTTTTGATGGCTTTATGCAGATTTTTCTCTGCCTACTGGAAATAATTCCTATTCTTATGCTCTAATGCTGTCTTCTTGTATTTACACAGAATATTTTTTCAGACATTCATTCATGGCCAGTGGAGTCTTCAAAAGCGGGATTAACCCCTAAATCAGTGCTTAAAACTAACATCACCTGTATTTCTAGCTATACATATTTCCACCACATCAGTTCCATTGCATTGCTCCCTTCAGATCACTGTAATAAAGATGGTGTTTTTCATAAGTGTTTATAAATTCTAAGAAGTTTTCTGTATATGAATTTCCTGGTGATAAGCTAAATAATGAATGAGTGCAACCTTCTTACATCCGAGAGGTTTACATGCCCTGCAGGATTCCACTCACCCCACGCATCCTCCAGTCTGAGCTCCAGCAAACCAGGCAGAGACAAGCCAGCTACAACAGCAACACCAGACATCCCCTCTCTAAGCAATGCCAGGCCAATGAAGATGAGTGAGGCTGGCGCCTAAAACTATAAATTTGGACGAATCTTTTACACTGGAGTTTGAAAGTGTGATGAACAGCTTGCTGGGATTACTTCTCTTTTTTTCCCTTGGAAGAAATTTTGCGAAAAACTAGAAGGGAGACTAGAAATTTCTGCTTTGCAATTTTTCACACTAGAGACTTCATAAAAAATAAATTACAAATTATTGGCTCAGTTCTGGTCTTCTCTACAAGATCAGTGCACAGTCCCTTATTCACCGTATAGTTTTGTATATCTGTTGAATCAATATATGCAGTCCAACCAGGCATACAGATCTATATCTAGTTTTCAAAAATCATGAACCATTTTTAACCCACATCTGTGTATAAATATGGGTTTTACTTATATAATTTCTGTCTACCATATGTTTCATTTTGGCAATCTTGTCATTTAAATTTGGAACATGCCGTTTCATACTGACAAAAAATGATGCATATAACTGTAGCTGAACATTTGTTTTCCAAACAGACATATATATGGTAGAAGAACAAAAAAAAAGTAAAGAGAGAGAGAAAAAATCTAACCATTTGCCTTGCTTGCATGTGATTTCTGACAGATAAGTATTTGAGTATCTCTAGTTTAAATAGAGTATATATAGCATTACCACAGTAGTAAATGTGTACATTTTGTGAAGATTGGTGTCTGTGACAAGCAGATTGTAAGATTTTTTTTCTTTAATTTGACATATTGCACCTTAGAAGGTTCATCTAAGCTGAAAAAAACATTGTGAGAAATCTTTCATTTTCTGATGGGTAATAAAACATCTCTGCCTACTCTTTTATTTCATCTAAGTCAAAATACTTTACCCATAACAGTTCAATACCCTTACTAATAACCTACAAACCTAACCAGTACTAACATCCATTAAAAGAAAAATTTTTGAAAACATGTTGATTGGGATAATAAATAATAGTGCTAGATAAAAAAACATATGAGAAAAAAAGGTGGAATTTCTATTTCAAGGCATTTTGTTTTTATTTCTCCGTTTTTATCAGTGTGTGGTCAGATATGGAGCTGAAAGGAACTAGCAAAACATCATAAAATACAAAACATTTCCACATTTTTGTATTTTTCTCTGTGTTTTTTACCTAACTCATTTTTATGCCCTCTTTACAGATGCATATATTTCTAATTGCAACATAGACTGAAAGCATTCTTAAACCCCCTTATTCACTAAGTTCCATATCATTATAAAGAATATGGTACTATCACCAATAAATTAGAAAATCAGATACATATTACATCTTTTCAAACTTTCGCTATGCAATAATACATTAAAAATAAATAAATAAACTTTCTAAGCCTTCAGAGGACTAATCCTTCTTCAGAAAACACGTATAGAACTGAGCTCAGTATGCTCAGGAGATATGGGAGATATTTGGAATTTGACTAATCACTGTTTTGAAGAATTTTACCTTTTTTACTGGGGCGTGCTTGCTCTTGTATATATAGTACAATCTGAGGAAAAGAAAGCATTCTACTGCATTGATATCAAATAAACTGAGCTTTATACTGGGCTCCTTTTTTAAAAATGGATTCCTACAATGGTTGGACATTGAAAATAACTCTTCAGTTTGGAAACATCTGAAATCTGTACAAGATAGAGGCAAGTGCAATCTCACCAGTGAATGGTTTAAGAAATTTGTAATAGTGCTGAAGCCTTTTTGTTTCTTTGGAGCAAATCTTCATCCAGTATAAATCAAGGCAGGTCTACCGAGAGCACTAGACACATATAGATTTAGAGCTGCTGAAACTCTATACTTTTTGAGATCAGAAAAGGCCATGCATGAAAACAAATCTTCAGAATAGTGCTAGCCATAGAAACAATCACTGAGTAGCTGTTATAGTAATCTTAGCAATTTACTTTGGACCTATCTTTTAAAAAATCATCAAATCAAATCCTTTTTCTTTTTTTTTTCTTTTTCTTCTTTTCCTTCTCCTTCTCCTTTTTTTTTCCCTTTTTTCTTTTTCTTTTATGACTGTAAGTGCTGAAAATACCATGTCTTTGAGTAAGGACTCTAGTGGTCGATTGGAATGATTCTCTACTACATTGCTGTTCAGTCCTGACCTAATTCAATACCATGCAATGATGTGATGCATTTTTTGTTTTTCTGCTAATGTCTACTTATTTGTCAGTGTTAATCAGTGGAAAATGTAAACTATCAGATTTTAGGCTAGTTCTAATTGTGGAAACATCAGAATCATAGAAATTTGAAACATCACTGATACCCAGGAAGCCATTTCTGTTTAAATCTTGTTCTTTTACCACAGCCTCAAAAATCCAGTCATGAAAAAATCAGTATGGCCCCTTACTAGGGCCATACTGCTGTACAGCAAAATCCTGTGAAATGCAATGTAGCTAAACCAGTGAAAGAATACTTATGGCAGAATCTTGTTTCTGTTTAAAATAGTTAATGTTGATATATCACCTTAATTCCTTTTATCAACATGTGCATTACTGTGCATCTTAATACCCTAACGTAACAAAATGTCTGTCTTGTAGACAAGTTTCATAATGACTTGAATAAAGAAAAAAACTCTTTTCACTCTAATATAAATTGGCAGTGCAGATTTGCACTGAGAACAATCTAGAATTCACCTCTATGCCAGAAATCTTTGGAGGAAATATGAATTTTAAAGCTAAAATAATTCTTGTGGAAATAAAAACTGAATTCACAAACACATTTCTGTTCAAAAGCTGATTTTCAAACTGATTGTAAAGTAAAAATGGAGAAAACCAATGCCAAGCAGTTTTATGCATCATCTCAGCATTCATCAATTCAGTGAAAACGATTGCAGCTCACAAGAAAGAATTTCAGATTAAACTATTAGAACTAGAAATAAATGTACACATTTATTAGATAAATTATTGGATATTATTATGTGAATTATTAGGTAAAAATATTTTTTAATTTTGATTCTATCTTTTTTTTGCTTGTGTGTTTTACATGACATTTTTCCATCTCAGAATGAAAGAATATATGCTTTGGGATGTGCCAGAGACCAGTCAAATGAAATTACCTGCTATCTGATCCTTGAGAAATAAAAACAGTGGTAGTGGCCTTTTTATATTCATGCAAGCTACAGCTAGCAGACAAATGTTAACTGTTGTTTTGGTTTTACTTTAATCAATAAATGACTGGAAATCTATTTAAAATTCTACAACAGAATAAGTATTTTAGCCTTAAAAGGTTGCCAGAAATTTTTAATGGAATGATATCTTTTAAAAGTTCTTAAAAAGTTATTAAAGAAAAACCCTAAATAACTGCTAAGTTTTTGTGTCTATATTTCCTTCCACATACTTTTCGTTACATCTGTGCTAAGCTGGCTGGAATTAGTATCATGGGTTCCACATCAGTTCATTCCCAATGCCTTCCTCCTGCAGTCCTACATTGAAATCCAGTTTAGCGAGGGATCACTAAAACTTGAACACCACATAGAAAAACTTAAGGGAGTTTTCTCAGAATACTCACGTCTGATGACATCTTTTCCTTCACATCATGCTTTCAATAGCAACTCTATAGCACAGATTTTAGGACAGGATTGATAAATTGGAAAGCTTTTTGTAAAAAGGATCTGCATACAAAGTATGTAGTATAAGTAAAATGATGGACTCATTAGCCAGTGCTTAAAGAAATGTACAGACATGATTTTGAGCAGTATTTTCTCTTTTGAACATCATTATATGATAGGGTATTATGCTATTTGCTTGGATGACAGCAGGGCATATGCCTCAATTGTATTTAGCAGCAAGGAACTTGAGGTCAGAAGCCTATTTTCACATCCTGCAAAAACGTTGCTGAATTTGTATTTAATTATTATTTATGTGGCCAAGCATACAGCACAAGCAGCAAACACAAAACTGAAGCAAGCAGATTATGAACAGCAGCATTATCTGAAAAGTATTTATTCCAACTATTGGGGGAGTAGCTATGAATAATTAACATGTTATTGAAATCAAGTCTAATTTGCAGGCAGTCCGGTGACCAGCAGGAAAACAAAACAGAGCAAAACAGATTGCACTTTGGGAACATTTGGAGTTTCATCCTTTAGGGCCCTGACCTGCTTCAGAGAGGCGTGAACTCCTTTCCTTCCCACCAAAGACTGAGCTGACCCCAACACCAACAGCTGCTCAGGCTTCGTGAGCTCATTATTTACTGGTTTAGCCAGCTGTGGTGGTGTGCCCTTGGGTCTGGCACAGTCCCAAGTCCCCGGTCCTCTCTCTGTCCTATTACCCACCCTGCTAAATACTGTCTTGGCATCATTTTACTCCTTAGCTCACCTGGTACAGGGGGGCTTTTGCACTGACCTCCACGCCACAAGTAATTTCCAGCTCAAGGAATAAAGCATTCATTGTAGCATGCTGATAAATACCATTATTTCTTAGCCTTTGGCCTCTTTTCATGCTTACTCCTCATTTTTTTGAGGAGTAGGTCATAAACTGAAATGCTGCCGTAAGCTGTTTAATTGTGATTTTTAACGGGTCATTGTGTTTTCCAGTAGGCCATGTGCAAAGACTAAAATAGAAGTAGAAAAAAAAAAGGAAAAAAAAAGATTAAATAAACTTATTCTTTGAGACTTAGTTATTGTTGAAATGAATAGCTATAGAGTGGGTTGAGGAAAAAGGACAGATATAAAATCATGTCAGCTGGCACAAGGGGTTCATGTACCAGAGCCAACACAAGAGGTTCACTCCTGGTTTCTTTTGCAGGTGAAGACATCATGCTCTTGTCCAAGAAAAAGAGGAGGGATAGTCCTATCGAGATGCCAGATTGTTTCTATTCTGATAAACCGGTGCTGTTCATCTTGAATAATTTGTTCTACAAAGCAAAGAGAGGGATCCCTTGATGCTATTATGTACCTCAAGGACTTTGGTTTTTTTCTATTTCAAAAGATGCCTTGTGAATCACTTGCATGAAACTACATCTTTCCAGCTTGTTAAGGCTTAAACACAGAGAAATTTTACTTCAAAACAACCAACTCAAACTTATCATTCAAAACTGAGTTACATGATAAAAGATACATTTATTTGCTCCTGAGTTCTTTAAGGGTTTTACACACCCATCCTAAGGAACAATATTTTTTCATTTGCATATTTCTTGTAAAAAATCAATTTAACTGGAAGAATAAAATTTTTTTTTAAAGCTCTTAATTGTTAAATATATTTATTAAAATATACTTCTCTGTATATCAACCCTTATATCTGTATATCAACCCTTTTTAATATCTTTCTCCTTTTTCACTTAAGTCTGGATGTAATGACAGCGTAACAAGGAAATGATAGGAAGGAAAGAAGGTTGAGTATTTTTTTCAGATGAATTTATCACCTGCTCCAAAGAACAGGTGTTTGGCAAGCATCCTTGATTTCTGCAGAGTATCACTGATTTCCACATTTTTCTGTGCATACAGCAAAATACTCCATTATTTCAAACAGAGTTTGAAAATCTTGTTCTCAAAAAATTAAGCTTTTTTTCAAAAAATAAAAGTTAGCACTTTCTAAACATCATAATAAGGTGTTAATAAGGTATAATATTATCTATATCCTATTGTGTATTACTATTTATATTCTCCACACAACTTATTTTTCCCCTTTCTATAATATCATTTGACACAGACTGCAGTAAAAAATGTCATGTTATACTAAGCATATTGCAGTATTCCAAAGTGAGGATGGGTATAACTCTACAGGAGAATCTACAGTATATTTAGGAACCAAAATTTGCCAGCAGGCTGCTTCCTGAAAATCTTTGCAGAGATGATTGATTTTAAGGACACCCTAACATATGCACAGAGACAAATACATCACATCAAAAAAAAAAAAGTCATACAGTTACTGATTGTAAAGGTTTAATTACAAAGGAAGATGTCACACAGTTATAGCTGTCTTTGGACATTACATCGGGTCACTGGCACTCTTTTGTCCTTATTGAATTAATAAAGCAACAGTTTCAAGGAGTAGTGACTCCTCTCCTTCCCCTTCCCTCCCTGCCTTTATCTCATTCTCATATGACCAAGCTTATGCTGAATTAATGCCTCTAAAAATTCACTAAATTTTGATAATATTAAGTTGTTTTGTTTACTTCTCTGGGAATTTCCTGCACTCCAAATCATTTTTACAGATATAAGTGGGCAAAACATTTTACAAAGGTTTTTGCCAAAGTGCAAAAGTGCAGTCCAAGTTTGTATATGCAGAATAAATTTTTCTTTCTTCTATATGTTAGTTAAAAACTTTATTAAAACATAAACATACAGTTAAGTAAGATTTTTTTTCCCAGAAAGAAAGAAATAGCAAATGTCAGCTATTTCTGTATAATTATACTTCTAGTCCTAGTTTCTATACGTATATTTCTTTTCCCACACTCCGGATGAACAAATATAAGCATGTAAATCAGAGTAAATCTCAGTACAGAGTAGAACAAATCTAGGTGCCAGAGGACATCAGAGAAGATCTTGACAAGCTTTCAGACCATTGTTTCCAATCTTTTTTGCTTTCAGTACTTACCAGTATTACTCTTACCAGTATCAGTATTACTCTTGACTTCCTCTGCTCAGTCTCCTCTGTATAAATGGCCACCAGGTTTCTTTATTGTCTTTTTCATTTAATTATTTATTTTTGTCTAATGCCTTTTTTGTCATATTCAGCTGTGATTAAAGTGTTGCCTTTGAGATGATTCTAGTCATTCCTACATCATAAAAAGATGTGTGGAAAAATGTACTGGTGTTAATATTTAGAAGACCTTAACAGTTAATAATGAGAGTGAGAGAGAAAGAAAGATATGATTGTTTGGAGTGAGTATATCAATTAGCTGGTTCAGAAAAATAAACAGAAGATATCATTGAAATATTGTTAAAGATTCATTTTATCTAAAACAACCATCCAAACAAACAAAACTGCACTATCCCTAAGTAAAGGGAAGTTCATCTTCCAAACGGGAGTAGCTGTTCATTTGCCAAGAGATCAGTATTTCCCTGACACTTGCAAGAAATAAGCTAAATAACAATGCCTTGGTGCAGAAGTTGTAAAAAATGTCCAGCAGAAATAGGCTACTATTTACATGCTTCTTATATTTCTTCTTCTTATATGAGTTCATCTTCCTTTCTTGGGACAGTGTGAAAATATGTTGGGGTCAGGAACTTAATGTATAGTGGACTTCTTTTCCACAGGATCTCTGTCATCAGAGTTCAGGGGTGCTTGCCATCTAACTGTGGTAAGTTCTACCATGGTAGTAGTAGTACTTGCGGTGCAGGGATAGTGGTATGACAATCTCATCCTTATTGTAAACACTATAATATTGTGCATTGTACTTTGCTTGTCAACAACAGTTTATTGTATGAGTAAATGCAAAGTTTGCCCTGGAGAGGAAGGCTTTCCCTTCACTGTGTATGGATCAAGGACAGTCAAGAAGCTTGTACTCCATGCTTTGATGATATTGCAGTTTGAAGGTGGAGGCTAATTTGACAAGAGATTAATCCCCTTTCATTCCAAGGGATATCACATACCGACAGAGTTGGGTACTGTCCAACTCTGGCAGTACCAGACTCATGAACAGTCTGTTGACTGTTGTTCCAATTGCTCTCAAAACAAGAAGTCGAGTTCACAAATAGTACAATCAACTATAGGCCTGACTCTGGTAGTACCAGATTCACAAACAGTTTGCTGACTGTAGGTCTGGTCACCTTCAAACCAGTGAACTGAATTCACAAGTAGCATGATTTATTCAAATGCAACATTTACAAAGCAGGTTTCGGATGTCAGTACAGGAAATTCTCTACTACATATTTAGCTAACTCTGATTTACAAATGCGCAATCATCACTCACCCCAGAAGATGGGAAAGGGCTCTCAGTCTCCCAGAGTCTCCCCAGGCAGCATTCTGACTTGAAAGGAGGAAAGGGGGATGAGTCCATCAATCAATTCCAGAAGTTATGATGGAGTGTTGCCTCCAACTTCAGAGTCTCTTCAGGCTACATCCCAACCCAAGAGGATGAAATGGGGTTCAGCCCATCAACAGATTCCAGAAATTACGATGGAGTCTTTCCTCCCTCTTCTTTCCTCCTTAGTTCACCTTTTATATTTTTTTACATTTAGGTGGAACTTGAGTGTCTGTAGTCATTCTTACTTTTGTTATTAATTGGTGAAAAGGTCTCCCTCTTTCATTTAAAGATACAGTCAATCAAAAGTCTGAGCATATATGCTCAATGAGGAGTGGTCATGCCTCAGAGGCGGGTAACGTTTGGGATGGAAGTGTGAGGTGGTATTATAATGAGCTTATAATGAGTAAAGTTCAAGCAAAGTTCAAGCAAAGGTCATCTGAAAGGAATGATTTGCCACCCTTGCTCGCTCAGCACTAGACATCTTATCGTATATCTCCCATTGGGCAGCTACTGTGCAGCTTATCAGCGGCATGGTACAGGGAATACCACAGAGTTTGACCGTGGTGTCTTCCCTAGTTTTTCTCTAAGATCCCCCTTTATTCTTCCACAGATGAGGATGTACATCTTGTTATATCCTCGGTATTTTTTTTTTAACATGAGGAAACTTGCACATGATATGTGTCAAAGGATGCAAGGGAATGAAAGGAAATAATAAATTTTACTCTAATCTCCCACTGTTACCTGAAGGTTTACCAGGTAACATGACATTTGTCTCTATACGCTTGGCAATACAACAAACAAAGTGTAGCTGTTTAAAACAGTGAGTGATGATTTTTGCCAGCATTTTTTTTATTTTCTATCTCACTATATTTTTGTGTGTGGTGTGTTTTGCAGTCTGTTATTGATGGACAAAAAATAAGAAGATTGTTTTTCTTAAGAAACAGGTTTTAATTACTATCTGAGGTTCTTCTTTCAGAACAATATTGTCCAAAACTTTTGGAAAAGATTTCTCTTTTCCAAATGTCTTCCTAATGTTTCCTTTTTCTTTTTCTTAGTAAAGAAAGGCTTGAAAAAAAACAGTGTACTGCTAGATAGCAAAAGTACCAACAACCAAAAAAAAAATATTAAAAAGCTTAGGTCAAGCTATAGTCATTTCTTGACTATTTAGCCCTTTGAGCGATAAGATAATCATAAGATATCATATGGATTTTTACCTAAGTCCTAATTCTCTTATCCCTTTCTGAAAGATCTGTAGGTTATGAAAAAAATAATCTGCTTGTCTAAAGCAATATTTCACCATGACATGTAAGTTAAATATAATCAAACTTATTTTCATTAATATATATTGTAAATGAACGTAGGGAAAAAATAAACCTCTTTTTTACCTTAGTATTTTCTCACTAGATGTGGGGTTATGACTGCGTAAAGCCTAGTTACAAGCATCTGGTGTATCTGTAGTATAGCAAAATTATGAACGGTAGCAATTTTTATAGGCTAAATTATTACATTCTGCTAAAAGCCGCTGGGAAAATGTCAGTTCATACCCAATCCGAATTGTGACATTGTTTAATTTTCTGCTAGGGAGAACAGAAAAAAAAGGCTTCTGTTTACTCCACTGGTAATCACAGAGTGAATTCAATGGGGACCTTGTCTACTGATGTTGCAAACATACCACAGTACTCGTCATACAACAGAAACAGAAAGGAAGTTAATAAAAATGCATTTCACTAGGTTTTAGTGAAATGCAAGGCTAAAACCTTTAGCACAGAACAGCTAAATGCAGTTTGTGTCAATCAGAAAGCAGTTTTTAATGGATCTTTAAAAGCACAGCATGTAGCACCTTTGAATCTTTAAAACAGCTAAATATTTGGCAGCATGTTATTAGCCCAGTATACACCAAAAATATTACTTTCTTATTCCTTCCCTGTTCTTTAAGCTGGAGCACATGAAACCAAACCACATGAAATAATGATGCAAATGGAACAAGTTTAATGTGTGATGCAATTGTTAGCATCCTAGCATCTATGCATTTCTGTTACCATGCTGCAAGAGATAAATGAGCATACTTTGAAAGAATAAGGGAAAAAATACAAAGTTAAAACTCATTTATGTTTTCTATTTCCATTTGATGACACCACCCTATAAAATTACCTAAAAGTTTATGCTGAACATTTACGTACTCCTTTAATTTTTGTTACATCTCTCTACATTTGTTTTTGTGGTTCCAAATAGTGTGTATTTCCTCAAAACTTGGTAATGAAGTTTTGTCAAATTTTTATAATCAATATTGCTTTTCTTTGCTTAAGACTATAGAGAGTTATTTCAGTAGGCTGTCATCTAAAACAACCATTGCAATACAGTAACCTTTATATCGCAGTCATTTATGGTAAATTTTTAAAACAAAAGCAGGGTACATTTGTACACTGTTTTGCTGTAAATTCTGAGATCATCTCCTTAAAGACTCTATTGAAATATGAAAAAATTCTGCTAGATTCTTTATTTTCCCATTTTGAAAGGTATGCTTGAGATTGCCTAGTATGTTTTTCAGATGTCGAAAGAAAACTCTCAGGAAACTATTTGGGAATATTTGTTATCCCTTGCATCAGTATGAGATTTAGTTTGTCTATCCCAAAATAATTATTTGGCAAAACATAAAGATTGGCCTTCTTAGTATGGAAGTTGACAGGAAAGCACCACTGTATCTTTTATATTTACTTTCATTTTGTTTTGATTGCCTCCTATTCTGGCAAAGTAGCAAGAGAGATATAAATTATTAATTAGTTGTTGAATCATAAATGAAGAAAATTTTAAAGGACAATCAAAACATATTCTATAGATATTTGCATCTAAATGCTAAATTTTGACTAAGTGTTAGTAAGATATATTAGTTTACATCATCCTCTGTATCATTAGAACAGCTGTTCATTTTGAAATCATACAAACAGGTAACTAACTCTCCCACATTTTTTAAGTCATTGCACTTTAAATGCAAACAGTCATTTCTTCTGTGAAGTTATATTTCCAGATGGAACTGTAGTTCTGCTAGTCTTTTACATCTATATTTCTTGAAAGGGTTAAGAGAGGTTAAAGCACTGTTGGTACTCAGAATATTTGCCCTCTGAGCATTATAACCAACTAAGAGTGTGAAGGGCCATGAGATTCTTATAAACTTTGCCTTGATTTGAGTCAATCCTCTGTGATTTGAGGGTAAGGCAAAAAAAAAAAAAAAAAAAGAAAGCTAGTTAGTATTGAAAATACTTTTTTTGGGGAAAAAACAGAAGCTGTAGACTATTAATGTTTTAATAACTACCTTGCGGTTGCAAGAAGAGGTTTTGCTTTCCCTGCACTTCTGATACTGAGTTGCTAGACATTCCACCTTCTTTGTAATAGTAAAAGCAGTAACAATTTGCAGTAGTGGCCTAAAGAAAACAAATCTCCTCTTTATTAGACAGAGAATATTGAAAGCACTTCCCATCATAAACTACTCTTTTGGAAAAGGCACTGGAATGATGACCTACCCAAAGGACTTACTATACTTATTTGTGACTAATACAATCATCGGAGTTTAGCATTTAGTAAAGTACTATATTTTGTTTCTGTTGAGGTGAATGAATATAAATTGTTAATCAGCAATCAGAAGTGCAGTGCTATATTTGTAGTTATCACATATTGGATAAAAGTCCAGTCCAAGAAAATGTAATTTTATTTTGAAACTCCCAAACAAAACAGCCATTCCCATGAAGATGACAAATATATATTAGGCAGATGTCTTTGCTTTTTCCACACACACTTGATACCCAAGAGAAAATAAACTGCTTTAATACCATGAGCATCAGAATGGAAGTGGGAAAAAACATTTATTTCCTATCCTGATTGTCTTTACTGTGTTTTCCCCAATTTTAGTATCAAATTCACACTAGCATCAAACTCATCAGCAGAATTACTATATCACAGAATCACAGAAGGTTGACATTTGAAGAGAGTTTGGTGCCATCCTCTTTAGATCCTTCCTACAGGTATTTGCATATATTGATAAGATCCCCTCTCAATTTTCTCTTCTCCATGCTAAACAGGCCAAGTCTGCTTAGTCTTTCCTGATAAGATAGGTGTTTGAGCCCCTTAATCATCTTTGTAACTCTACACTTGACCCTCTCTAGAAGATCCATGTCCCTCTTGTCCTGGGAGCCCAGAACTGCACACAAATACATACCTGGTTTGTTTATTTGTTTATTTACTCTGTGTAAGTCTTCTGACTTCTTATACAAAGTTTATTTTAAGTCATCTATTAAAAAAAAGCAAGTTTTTATAACTACAAACTGATGCAGGTTAAGCATTCTTTAATTCTGAGAAACTATAGATTTCAGCTCTAGGAAAAGGATATTCTCAGATAGTGTTATCATCTTTAGATATCAGTTCCCTGTTGACTTGCTGAAGCTCAACATATTTTCATCCTGAGTCAATGTTGTGAGGTCTGTCTGTCATCTTAAACAACTTTTTAAATGTGATTAAGAGGCAGTTGGGAATAGCTGTGCATGCTAATGCTGGACTTGAGTGCTTTTTGTTGCTCTAACTTTTTTTTCTAAATGTATAGAAAAGTCATGTTCATCATCAACATGTTCAAGTACCTGAGGGGTGATTGTAAAGAGGATGAAGCCAGGCTCCTCTCCGTGGTGGCCAGTGACAGGACGAGGGGTAACGGGTTTAAGTTGAAACACAGGAAGTTCCTACTCCATACAAGGAAGAACTTCATTCCTGTGAGGGTGACAGAGCCCTGGAACAGGCTGCCCAGAGAGGCTGTGGAGTCTCCTTCTCTGGAGATCTTCCAAACCTTCCTGGATGCCACCCTGTGCCACATGCTCTAGGTTTCCCTGCTGGAGCAGGAGGATTGGACCAGATGATCTCTAGATCTTATTGACCACAATCAATAAGTTCACTGAAAAATATCAGCAAATAAAAAAAGCAGAATCAGTCGTTCATATCAAAGATGAAAGATGAATGTTTGGGCTTGGATAGGTTACATAAATAATTTAGTTATATAAATACCCAAACTTAGGCATATATAAAATGCTTCAAATGAGGCATAAAATAGTTGCAGCTGCATTGCAACATTGCCAGTGATAGGGAAGTTATCTAGAGTAGAATCATGATTATACAGTGTTAAATGCAGTAATTTATCTTAGTAAAATTGATCTTCTCCTGGGAGAAAAGGTATTTTTTAGAATTAAAAATTGTATTTTATAAGCAGGGGAACTGAAAGAAGAACCAAGAGAGAATAAGAGTTTGATAGATAACCTGATCTCTTAATATTTATGATTATATGTATAACTAGCAAGAACATTTTTCATTAAAGGCATAACTAAAAGCAATGGTTTAAAAGGTTGAGGTGGGCTCTCCTCCCATCTTTAATAATGCCATACGGATTTCAGAAGTGGAGAATTTTTAGGAAAGTAGTTGTTGAGAGAAATAATCTATGAATTCCTTTTTTTTTCTAGACAAAAGTTACCTCTTTACAGCATAGAGTCAAGATGCAAATGAATAAAAAAGACCTCAAATATAATAATGATTACTGAATAGCTGTTGTTTATTCACCCTGTGGATTTTAGTCAAAGTCAAACTTTAGGAGACAACTAGGAAGAGATGATGGGTATTGGAAATGAAATTTAAAAATGAAGCAGTACATTAAAAATGGAAGAAAAATTTAAGAGCTAAAATTGCCAAGTGGAAAAAAAAAAAAACCTACAAGCCTGAACTAATGAAAGGACTAATTTCTTTGAAATCACTCATTTCCAATGTCTATTGATACTGCATTTATGAAACAAGAAAGCCAGACAATTTTCTTGCTTTCTGACCTAATCGTGATCGAGTAATTCCCAAATCAAGTGCCTTTTCCCAACATTATTTTATTTTGAAATTGGAGATTTGAATGTGCTTTACCTTCATGCTAGGAAAGAAATTAAAGAACCTGGTCAAAGCTTCAGTCAGCAAATACATTATAAATGAAAGTTCTTTTACTGCTCACAAATGATTCATAGATTACCATTTCCTAGTTTTTTTTTCTTTATTATTTTTCCTTATTTTCATTATAAGTCACATCTGTTCTGGAAAATAATTCTGGAAATAATTTTGGATTGTTAATAAGAATTTAGTATTCTTTTTTTTTTCTTTTCTCTTTCCACTAATAATTTTTTGTTCTAAGCGTGGAGAATAGTAAATGATAGGCAAACATCTGCAAAGATGCACAGATACTTAACATTATATACTGAAAGCAGACTCACTTACAAAATAAATCTATTACTACATCACTCTGTTTTAAATGAAAATATTCAAATTATAATTCTGTATCTACAGAAATTTTTACAGTTTTGTTAAAAAACATTGAGAATTTTCTAAAACAGAAATGCAGGAGGTGAGTGCCAAAAGTGACACACAGAAAGTGGGTTTAATCTTATGGTAGTCTGCTTATTTAGCTGCTGTTGAAGTCAGTGTGGATGTGAAGATGTGCCAGATACCATGTGTATAGTGAACATCTTTAATTTTGAAAAAAAAATACTTATTCTTTTTATTTTTCCCTAATATTTAACTTACTCCACTGAGATAAGCAAGGCTATGCAAATGGAAGTGCCACAGAATTGATTTCATTTGAACTGTATAGATAAGAGCCCGAGAAAATGTGACTGTTTATCAAGAGCACTTTTCATCTGTGATAGAAATGATAATGGAACTGCAGAGAATGAAAACGATGATGACAGCAGGTATTTCACTGATCCAGTATTGACTGTAAATGCATAACCAAAATGAATTTGGTTATGTAGTTAAAAGTCAGGAATGTTGATCACAGCAGAGTACATAATCCAAGGAAGATGTGATTTATTTTCTAAAATGTAAATATTAATTCAATGCTTACTGGAGAAAAATGAATGACTATTTGATTCAGAAGAGAACTTGAATCATTTGTGCCTGCAGGCACATTTATTCTTTAAAAAACAATTCTTCTTTGAAATGTTATGACCCCTATTTATTTCCATTTTATATGTATATTGATATTTGTTATTGGGAGTTCCATGTAAACTGATTTTTTAGCTGGTACGTACAGCTGCATTTGTATATTTACTAATGTAAGGTTTCTATATTTTCAAATATATATTCTCATTTCTCAGGTTGTCTGACACAAAAACATACCTTGCTTGTAGACTTTCTGTAATGTACATTGAATGGTCTTCAAATAGTTTAAATATTAATTCCACAGATCTATTTATCACTACTGCTTTATTACTGTCCTTGAATTTTTAAGGTATTCTATGGGTTGCGGAATTTATGGACAATATATAGACAACTCTCACCATTTAATCTCTTGAGAGATTATTTCATATGACCATGTTTCATATGACCAAGATAGATGAATACAGTGTGCTTGTTTATTTGTTTCCTCAACTACCATGACAACAAATATTCTGGTGTCTGCTAAGCATATTCTTAAACTGTACTTTAATGGACTATTAGCTATTTTGAATATTTTTCATTAAATCTGTTCCTAATATTCACATGCCATATTGTACAATATTACAATCATATCTATAAAACAGATGTCATGGTATATTTTTGTATGAAAAACACCACTTATCATCATTTAATGTTTGTTTGGGTCTACTCAATGACTTCCATGATTTGGAAATGCGAAGATCTCACTTGAAATGTCCAGAGTTAGATACTAACAAGAACAAGGTAAAAGAAGATAGAGACGGAGGAAGGTAAAATCTCTTCTTTTCCTATGCAATATGCAAAGAGAAAAGGAAGATGATAGACATATCTCTGTGTTATGTGGAAGTAAAAATTTAATAATAATCTAAAATCTATTTCCATCTTAATGTGAGATCACTGCCTTGATTTACTTCACAGTCAATAAAGGAGGAATTAATCTGTCTACAAAAGAGTGCACAAGATGATCAGTTAGAAAAGTAGATGAATCAGTCCCCAGAAGTCTCCATGGAAAGTAAAATCATGGATTCACAGAATCACAGAGTGGTTGAGGTTAGAATGGTCCTCTAGCGGTCATCCAGTCCAATCCCCTAGAACTAGAGCACTAGAGCATGTTGCACAGGGTCACATTCAGGCAGGTTTTGAAGATGTCCAGAGAAAGAGACCCAATCACCTCTCTGGGCAACCTGGTCCAGTGTTCTGTCATTGTAACGGTAAAGAAGTTCTTCTTCATATTCAGATGAAATGTCTTGTGTTGTAATTTGTACCCATTACCCCTTTTCCTATCACTGGCCACCACCAGTAAGAGTTTGGTCCCATCCTCTTTACATTCTCCCCTCAGGTGTTTGCACACACTCATAAGATCCCTGCTCAATCTTCTCTAGGCTAACAGGCCCAGCTCTCTTAGTCTTTTCTCATAAGATATAGATATTCCTGTCCCTTAATCATCTTTGTTGCTGTATGCTAGACCCTCTCTAGAAGTTCCATGTCCCTCTTGTAGCTGGGAGCCCAGAAGTGCACCCAATATTCCAGGTATAGCCTCACCAGACCTGAGGAGAGGGGCAGGATCATCTCCCTCAATTTGCCTGCAACATTGCTCCTAATTTAGGCAAGGATCCCATTGGCTTTCTTGTCTATGAGAGCACATTGTTGGCTCATGTCCACTAGAACTCCCAAATCCCTTTCCATGGAGTTACAACAGGTCAATCTCTCATCTGTACTGATGACTGCGATTATTCATCACTGTGATGATTTTTCTTTGCTGACTTTCATGAGGTTCCTCGCTACCCATTTCTCCAACCTGTCAAGCTCCCTCTGAATGGCAACACAACCATCTGGCATATCAGTCATTCTTCCCAGTTTTGTGTCATCTGTGAACTTGCTGAGAGTACATTCAGTCCCCTCAACTCAGGCATTAATGAAGATGTTAATCAGGATTGGCCCCAGTAATGGCCCCAGGGGACACCAACAGTTACTGACTCCAGATGAACTTCTTTCTGTTCCTGTACATAACCCTCTGAGCCTAGCAGATAAGCCACCTCATTCCCCATTATCTAGTCCGTGTCATTAGTTTGTCTTTGAGGATGTTATGTGAGACACTATCAAAAGCCTTACTGAAGTCAAGGTAAAAACATCTACTGTTCTCCCCTCATAGCCAATCATCTCAGACAGATATCAGGTGTGTTAATCACATTTTCTTCTTCATAAATCTGTATTGACTATTCCTGGTCACTTTCTTGGCCTTTTTGTGTCCGGAAATGATTTCCAGGAGTGTTTGCTCCATCACTGTCCCATGATTTAAGGTGAGATTGATGGGACTGTAGGTCCCCCAGTCCACCTTCTTGGACATCTTGAATATAGGAGAGACATTTACTTTCTTCTAGTTCTCAGAAACCTTTTTAAATCATCATTTCCTTTCAAAGATAACCAACAGTGACCTTCCAATGACTCGGGCCCGCTCCCTTAGCATCTGTGGGTGTATCCTATCAGGTCCCACTAAATGTTTTCACTAAATGTAGTCCAGTTATACATATCTAAAACCCAGACACTACCCTGAGATGTTCTTACTAGCCTTCCTTCATGTGGGATGAGAATAGCTAATATTTAGAGGACTTTAATAAAGTTTGAAATAGGGTAAATAAATAACATTATAAAACTGATTTTTTCTCACTTGGCACAGCATGACTAGCTTAGATGTTGATATCCACTCTTGTTATCTTAGATAAATCTCATTCTAGATGTTCAGAAATTCAGCTAACTTATTTTGGAATACAACTTATTGTGCCTTCCTCCCTGTTTGCTGAAATCAAACTGTAATAATAAAATCACAATAAATTTGAGGTTGAAAGAGATCTCTGAAGATCATGTAGTCCAATCTCCTACAGTCCAAGTAGACTAATTTCTAAAACCTGAAATTCAGTCGTGGCTTCAAGACCATTTTTCAGTGAGTTTTAAAACACTCCAAGGATGGATATTCCAAAATATCTGTGAATACACTGCCAATGTACTTAACCAACATGGTTGTTTTTTCTTCATGTTTACTTGGAGCTTTTTCCTCTAGAAAAAAACAATCTGTGCTTCTGAGAAGAGTATGGTTTCCTTTTATGTATAATCCTATTTTTGATAATAGAAAATCCCAGGAACTGGTGGGAACAACCTCCTTTTTCTGAAAAGGCATTCTCTTAAAATATTTATTATTATTATTATAGTTCTGTGGTTCCCAGGAGCTTGATTTCTACACCTACAGAGAATTTCTGCTTGGGAAAGATCTCCATCTCAGCTACTGAAACCATCTCTATGACATTTGTGCTTGAGAAAACTTCAGAATTACCACTGCTGTGTAATTTCAGCAAAACCCAAATAAAGAAAGTCAAGTAAACAAACAGGTCATAAACAGAAGAGATTCAGAGCTGTCAGGTCATTTTTTTCATAAATCAGCATTTTCATCAAGGAAGAGAGACACATGCAAGAGGTCTCTGTGTTTTTGTATGACAGTATTATATGACTTTTACTCTCCTCTGCTATGCATCAATTCTAATACAGAAAAAAATAAGCTGATGTCATACTTTCTTTTCCTTCCTGTCCATCATTGCTGTGAAGACAGCTGAAAGTACACCATGATTTCAAGCTGCCTAACTATTTTGCAGTTTACTTTTACATAGAGTATTATGCTAAAGATCTTAAGATAGCATTATTCTTTGGAGGACAATAAATTAATGCAAAGTTTATTTTTAGACATCTACTGGCTGTATGAGCAAAAATTTAATATCTACCATGATGTCAAAAAATTACATAAATATAGCTGAGTGGATTTATACCAATTGTTATACCAGCAACAATACTGAGGAAAGGAAAAAAAAACAGAAATAGTGTTCTATTCTTGCCGTGCGTCCTGCTGTACTAGCGACAAAGAGGAGTAATTAAAAGAGCAGGGAAATCATAAAGCATTTTTAACTCCTTTAGTTGTGTGAGTATAATATTTCCAATCCACCCTCCACAACCAACATAAGACAAATGACTAATTATATTTTACAGATTAATATCTGTAGAGTAATTATGGTAATCAACATAAGGTTGTGTTTGTTAGTCGCCGGTAGTGTCAGGATAATTCCTACATTTTTCACTCAGAAAGCAGGTTATTATCATTAATAATTTTCCATTGTACCAGATACCCTGATATGTAAATCACTATCAGATTCTTTAGCTTCCTTCTCAGCTGAGCAGTAATTAGGTAATTACTTAGTCTTAAAGTTGACACAATATATTCTCTAAGAACGTTTTTTAAAATTACCTTTTCTATAATCAAATATATTATGCAAGATTTCATGTGAGGTCCTCTTTGATGGATCATATGAACTGTAAATATCACAGAAACATGATTATATTGCAAAGAGATTACTAAAATTTGTTCCTTTATAGTGCCTTTCAGAATAACGCCCATTTTGCTAGGCAATGCTCATTGAAGAAAATTTCATGATGTCTTATTCAGTATATGTAAGAAATTTTTTAAAGAATTTTATAGGAAGCAGTGCAGATGCATTGTATGTGGAAGGTGGATATTATTATAAGGAAATCCCCAACTTTAAAACAAATTGTATTTAAACCAAATAAAAAGAAGAAAAGAGAGAGAGAAAAAGAGAGAAAGAGATAGAGAGAGAGAGAAAGCAAGAAAGAAAGAAAGCAAGAAGGAAGGAAGGAAGGAAGGAAGGAAGGAAGGCAGGTAGGAAGGGAGGAAGGAAGGGAGGCAGGAAGG
>JAUBNY010000306.1:292837-318353 GCA_032275445.1 Crypturellus soui | reverse complement strand
CTTTCCTTTCCTTTCCTTTCCTTTCCTTTCCTTTCCTTTCCTTTCCTTTCCTTTCCTTTCCTTTCCTTTCTTCCTTCCTTCCTTCCTTCCTGGAAGAATCTCTTTTCCATTAATGTAACAATATAGAAAACAAAGAAACCTGAAACCCTATAGTGTGTAAATTGAATAGTAAATGTTAAAGTGGTTCTTTCAATTGTTAAATTAGTATTAAAACCAGACAACTTTAAGTTTACAAGTTTGTTACAGTTTATTTAATTCCCCTATTGCCAATAGCAGCAACTACACATAAAATTTTTATCAATTTGGAATTTACTAAGAATTCCCAAAATTACTGATTTGAAATTGTTTCACATTGAAATGAGTTTATTTCCCAATATTAATTGTCATTTACAAACACTGTTGTCTTCTTTTCTCTATGCAGTTTTCAGTACTGTGTTTTGTGGAGCAACATAACATAATTTCTATTAAATTTCTATTATTTAATCTATAAAACAAAAATCCTCAATAATGTCCTTTGAACCTATCTGCTTATCAGTTTACTAGTCTGATTTTGTGAGGAGGTGCACATTACATCTTACTTTTAAATTTGGGGTTGTTGCAATGCTCAACAGATGAATTTCCACTCACACGGATGAGGTAGAGAACAGGATGCTGGTATACTCAGTGAACAGGGGACTTGTTACCCCTCCTAGTGATTGTTTCAAGCTTCCAAAACACTCACATTACATGTAGCTTAACATTTCTTCTTAGATCCCTTTTCTCATCCCAATCTTTCCACACAGTGTCTAGTGTCTATCGCACAACTTTATTCTTGGTCTCTGTTTCAAAGTGAATGGGAGTAAAAGGCACATACAACAAAATGGAAGTTGATGAAACTTTGCTTACTTGCAGTACTCTCTATTCCCATTGACAACTGGTCCTTTATAGAAACAGTGAATCTGAAAAGAAACAGTCTTTGCTATTAACATCACTATCATCATATAGATTAAAAAAAAATAAAACCATAATTTAATTTAATGCAAATTACTTTTTAGTTAGTAGTTGCTGGAATATTTTGTTATTCCATATATTTCAAATTTGTAGGCCACCATTCTGATCCTACTTCAAAAGAGAGCAGAAAGAAATATCTTCTAGTGTATTCAGTCAAGCTTTCCTTTGCCAGAGACCACATTCTATTTCTTCATTATAGTACATTTTCTTTAAAATAGAGCATTACAAGATAAATGTACTCTAATTTGGATTTTTAAAATATTCATATTTTTAAGAAAGCCAAAGTTGCTGCTGACAGCTTTATCATGATTTGTATATTGGTGAAACTTGCTTGTACTAGGAGTGTGAAATTATTTTTCATTTCATATAGCAATGTGCCAAACCAACACAGATGTTCTGATCAGGACTCTGTGCCTGTATTTCTTCTTCCAAGTACTGTGTAATTTTCATCTTATACAATGGTGAAGAAATATCTGTCACACAACATGCTTATTTTAAAGTATATGCTTTTTGTTTATTTTATGTATTACCTAGGCAACTTGAACTGCAAGGTTCTAACCAACAAATCTATCAGATAATAGTAATACTATTAATTTCTTGTAGATGATCCTATGAATCGATCTCCTTCTAACATCTTAGATCCTTAAGGGAAATCTAATTTTCTTCTATTGCTTTTCTATGCATACCTGTGTTTTTCTTCAAACATGCATCTACTATTCATCTAGTACTGTTTTCAAAGGAAAAGCTTCATTGATCAGTATTATTCAAACAGGCTGTGATCTCTGGGCCCTTGTCCTCTTTTGTTGGAAAATTGCACTGAGAAGTAACAGGCCAATTAACTTTGCTGCAAGGGCCCTATTAGAAAGAGGTGCTGCCCTTAAAATGCTCAGGGAGCCTGCCAGTTCGTGAGACATGTTAGTGAAGTCTTCAGAAAGAAAACAAATAACTTGACCTTAATATTCTGATCAATTTGCAGTCTGATATGCCTCGATTTAAAGTCAATTTAAAGAAGGATATCGAGGGCTTTGGACAATGTAGCTGTGAGAATATGCCTATGAACAGCAAAAGTTTAAATAAAATCCAATGGAAATCATAAAAGTTATGCTTTTAGCTAAATGACAATCACCCATGGTTATTTATCTAAATCTGCAGCAAAGGGATAATGTGTTACTTTAAGGAGTTTAAAATGTTTTCTTCATATTAGTAGTTTGTTCTAAATGCACTTTACTCTCTATGGCTTATTTCCCCTTAATTAAATGTGAGATGCCTTTGACTGAAATAAAGATAGGATGGACATAACACTGCATTTAATGAGATAAATGGGGAGCATTTGAACACCAGTATCCTGTGAACCTGATTTACTCTGGCTTCCATGTGTATACTAGTCACAGCTATATTCACATCTCAACAGATTTTATCTTTTCAAGTTTAATACTGCCATAGATGCAGCCCCAGGGTGTGGAGGTAGTAGTAGTCTAAGGGTTATTTAAACAGTTTATAGCTTTCCATGCAGATGACATGGAAAGCACATCTGAAATGTGCTTTTATCCTTTTATTACAATTTTGTTGACATTTGTTCCTTATCTGTTTGGGAGGAGTTGCTTAGAGTATGTAGGTGAATTTTCCTGCAGTTGAGTACTTAGTAGGAAGTAAATTTAACTCTGTAACAATTTTGATTCACTGATTAAGGAGCTGTTATTCTATAGTAGCTTACTGTATTTAGTAGTTAGGCTTGTTTTTTAGTTTCTTTTTTTCTTTTTTTCTGTCAAAAGGAGTGCAGCACATTATGTATCTAGACAAAGTACTCTGGCTCAAGCAAGTTATAACTTTACTTCCTTTATCTAGATTATTACCATCCACAGCGTAGCAGTCTACTTTTTAAATGATGCTAGTGCATTTGTTCCTCTGATGCTTCCTGAAGTAAATGGAATCTCTTTTCACTGCAACAGGCATATAGACAGACTTCATCTTGACTCTTACACCCTTTTTCTCCAGTCTGTTCCATCTCTTATGCTAATAAAGGAGATAAAAGTAGACTGGAAAATGATTATACATTGCAAATAGTTGCAAGGATAAATGAGATGTTGTGGAGAACCCTTTTATCAGAAGAATATCTTTTATTTCAACCTCAAAATGGCCTGCTCTTTGTTCAAAAGCTTTACAGCACACAAATCTGTCCTTCTACAGTTCCAAATCTGAGTTGCAGCAGAGTTTAGGAACTGAAAAAATAGCTAAGCAACTTGCAAAAGAAGAAAAGAAGGATATTTCTCAGAGAGTTTTTCAGAGAATTTAATTATTTAATCTGCCTTTTTCAATTTTGTATTTTTTTTCCTGCATTTATGAAGGCTTTTCAAATGATTATTTTTTTCCAAATTATTCATTATATGTTTATAGAGAAATGTCATAATTATTTTTCTGGTAAATTGTCTGGAAGGAAAGGACTGAAGAGATGGTAAGGGAATATGGAAGTATTGTTTGATTTTTTTTTTTTCACAGAATAACATAGAATATTTGAGTTTGGAAAGGACTTCTACAGCACGTAGCACAGGGTCACATCCAGGTGGATTTGGAAGATCTCCAGAGAAGGAGACTCCACAGCCTCTCTGGGCAGCCTGTTCCAGGGCTTTGTCACCCTCACAAGAAAGAAGTTCTTCCTCACATGGAGATGGAACTGCCTGTGTTTTAATTTATACCCATTATCCCTTGTCCTGTCACTGGCCACCACCGAGTACTGATTTTTAACTAATCAAAGAACCATACCATAAATTGGCAGGTGAGTGGGACAAAATCATATTATGGATCTTCAGCATTCTCCGAAAATCATACACCCAAGCTAAAACCTTTGCATTTGCTTTACTTCTCGCCCTACATTTGAATCTCAAACAATTGTATTAATGATGATTTTGGAGACTATAGTTATCCTGAAAAACAGAAGATTCTGGCTAATGCCATGTAATGACCCAGCACTGACTGTCAACTCAGCCATAAAATATCCACCTCCCAAATGGGCAGCCTCTGCAAAGGGAGACACCTTACCTGGTTTACTGAAATCTGGGAGTTCACTTCTAACTAAAGCTGATAAAAGCTTAAAATAATCGTCAGCACAGAGAGCTGAAATACAGTTTCTTCAGTATAAAAAAGCCTTCGGTTCTCTCCTTTTAACGTCATTAAGAGCCCTGAGGATAGAAATCGGATGTGAGGGAAGGATAATATGATCAAAAGGACAGAATTCTCTCCAGTCTTTATCTGTGTCATGAACCAGGTTTTTAAAAAAGTAAATTTCAGGAGCAGATGCAGTAAAATTAAAAATGAGTATACTTCCATGTAACTGAGGAGATAACAGTGACACAAATGCAACATTTCATCTAAATAAGGTGTATTTGCTAGATATTTTAGAATAATAACAAAAAAAATCAGTACATTGTCTATAGTTTGTATGAAGTAGCTGTATATTTCTTTAGATTATTTAAATTAAAATATATGATGAAAAGTTATCAGACAGTACTGTACATGCAGCAAATGTAAACTCTCAGTCACCTTTTATATCAAAATTTTGGATTTTAACTGTGTGTGCAAACTATATATATATTCTTCTGTAGTTGTTTATTGATAACTACAATGCCATGACTTAAAAGTTATGTGTAAATAAATAAATGAGATTAGTATATGTGAATCAAACTGTTAATGTGCTAATCTTTAAACATCTCTATACTTAATCTAAAATAGGAATCTAAAAATAAGATTCTTTTGATTCTCACAGGTTACTTATATAGTTATCTGCATAGTAAAAAGCAGTAACTAACTCAGCTGGGTACATGATGAGCACCCATTATTCTACCTCATATGTGAGAGGAAGAGCAGAGGTTATTGTTAACTGTTGAAGCTCTTTTAGAGAATGTACAATGATAGGAAAGCTCAAGGAGAGGTCATGAGATGCAATGGACTCTGTGTGCCCAGATGCACAGATCTGTTTTTAGCACTGTTTTAGTACAAATATCAAATGCTTTCAAGATACAAGCAGTTAACTGAAAAACTGAGTTAAATTTATTACCAGTAAGATTAAGATAGTAGGGAAGAAATGGCTTGAGAAGATTGTCAAGTTAGTGACCTCAAAGGAACTTAAACCTTGATGGTTGTCTAATGTTTCAGGTAATTGAATTCAACTCTGCTCCTAAATGCATAGGTAGAAACTGAAAAGAAATATTTTTGATTGGTACTAACTGCTGCTAGATATTTTTGCCCAAAAGGGCCTATCAAAATTAATTTGTGTTGTTCTAAGTAAGTAATGCTATGATAAAAATTAAATGCAATGAGGCATCGTTAAGGTGAGTGGCGTGCATTCATACATTGGCATCATGATCAATATCAAATGTTAAGGCACATGGTTCATATCACAACTCACATCTGGTTCAATATAGAATTAGACAAGGAACACAGGCCAGGGGAACCTCTTGAATATTAAGGGTAACTATCTATAATGGCAGGCAGGCATAAAATACGTATCAAGTCCACAATGCTTTCGCTCAAAATGGCATCAATAAAATCACTTTTAAAAAGTCTGTTGGAAAAGCGTCATCTTTTTATTATTTTTTTTCATCAAATAAGTCTCTTAGTCATCCGTACTTCTTACAAACTGGAACAATTAGTACTTGGTTTGAAGCAGTGACAAGTAAAGTTTTTGACATTCTCAATAAAGGACCTTCGCCTCTGGATTCACTTACTGAAGAAAAATAGAATCTGTTCTCTGAGCACAATTCAAAACAGTCTTTTATTCAGCAGGCAAAAATGCAACCGTTTAACAGATGGATATAGCAACTGTAATAGGATTTACTCTATGGAGAAAGCAGAATGTCCTGGTCTGTGAGCCAATTATTCTATCTCCAATGTCTCAGAGGAAGACTGTTGATTCATGAATTCAGTTCCCACTTGAGTTTATTAATCTATAGACAATTTTCTGAGGTTTGAACATTTTATCAATTTCCTTCAAGATTAACTGATATTACAGGATTATGTATTGTTGTGGGAGATTTTTATTTCTTTCTATGCACAATTGCTTTATTCAAATTCTAAATATACCTTTTCACAGTAAAATAACATATTTTAGAATGCATATAGAGTGAATATTTTGGTTCTTCGACCATGCAAAGGGGAAATACTTGTCATCCTCTTGATTCTGAGGAAATAGAGAAAATAGCTCAAGAACCAGTTTAAGAACATTGGAGAGGGATTTGGGAATTCTGGTTGACAACAGGTTAACCATGAGGCAGCAATGTGCCCTCGTGGCCAAGAAGGCCAGTGGGATCCTGGCCTGCATGAGGAGCGTTGCCAGCAGGTCGAGGGAGGGGATCCTTCCCCTCTGCTCAGCTCTGGTGAGGCCGCACCTGGAGTACTGGGTGCAGTTCTGGGCTCCCCAGGACAAGAAGGTTCTAGAGAGGGTTCAGTGTGGAGCCATGAAGATGGTTAAGGGACTGGAGAATTTGTCGTATGAGAAAGGACTGAGCGAGCTGGGCCTGTTTAGTCTGGAGATAAGAAGGCTGAGAGGGGATTTGATTAGCATGTTCAAGTACCTGAGGGGTGGTTGTAGGGAGGATGAGGCCAGGCTCTTCTCCATGGTAGCTGGTGATAGGACGAGGGGTAACGGGTGTAAGCTGAAACACAGAAGGTTTAATCTCCAAATGAGGAAGAACTTCTTTCTTACGAGTGTAACAGAGGTCACTAGAGGTCTCTTCCAATCTTAACTTTCTGTGATTCTGTAACATAGGGCAATTTATCATAACACACTAAGGGCTAACACCACGGAAAAACTCTCATTCCGTGATTCTGGAGTAAATGCACACCAGCATCTACAGATCTATGTCAGGTGAATCTGAGCCAGTTTCTTTCCACAGAGGGAGAGCAGATGAGAAAATTCAGCCTGAATCAATGTTTAGAAGTACAAAACACAGAACCAAAGCAAGGCAAGCACTGACAGACACTTACAAATACGCACTCACTCACACAAGCTGTTAAAAAGTGTTTCTCATTAATTTGCTTGTCTTGATCCCTCTGTTGTGCTTCACTCTCCAACTTGGCAACTTAGCCATGGCTCTTGCCAAACTTCTCTTTTTCTTCTCAATTTTAATGCTTTATAGTCTTGTTTAGCATTTAACCTTGCAAATGACTTTGAGTCAAGCCTTTAGATTTGACAGACCTTTTCCGAATCTTCATTTTGAGTAATCTGATTTTCATACTGGGGCTCTCTTTTTAAAGAGTAAATGTAATTTTTTTTCTAGAAATAAACATTTAGCTTCCATCTACACAGCAAGAATTATGCATATATTTTATATATGCATTATTATATATGGATATATAAAAAGTATCACAGAATCACAGAATGATTGAGTTTGGAAGGGGCCTCTAGAGATCATCTAGTCCAACCCCCTGCTCCAGCAGGGACACCCAGAGCACGTGGCACAGGGCGGCATCCAGGAGGGTTTGGAAGATCTCCAGAGAAGGAGACTCCACAGCCTCTCTGGGCAGCCTGTGCCAGGGATCTGTCACCCTCACAGGAAAGAAGTTCTTCCTCACATGGAGATGGAACTTTCTGTGTTTCATCTTGTACCCATTACCCTTGTCCTGTCACTGCCTACCACGGAGAGGAGCCTGGCCCCATCCTCTTTACAATCACCCCTCAGATACTTATACATATTGATCAGATCTCCTCTCAGTTTCTTTTTCTCCAGGATAAATAGGCCCAACTCGCTTAGTCTTTCATCATAAGATAGATACTCCAGTCCCTTAATCATCTTTGTTGCTCAACCCTGGACCCTGTCAAAGCTCCACATCCCTCTTCCACTGGGCAGCCCAGAACTGCACCCAATACTCCAGGTGCGGCCTCACCAAAGTTGAGCAGAGGGGCAGGATCCCCTTCCTCAACCTACTGGCAACGCTCCTCCTCATGAAGGCCAGGATCCCATGGGCTTTTTTGGTCATGAGGGCACATTGCTGACTCATTGTTAACTTCTTGTCAATTAGGATTCCCAAACCCCTCTCTGTGGAGCTGCTTTCCAGCAAGTCAAACCCTAATCTGTGCTGGTGCCTGGGGTTATTCCTCCCCAGGTGCAGGACCCTGCACTTGTCCTTGTTGAACCTCATGAGATTCCTCTCTACCCATCTCTCCAACCTGTCTAGGCCCCTCTGACTGGCAGCACAGCCCTTGGGAGTGTTGGCCACCCCATCCATTCTGGTATCGTCCATAAACTTACTGACGATGCACTCTGTCCCCTCATCCAAGTCAATGATTAACAAACTGAACATCACCGGGCCCAGTACAGACCCCTGGGGGACACAACTGGTCACAGGCCTCCAACAAGACTCGATTCTGTTTATCACTACCCTCTGAGGTTTGCTATCCAGTCAGTTCTCAATCTAGCTCACTGTCTACTGTTCTAACCCACACTTCCAGATCTTCCTAATGAGGATATTATGGGAGATGGTGTCTAAAGCATTGATGAAGTCAAGGTAGACATCATTCACAGCTCTCCTCTCATCCAGCTAGGCAGTCATCTCATTGTAGAAGGCTATCAGCTTCGTCAAACATGACTTCCCCTTGGTGAATCCATGATGACTACTCTTGATCACCTTCTTTTCCTTGACATACCTAGGGATGGTCTCTCGGATGATCTGCTCCATCACCTTTCCAGGGATGGAAGTGAAGCTGATTGGCCTGTGGTTTTACAGGTCCTCCCTCTTGCCCTTTTTGAAGACTGGAGTGATGTTAGTTTCTTACAGTCCTCCAGCCCCTCTCCCACTCTCCATGACATCTCAAAGATGACGAAGAACGGCTGAGCAATAACCCTACCAGTTCCCGCAGCATTCTTGGGTGTCTCCCATCTGAACCCATAGATTTATGGGTGTCCAGTTCCAGTTTGCCTAAATAATCCCTAACCCAATCCTCCTTGACCAGTGGAAACTCTTTCTCTCTCCCGATTATCTCTGTTGTGTCTGGGCTCTGTAATTGATGAGGACTAACCTTAGCTACATTTAGTAACTCTGCCTTCTCTGCATCCTCCGTCACCAAGGCACCCTCCCCATTCAGCAGACCAGCGTTTTCCCTAGTCATCCTTTCGCTGCTGCTGTATTTATAGAAGCCCTTCCTGTTGTCCTTGTATATGTTATACATTTATAAAAGGAATCACCTATTTCATTCTTCTGGGTTGTCTATCTATAGGGAGGAAAGAAATTAGTACAGGCCTGTCTGGTGCTATCACTCCTCCATCTGAAATGAAAGGTCAGGCAAGGTAACTTGGGGTCTAAACCTTAATGCATGATGTATGCAGATGTGTCAAAATATGCTACTACAGAAAAGGACTTGGAGAAGAATTCTTCATCCCTATAGTAGAGGGTAGAGAGGTTTGAATATCCATCTGTCTTCCTTCATTTTCAGTGAGTAATTTCGTGCTGCCCTTTTTTTTTTCTGAGAAAATCTCTGCTAGCTATTAAGTAGTGGAAATGTCTAAAGAAAAGCAAGTAAAAATATTTGGTGCCTCTAAGGGTAGCATTTTATTACAATGCAAAATATTTTTATGTATACTTTAGTTGGGGAATTTTGAGGACTTTCAAAGTACATTAAATATTTTGTCATTCTACAAAGAATGATTTCTTCATGAAGATGAGCTATTAATTTGTTTGCAAGCTACAAGCTGCTAAAAATGTAAGCATTTAGAGGATAAAAAGAGAGATTAACTATTAATGCAACGTGTTAGCAATATTTGACACCCTACTTAGCATGACCATTATCTATTACAGTCTACAAAATTTATTCTTCATGCTTCCACTGTATTGCTAGAGTACCATATGGGCATGCTTGTTTTTCTTCAAATAATTTTTACATAAACAGCTGGTGAGCTGTTTTCATTGTAACATGGCACATATTTTTCGAGACAGTTAGGAAGGATTGATGTAACACTGGTATCTGCCATGATCTTCATGTCAGGTTGCAAGGAAACTCATATATATTATTCAAAAAATCTAAGCTTTTTCTGCATTTGGGTTGGAGGGATTTGTGGGGGAGGAGCAAGAGATTTATTTTTTTTTTCCTTAATAGGCTTTTATAGATATAATCTGTGAAATAAGAATTGATGCTGAGGAATGGCTAGCCACACAAACAGTCAAATTAGAAAGGTTTATGGAAGTTCTTTAATATTAATTTGAATAAAAGACAGAGTTCAGCAAGCCTAAAATTTGACCCTTGTCACCTTACATAAAAAGCTGTCTAAGCTGATTGACATCAAGATGTCATTTCATTTCCATTGTAGCCAATTTACTTCATTTACTTTTTTCTCTCATGTAATTTTCAGGGAACAATACCATGTAAATAGTAACAAAAGCTGAGTTGAAGCTGAATTCAAAATAAAATCCTTTCCTTAAATACTAAAGATTTTTTTCCAAGGCCATGCCCCAAAGCCAGTTTCATTCATTAATCTCTTGCTAGTGATATTAATGTAGTTTACAGCAAGCTTAATATAAAAAGTAAGTTTTGCAATGGATTTACTGAAAAGTTTTGCAGTACTCATGTCTATTGCTTGTATATAAAAAAGGTATATGGCAATAATTGCTTGTATATAAAGAAGAAAACCCACAACTGCGAGAAAGAGGGCTAAACAGCAAAAAAGGAGAGTTTTCCTCTCTTATGTTAGAGTCCAACAGTGACTCTCATGACGCCAATAGGATTACTTGTGGAATAAAGGTGTGGGAAAACAGTCACACAGGAACTGGATTGCTATTTATCAAATTAGTCCCTGTCAGCAAGAACACATAACAAACTCTATTCGGCCTGAGGATCTGGTACTCAAATTATATTGTATGGAGTTTTTTTCCTGTCTGTTTGTATAGATGTTATTGACATATTAAAGCAGTAAACTAAGGGGTAAATTTACATACACAAATTCTACCAGGAAGAGAACACACTCCTGAATAGAAATTTTACAACTTGACATTCCCTTTATTCTCATCCCAGACTCAGAGACTCAGAGCATGAAGTGACTATGATGCCAATAGGCATTAAAGGGAATTTTCAAAATCATCAAAGCATGCTGACTACCTTCTCCATGAACTTTCTGTGGTACACTGACAAGCACCTGATAAGCATGACCTTGTGTTTTTTGCTCCCTGGACTATTCAACCACTAATGCTTGAAACAACTGTTCTGCTAGCACCCTGGTGCACCTTGCTGCATGTAGATCCATGCCAGATTTCTCTTGTCAAAGACACTATCAGATTCTCTCAGACGGGAGCCTAATGCGAACTAGTATCTGTGTTATAAATGAGCAAGGGAGTAGGGCTCCGGTTCATTAAAACGTGATTGCACTGAAGTACCTGAATTGTATCTGCTACCAGCAACCAAGCAGTTGGCTTGAGCATTAAAAGGATCCCATCTCCTGGAGCTCTGTCTGTCTAAAACCCCTACCAAATAAAAGGAAAAATTGGCCCTCTCTCTGCAAGCTAAACAGATTCCTCATTCAACCTTGGAGCAAAGGAAAGAGTGAACTGTGAGAACAAGAAATCTTACTAGGTCGGCGTGGAGCAGACCCAAATGGACCTTCTGCTCAATGGGTGAGTGTCTGCAAGTCGAGAGCATAAGGGGGATGAGGATGCCAACTGCTTACTCAACACACATTATGTCCCAATTTTCTCTAGTATTGCGGTACATTGTCATAACTGCTCAATGTAATTATTTTGCCCTATAAAACTGAATTTATTAGATAATCTGTTGGGTTAGTTTGTTCTTTTCCTTCCAGATAAGTTACTACAGATTTGCTATATTTTCTTATTGAAATTGTGCAGTAACATTGCCCTAAAGTGGCAATAGTGATTATATGAAAGACCACTCGGTACTGTTAAAACTACCTTTTTATGACTCTATCTGGTTCAGTCTGACACTCATATTCTGTAATTTAACATGTGCTTCTGCAGTATAGGTATTACTTTCTCTGTTACACTACACCTGCTAGGAAAGACTTAGCACCATAGAGACCAAAATTCTGGCAATATTTGTTCATTAAAGCAGTAACGGGAAGCAATAGCTATAAATGCATATTGAGGCAAATGGTGGATACGGCCAAAATGGGGTAATTCTAGATACTGAGCTGCAGGCTAGATCAGATTTGCATCATGATACAGGAAATTCATTTGTAACAGAAGAAATATATAATTTTTGAAGAGCTACTGTGTCTATATGGGGAGTTATATTTTTAACAACTAAGAGATATTTTGTTTTCTTGAGCCTTTTAGTGATCACTGAATTGATACTCTACAAATCAAAGGGAAAAAAAGGGAAGTGAGGGAAAAAAGGTGTTCATTTCAGGGACTCTTTAGCCTTACCTTCAAAAAGGAATTATGTATTTTATGGTCTTTAAAAGTATGTAATCTTATAAGCCTGTAAATATGCAACTTTTTAAACAAGGTACATTCCTTGGATAAATATTTCAACACATTAGTCAGACATTTATTAAAATGGTCCTTTCTAAATCATCATCTATATACTCTGTTGCATAGAGGGCAAAGGGATTATAACTACCACATAGTAACTTCTCATTTAATTCTATAATTGACATGCACAATCTGAAGTCAGAGTAAAGATTAAAGCTCTGATCACTGAGCTCATACTCTCTCATCTTGCACTAGCAAGCACTGGAATTGCTACTATTTAACATTGTTAGAAAGGAGTTTTGATTTTAATTAGGAGCAACACATACTTGTGAATGGTCAGGGGAAAAAAATGATATTTTTTTCAGAGAGAGATTAAAGTTATTGCTTCCATATATCTTTGAAAAATTTATTAGCATTATTTTTCATGTGTGAATATCAAAAGAGAAGAATGGACATGTATATAAAAATGAAGATATATAAGTTCCTCTTGTTTTAGCTGACAGATATAAATCTGATATTTTTGAAGTTGAAGATAACTTCCTTCACTTATGGAAGATAACATTCTACTTATAACTTTGATAACTCTGAAAAAAAAAAGAACTCTATTTAAGAATACTTGGGTGCAATTAGTAAAATTAAAGAGACCTCACTAATTTGCCTGTAACTACTTTTCATGATAGCAGCTCACATATTCATGAAGCTGATAGTTGTCATGGGTGCTTGGTCTTGATTGCAGGACAGATTACAGTAAATAAGTAAAAGAAGAAGAAATGCACTCCACACTTGAGAAAATTGAGGTTGAATAAATGTTTCATGATCTTATTAAAGGAATATCATTTTTATTCCAATTTAATTCTTTCTGATGTTGAAAAAAATGACAGATTTAATCAATTTTGTCTCAGAAATGTTTCAATCTGTGCTTGTTTTACTTACACCATATGTTTTGGTGGATGAAAGATATTCAAGACTTAATCAATGTTATAACAGAAAATGAAGTTCTATCAGCTTATTAAGCAGTAGGAAATTGGGTTTCCAAAATCTAATCAAAACTGAGTTTCAAATTGGTGCACACTAGCAAGGCCATATCACACTATTTTTGGTGTGTTAAATACAAATTCATGTGCGAGATATAATGAAAGTCATTGAAAATTCTGAGCTTTGCAGCAATGGACATATGACAGGTAGTTATGCAGGAAATCTCTTAAATCATCTAGGCCTTCTTACCCTGGCATAGGTACCTGCCAACCTGCATGTCTGTGACCCCTCTAGTAAACTGCAGCAAGGTGTCATTTACCCTGTTACAGACAAATAGGGCGCAAACTGAAACACGGGAATTTCCACCTGGTCACAAGAAACCACTTTTTTATTGTGAGTTTGATTGAAATAGACTGCCCAGATAGACTATGAAGAGTGTTATGAAGGAAAGAAAAAAAAGGAGCAACAGTTCTGTTTTCTTCTTCTCTTTGTAAGTGTGTTTCTTCTCATTCATCTTTGTGAACATGATGTGTGAAGGCAAAACCTTGATGGATCGGCTTAGGGTAATAGGATGTGATGATCTGAAGCAGGAATTATTCTATTCACCTACCATGACTTTTGCAGATATAATTTGAAGTTCATTCAAAAGAAAAATCTGCTGAGATTTATGAAAATTGATACTTTCAAAAACTTGACTATGAAGACATGTATGTAAAACCACAAGAGAGAGAAAGTTTCTGAATGTAGAGCTACTCTGCAAGGCCAGCTGATCACTGTGTTCAAAAGTCAAAGCGTCTGAATAAGCTTTTGTTTATGAATATTGATTCAATTGAATTGAAACAGTCAGAGAAGCTAGAAAGAGCCGCAGCAGAAAATAACAAGAAGTAACACTCAGTACATCATCCAGTCCATGCTATTCAGGGTGGAAGTTATTCCCTTCCCACAGGCCAATAATGCCTCCAGACAGTGATTTGGGGACATTTCCTTAAGGCTTGTTATTTAAAAAAGCAGCAAATCAAATTTTATTTCAATTATGCAGCTTTAAATCTAGAGCAACGTATGGTTTTCAGATGATTTAAATCTGTTTGAGAATCTAGCATAATATTGTGGGTTTGTATGAAATTAAAGTGCTTTTTAATAGTATTGTTTAGCTCAGAAAAAAAAACTACAATAGAAAAACAAAGTAGCTAGATATAAAGATACAGAAGAGTATAAAATATGTAAAATAATAGAATTTGAAGGTATTTTGACTTCAGTTTCATTGTCTCTGAAAGTGAAACTTTTGCTTTGCCTGAGCTAAATAAGGAAGTGTTTGTAGGCCACTGTAGCTAGGGTTATTTTGTTTCTTTGTTTTGTTTGATGTTAAATCACCAAGCCTTGCTTTTACTCTCTTCCTTATTTTGGCATGAGCCACATGCCATAGATCCTATTTATCCTTCCGTTGATTTTATATTTTTGTTTGTATACCAGCCAATGAAGTGAAGGATTTAGCTTTCCTCGAAAGAGAAATGGAGTTTGCAAATTAAAAGAGAATACCTTTCTAATGTTAAGATTGACTTATACTTTGTGAATATGAGTTTATTTCTGTCTCCAAACCAGTTTCTGCTGCCAAAAATTAACTGTGTTAAGAAAAAAGGAAAAGAGAGAACTGAAGTTCTACCTGGTCACACAGTTTAAGAAAATGTTTTGTTTTGTACAGCATCTTTCATTTACACTGTACTTCAAAATAAGTTTCACAATACATTCATGAAATTGTTGTGCTAAATAAAATAGATCCAAAGAGACAGAAATTACAAGGAAGAAGAGATAATCTTTAAAAAAGAGAGAGAGAGGCAGGAAAAAAAATGGATGAAGAAAAGTTGTTCCAGATCTTATATGCTGCAGAATAGAAGATTTTTGAATAATGAAGCCTCCAAGACTTGGGAATAGGCAATAAATAAGAGGATGTCAGATGCAAGCAATTTTAGTTACTGCCATTGGAAGTAGACTACAGAGTCCTTGAAATCAGGATATTAAACAAAACAAAGAGACCATGCAACAGTGATCAATTTTTCCTTAACTCTAGCATAATTCTCTAAGGATGCACTGACTTGAAAGATTTTCTCTTATTGATCCATGTAATGGGGTTGTAGATTAGTCTTTAGAGTTTTATTAAAGAGATTGAACAAGAAAAAAGTATGAAGTTAAAGATGATTTCTAGGTAATTAAGAAAAATTAACAAAAACAAAGAAGAAAAATACCAAGCTATAGCAAAGAATGATTTTAGAGTCGCCTTTTTAAAGGGATCCTTCATAACCACAATATGACAGTCAACACATATTAATTGATCATCATCTTATATCCTTGCAATAATAATAACTTTGAACTATTGCTTTCCTTTGACCAAATCTGTATCAATAGTGGAACTTTTTGTGCATCTACTAGACATGGTGCACCCAGGTAGGAGCTGTGCAGATCCAGATGCGCATGAAGACGTGAATCAAGAGAAAGAGTGGGTGCTGAGGAGGCAGCTAGAAGCCCTCCAGGGACTTTTTGTTTTGGACAAGATCAGCTGTTGTCTCATAGACTAAATGTTTATTTGTGGCTGGAATCAAGTGTGCTCTGGAGCATCTTTTCTGGATGCATTTCATCTGAAATGAATCCAGTTCATATGTTGCACAAGTGCAAAGAAAGGGGAGAAGATCTGAAGACTTGCTTCTAAAACTGATCTGCACTAAAACATCAAAGTAAATGCAGTTTCATAGCATCGGGTGTGCATGAGCACAGTATTGATGATATATCTATGGAAGCTTTATCAAAGACAGTTAGGTGAATGTTTATTAATAGGTAGTTTTTATTGCAGTTGGATGGGAAGCTTCATTTTCTCTCTCTTTTCTTTCTTTCTGTCTACAACGAGATACTCAGTTTTGAACCAGCCACTTCAGCCATAATCAATAGCAAGACACAAATACTTTTGTAGAACAGATCATCTGGACTATTTTAGATATCTATTTTAGATTAAAATAATCATACTCACTTCTTGTAAATGGTGTGTGAGGATTTTCTTGGAGGTGTTAGTTAAAAATGCTCAGAAGAAATTAAATGAATTATACACTAAGTGTAAATATGTAAACTTTACAGGTAAAAGGAAAACACCAACTTTTTCTTTTCCTTGAAAAGATTTAAATTGCTCAGCTGTGTTAGTTTTGACATTAAGAAAATGGTTTTATTAATATGAACTGTCTCCTCTTATTAATACATATCAATGCTCTTGAAGGTCAAAGGGAAGTAGGAAAACTTTCTGAAATGTTTTTTCATTCTGAATGTTGTGTTTGAACTGTGAATTTATTCATAGTATTTATGCAAGTTCTGATAAGGACTGGCAGCAGTCATCCTTGCAAAGGGAAGAGTTTATAACAGAGAGAATGAACAATATTTGAACAAAATAAATAAATAAATATGTACCTACAGCTACAGGGAGGATGCTAAAGGAGGGAAAGCAATATTTATCTTAACTTGCTTATATTTATCTAGCTACCAGAAGAAGGGAACTAGATAGTTGGTGCAAAGAAGAGTAGATTAAAAAACATAAATAAATAAGCGTGCTATCTTTGTAAGCAATGATGTATTTCTGATGCAAAATTATAAGAGAAGATAGCAGCACAGTTGTATTAGAAGCACATATGCCAGTATAAAGAACTGCACAAGTGCGAGCCACAAATAGTGCTATGCTTATGCAAGGAGGAGGCAAACAGGTCAGATTTGACTTTATTGCTACTTATTGAAGCACCAGCCAAATGAAAATCAGCTGAGTACATGCAAGCAGAACTAGTTTGGGAATATTCAGGACACCTTGATTACCTCTGTAATAGAGGGCAAGAAGGAAAAGAAAGTGACCTGTGCTGTCTGCTAGGATGTGTGCATGGATGTCACAAGGGGAGCTAAGAAAGTCCTTGGAGATACATTTCATGTTTCTCTTGTAATGTATTGCCTTATATTCTTTCCTTTATTCCCTATTCCTTTTTTTTTCTCTTTTCCATTTTTTTTCCAGACTCACATAAACAAGTTTAGCTCTCAGTTAAAAGTAGAGGGCTGACAAACCTATCGGTGGACACTAAGTGCAAATAGAAGGAAGTTACAGTGATGAGATAAAGGTGGCTACTGAAAATGTGGTATCAGAAACAGGATTAGGGCATACAAGCTAAAATCCTGACAGGGATAAGGCCAACACTTCCATTGTGACAGTAGCTGCAGGAGCAGAGGCAAGACCAACCTAGCAGCTGCACCAGAGACAAAGAATAATGTTTTAACTGCAGCAATAACCTACACAACAGATATGCGTATCCTTCTCCAGTCCCTAAAAACAACAACATCATCTGTGCTGCTTGCTGTCACTGTTCTGCACTGCATGTGTTTAGATTACAAATGCTGCCCCAGGCATCAATGACAGAAATGCTATTTTGTATGCATGTATCTTAGCAAGCCTACCTATATATAGGTAGCCTATGCTTGTATTAACTATATCTATCTATCTATCTATCTATATATGTTTGCCTTCTTTTTAAGATTTAGATTGTTCTTGCTTTGTATTGAAAATCTGAGCATTCTTCCACATGAAAAATTATATATATCTGAAAAATAAACACATAAGCACGCACAGAAAAAATTGTTTTTGTTCAAAATCTGATGCAGTTTGGGTTTCCTGCTTTCACTCAGAAAGTTTAAAGCTACAGGCTTTCTATTCATGTCTTCAGGCTTCAGAATGAGCACTCTCACCATTCATTTACAGAAGCCTGCATTATGTGTCATCCCATCTTCGGAGACAAATACGTAAAATTGTAAATAAAACTGCAGATAAAAAGAATGTAAAACAGCATGAAAGCAGTCATATGAAAGGGGAAAAGTAGGTGAGATAAAGGGAGTCTATTTGCAAGGAACAAATGCACAACTCCATGTGTGTGTGTTTGTGTGTAAAATTCAATCATAGAGAAACAGAATATATGAAATGTAATCTATTAATACAGTCATGTGCTGCATTTTATGTGCAGAATTTTTAAGAAGTCTAAACATATAGAAAAAAATGTATTTATTCACTTTGTCTCATATTTCTTCATAATCACAGCATTTACCCAATCCCTTGGTCCTCCTTTAAAGTCTTTTATGTATTGTTTTGTTTCTTTTACTTACAAATGTTAGCAAAAACTGTTGTTATACTTAAGAGCATACACTCGTGAGATCTTTTCTTATCCTTTTTCTTATCCATTTTCATTATTCTGTAATTTTCAAAAGTCAGCAGGTTTTCTTCCTCTTCTTCAGACTGTTTTTTGTTTTTTTTTTTCTCCTGTAAGATTTACTTCTCTAACAGAATTCTAAAATAGTATGTGTTGGAGGCTTAAGGCTTTACAAATCAATAGAATCCAAAAGAACACAAAGATTGGGGTTGGCGTGGGGAATGAGTTAATTGACTCATTATAGTATATCACTAGGAAAGCTTCACAGGTTTCAAGCCATCTCCCACTCAAGGTGGCAGAAAACACCAGGGACTTTGTAGAAGCTAGATCTGATGCACAGAGGATGAGCACTTTCCTGTGAATCATGGAGGTGTGAGTGTATGATCAACAATGGAGAGTCATTCACAGTTTCTCCTTAAAAGAGAGCACTTTTATCATAATTGGATGATTAAGAGGCAGGGAGGCAGTTTTCAGCCAAGTTTGCATATAGCAAGGGGAACTGAATGAATAGAATTTAACCACAAAGGAAGCAACAGCAAAAAACAAGTATCAATGTTATAATCAAAACCACACAAATTGTTTTCTTCTCAGGACAAGAAGAGACAGACACTGGCAGGGAAAAGCAACATCTAGTACTGGTAAGATTTGGATGAGAGCTCAGAGAGACTTTATAAGGCTGAAGAAAAGGTTGACTTAGAGAAGTAAATCCAAAGAATAATTTGGGCATTTCAAGAAGGCAAAAATTGCTCCAGTAAAAGAAAGTTGAGCCAGAGTTTTGTATGCAGATACTTTTTACTTTGCCAAAACCAGTACATTCTTTTTACTACCTAAATGAATTACAGAGTGATTTTTGCTGTTGTTGCTTTCCAAAGTCCTCTTAAAAAAAAAAAAAAAAGTAAAAAAAACCTCCTTGTTTCAACTGTGAGATGTAGATGTGTAGAAACACACTGCTAGCCATATTTGAAACTCCAGAATTTGACTGAAGAAGCTGCAAAGATGTCAGTGGTGAACTTTGCAGGTCCAGTGCAATTGGCTCACAATGTCCTTCTGCCAAAAAGGGGAATTAAGACACAAATCAGTGACTATAAACTGTGCCAGTGAACCTACAAAAGGAGGAGATCAGCTTAGACCCAGGAAACCTTGCAAACAGAGCTGGAGTGTTAGATACCACAAAGAAAATTGGTAATGGTCCAGGAGAAAGGGCTGGGCCAGCACTTTAAACAGACACCTGCGATTAGTTCCTATAGTTCAGGGAAAATGGGGGATGGTCACCACTTTGCATAATTAGATATCTTTCAAAGGTCCCATCTGTAGCCTTTTAAGTCTGTGAGATATATTTGTGCACACAGTCAGCTTCTGATGAGTTTTAAATTGAAGTATTTGTTCTTGGGAAAAGCCACTGTGTCCTTAACTTGGCAGTTTAGTTGATATGGCCTCTTTGCAATTCATCCATGTAATCACAGTATAACAGGTGAGAATTAGTGGATCAAAGTGGAATATTCAGGAATGGAAGCTATCTTTTGAGAGAAATAAAAACAAATTGTCTTCTAGCCTAGCACCAACAGAGATAGCTGTCCAGTGAACTGCATATCCTATTTAACAAAGAAAATATGCTTTAAAAATAATCTCACTGTTTAAAATATTGTTTGGCTACTATTTGATTTCAATTTCAAAAAATAAATGACAATTATGATTATGATAAATTGATTCACATGCAGCATCTGCTGATGTGTCTGTACAATGCAGACTTAAAAAGAGAAAAGATTTCCTGGAGGCGATTTTATACCAAATTTGCTACTTGGAATTATTCTTCCAGAAAATTAATGTCTCAAAGATTTTCAGATTTTTTTTTCTTGAGACAAGCATTTCAGGGTTGAAAAAAAAAAGTTGATATTTATTATCAGTTAGAGGAATAAGGAAAAGTAAAGAATCCAAAGAAACTTGCAGAAATGTCAGTATATTCTCAGTATTCACTCTCTAGCTTAAATCTTCTATGTTGCATTTCAGAAGTCAAGAGAAAGTTACAACTTTCTATACATCCATCCATACATGTTTCTTTCTATACATCCAAACTAAAAACATGAAGAGAAAGTATTTAATACAAACAAATGATATCATTGCCTTAAAAGTTAATGCTAAAAACTTCCTACATAAGGCGAGTCCAAGAATTCTGCAATTCCTCCTACATATTTGATGGTGTATGTAGAGTTATGTTCTAAAAAGATATTCCTCTTCTGATTTCAGCACTTCAGATAGTAAGGGTCCATAGAATTAGTCAGAGGGCAAATATCAGTTTAACTAATTCAGTATCAGTCTCAAGTTTTTCTTCACATCTCTTCCAGTAATTGATATATAGATTCCCTTTATCTTTCTACTACCAGTGTAAGTCATTGTCAGGCTATCAGCCACGGGCATGGGAATTGTCAAAGGCTACAGAAAAAAAAAAAAAAAAGAGTTTAAAGAGATGAAGTTAACCTTAAGAGACTTTTGAGAGTCACTTGTTTCAAAATCTCTTTTGAAAATGTCTGATGTCAATGTCTTGGAAAGCAGTAACCTCATATTAGAAACATTTCATGTCTAAAAAAGATTTCATCTCCAAATTCTATGTACAGCAAAATATATTCGTGCTTTACCAATCCCAGCTTGCATCTCACTAGTGCTTATTGTTGTACTTCTCTTCGGAAATTACCTCTTATTGTAGCTCTACAGTAAAAAAAAAATCCAGCTATTTCAATGGACTCAGGGTAGGGTCATACCCTATTGCAACACATACAGTAGAGCCCTGCTTCAGTTGAGCCTCTAGAGGCTATTGTAATATAATGCAAGTATGATTTTAAATGACTCATATGCAGTTTTTAACCTAATGACTCCCTTGAATGGTAAAGAGGCAATATTAAAAATATCCAAATGATATTATAATTTTATACAAAGGAATTAAAGTATAATGTTGCATGAGTATTGAATGAAGTGGTAGATTGTAAAAAATCAGAACAAATTAAGGTTATTGAACTACTTTCAAAATTTAAGAATTCTTCATAATTCTGACAAAATGCAGCATCTGCAGCTGAGAATTAGGAAACTGCAGGGCACTGAAAATCAATGAAGTGTTTACTTTTTTTGTAAAATCATGGAAATCATTACTGTGCTATTTTTGTAAGGCAAGGCAGTGGCAGTTAAGGAAAAGAATTTAAATACAGAAAGAAATTTCAATCCATGCAATTAAACATAAAAGAGAACTTCCCACATTAGCACAGAATCAAAGTATGTTTGCTAATTATTTCAAATATAGAGAAGGTGGGGTACATTTATTTCTTGGTTTATATCTAAGTTTTGTTTGTGCTTCTTGGCCTGTTATACCCTACACTGAGCTAGTAATTAGCACCAGAAGTCGATGCATGAGCTTGAAAACCTATTCATGTAACCTAAAAATAGAAACTGCAACTTTGCTTCTTTAGTGATATTTAGAAGTATCTAGTAACAGTGAGTGCTTGCAACTGCACTTTAGAATTAAAATTCATATGGGAAAAGTAGTAGGTTCAGAAGAATCAATGTGCTCTAGAACACTGCTCATAGGTTGTCATCAAAATATGCAGTTTTTACAGTAACCATGAGGGTGAGGGTGCACATCTGCTTTCCTTTGTTGCCTTTTCTATGCAAAAAAAAAAAAATCTAACCTAGTCCCTTTTAACATTTATATATCCATTTAAGGAGAACAAAAAGTCAATTAATTTTAGGAAAAAGGATAAAAATTATCTGTCTACATAATTTCAGTGCCAAACTTCTATACTGTCTCTCTGAAGTTTCAAATCATGGCAAAGACAAGTCTGTACAGGCTCTTGCTGATTAAAGGATTTCCCACTCTCCACTATGTATATAGGCAACTGTATGAAGACTTCAAGGGACTGCCTTGTCAATCCGAAATAGAAGTGTCTACTCTTTTTCTACCAAAAATATTTTTGAAAAAGTAGTAGATATAAACATATTATTGATTCCCATTCTCCTGAGAAATTTTGATGTCTGTATTTGACAAAATAGTCTATTAGGTTTCAGACTTTATGCATCTTGGGGCAATTGACCCCTATGTTCTTTGTCCAAAAAATCTGGTGATCAGATCTTACTCTCCTCCCAGGGGAACTGAAAAATACACAGTGAGAAATTTCAAACACAACAAATGTAGAACAGTCTGACTCTAATTCTGTTGTTAGCACAATTCTCTGCTACATTCTGTGTCTATGCTAACAGATTCACAGTAACACACATTTTACATATTTTTTTTCCTTAAACCAAAGAAAAAATCACCCATGATGATTTTGAATTTAACTGTAAAAAAATTAGATGATTCTGAAAATGGGGAGAAATATTTCTTAGTACTGAATAGATTTTATGGATCTAGTGTCCCAGCTTACACAAAAAGAAGATGCAGCGGTTAATAAGTACTTTGAGTCTAAATTTATTTTGTTATGATTAGTCTGCCTAAAAATCAATAATCATTTTGCTGATAAAATGATAAATTATTTATATATACAAGCAATCATATACCTTGAATTATGTTTATCCAGTTGTTTAAAAACAACCATTTTTAATGTGGAGAAATGGTGAATTAAAAAATATGTATAGATTTCTTTTTAACTAATGATTTTAATCAAAATCTATCTGAAATGAAATTGGATTTTAATTAAAATTGCAGCAAAAATAAGCTAAGATTTGATTCTATTATTTCAATAAAACTGCTAAATGTACTGGGTAGAAAATGAGTTCAAAATATGTCTTCCCTTAAAAAGTACTGGAAAACTTAGAAAAAAACATTAATGAATTCAATTGTTTTTTCGGGGAGTTTGGTTATTTCAATTTCATCATCACATAATTCCACAAATCTTAGGTCTCAGCATTTCATACCTACTTTTTATGCATGAATCAAGAAAAAAAAGCAAGCTTTCATTTTTTGTGTGTGTTCATAAGAAGCTAAAAGCGTTAAATCTAAAAAGAAACAAAGATCAAGTTTTTATCTGAATTAAGAGGCTATAAATCCCAAAACTTCTGAGTTCTATAGGTAATTATATCTTTAGTTTACCAGGTTTATTTATTTTAAGCTATGGTGGATTACATGCATTTTTGAATAACATTTTTGTTAAATTTAAGAGTGTGTTAAGGACTAGAGACTATTTCTAGGTCAAAAATCAGTTTGTATTATTTTCATTTTTGAAGTATTCTTTTAAGAAAATGTCTGTTTAATTAAATTAAAAACCTTTTTAAAAGATTTTCATCTATTTACTACAGTATACTCTTTTCAAGATCTTAATTAACAATGTTCATATTGATAAACATGTTATAGTTATTTTATGTTCCATTTTCTTCACTTTTGCACGCTAAAAACTTACCTGTGCAACATTCCCAGTTGAATGCAAGTAATAAAATGAAATTCTGAGGGTCAAACATGAATTTAACTGCTTATGAAATCTGCAAAAGACCATGAATTTACTGAAATGCATTGTAATTCTGTCACAGCAGTGAATAACAGTTCTTTAAGAAAATGACATCCAGATCAAAAGAAGTGAATCTAGGTCAAAAAAAATGTGTAAAATTACAGACTCCTTGTAAACCCATATTGCGTCTGAGTGCCAGTCTGACTATAACTGTGTAGATGGGTAACACAGAGAACTTCAGGTTTGAGCCCTGCTGTTCACTATAAAGTCCTGCCATCTGCTCAGGCAATATGGGAATGAAGTGTGCAAGACTCTCCTTGGATGTTGAGAGATGGAGCCGACTGTGTACAGGAGCAGTACAGAGATGTGGCACAACTCTGTGACACACTGCGTGCCAACGTAATCCTCACACCACTGAAGATCAAGCCACAGAAGTGATGGTTGGAGCAACTTCAGAACATGTTTTATCTCATCAGTTTTACACACTGGAGTTTTCTAAGATATGGAAATGATGTGAGCCACTTATATAACTTCAGCTTTTAAGACGGAATGTACACTATTTTGGGGCACTATAAGAAAGTGACTTCGATATGCTGTGGAAGAGAAGAATGAAATGAATACACTTCTCTGTGAAGAAAAATATATATTAGCATATAAATAAAATTGAATAGACAATAATATTGCTGAACAAAATATTAGCTAAATCTGAGTCCTGTGCCTGACCAATATTAAAATAATGTCAGAGCTTCCTGGGAATATTCATATTCTCTTGCATCATTCTCCAAAGGACTCAGTGATTCAGATGTCCCTCTTGCCTGCACACACATAGGTGCCTTGGTTACAAGAAAAGAGCACTACTGTTCTTTAAAAATGATACCACTATAGCCTTTGAAAAGGTACCTCTGCACTTACAGTGGCTCTTATGACCTGGACCACTTACAATACGGGTAAATGACTGCCTGATTCCAGTCCTTGCACTCCCTTCAACTTTTCCATGGCCTGTAAGTGGCCCAAAGGCCTGTCCAAAGCTGCCAGAGCTCACCAAGCCATAGATCAAGCATGGACCTCTCACAGAGAGCAGAGGAGAAATCTTTCTTGATTTTGTAGGTGAAGGAAGATTTCCTGAATATAGGTGTTTCACTAGGGACAGGACCCAGAGGAGAAGGCATATGAGCTGAAGTACCAGACAGTGTTGGTACTTACTTAGCAATTATTAAATCAGAAGTAGTCAGAACAAGGAACATGCAGGATGAGGATTAAGGGGAGAAGGAGAGGGAAAAGATGGATTTTATCTCCGAAAGCAGGGGGAGGGGTAGCTCTGAAAGCTATTTCTGAACGTGTCAGAGGGAATGAGGGACCTGGAGCTATGGCAGTTGTGGGATGAGGCAGGAGATCTCTGACCCAAACTATGTGCAAAGTCCTTCCATAGGATGGTTCCACTCACAGCAAGCCTCCCAGCAATCCACCAGCTAATATGAACCTCTGGCAGCATGATGAACAGAAAACATG
>JAUBNY010000306.1:280284-292737 GCA_032275445.1 Crypturellus soui | reverse complement strand
AAAGGAAAAGGAAAAGGAAAAGGAAAAGGAAAAGGAAAAGGAAAAGGAAAAGGAAAAGGAAAAGGAAAAGGAAGGAAAGGAAAGAAGAGAAAAGAAAAAAGTTATGCTACTATCTTATTGGACATATATTCATAAATACAGAAATATCCAAGTATAGTTATTTCAGGGCCTGTCCAGATCCTTAGTGAGGGAAGAGCAGTACATTATAGGACTTGCAAGGCCTGGTGGTTTGTGCTTGGATATAGCCAAGCTTTTTTTCATGAGCTATACTCATGAAAACCCCAGACATACACCGAGGAAGACAATACAGACCCTCATGAAATTTGGCTTCAAAGGTGCTTACAGAATGATATAGATGAAACAATCTGCCTGAAAATTATGCCTCTTAATATACATTTTCTTCTAGTTATTACTATTTATAGAAGATAGATCAAATGAAAGTACATTGGTCTTGGCGACTGAATTGAAGAAATGTCCTCAGCCAGTAAAAAATAAGGGGAAAAAATGATGTTGGTTTTGTCTTGCTTTCTTTTCCTCCTGTAGCACTTATAGTATTTACTATGTGTAAAAAAAAGTAGCTATCTATCTACTGAATAGCCCCAGCAAACTTCATGAATAATTAGCAAGGACTCAATGACTTTTGTGACTGAAATCAATCTTTCTTCTGCTACCATAATCAGTCTGGTATCATAATTAAGGGTGGTTTTCACAAGTGTGACTAAGGTCTATAGATTCTTCCATATTATACATATATATGTGCTTATATAGTCCTTCCTCCATTTTTAGTAGGGTCTAAAATCAGCAATTAAAATTAGATTCAGATGGAAACACATTATGATTTTTTTTCAGTCTTTTGTTATGTTTTTGAAATTTCATCCTTGCTCTTTGAACTTGCTCTTTGACACTCTGGCCATTTTTAGCATGAAGAAACAAACTTTTAAAATTAATTCATTCCATTTAAGTGATTGTGCCATTCCAACTTAATTTTAAGCTAATTAATACCAAGTCATTTGTAATGTTTTATCACTAAAATTAAAAATAAAGGTACAAAATGTGAGTACAGTTCAAGAAATCAAGACATTGTTTCATTTCAAAAAGTTCATGATGATTATTAGTGAATCAGACTGATGCTTGTGGGTAGCACTGACATTAAAAGAATAGAAGTGTCATTATATTACATAGTGTGTTAAAAAAAAAGAATATATCTTTAAAGTATCAAAGAGATTTTATGGTCCATTGCACTAAAAAAAAATCATAAGTGTATATTTGGATAAATGTAGCAATATCAGTCATCATAGTCAGTGATCTGTTCACATATGAATCTTCTTACACTTCAGTCTGACATAATCTCAAACAGTCTGGGCAAGATCAGTTTCCAAATAAGAATTAATGATAATGGAGTCTGCAACCTGAAAAAAGAATTATTTCTTAATTTTTAATGTGAAAATAAATCTGATGACAGAAATATCATTTTTTTATTTGGAAGTTGGGAAAACTCATGCAAAAATGTTATGTTCAGCACTTCTATGACATACATTATGAAAGGTGACAACCTCAACAGCTGTAGGTGGAATATAATTAGGCTTTATTATCCCCATTTTACAGACCGTAATCTAAGACACACAGCAATCAAAAGCTACACAATGCACAAAGATTAGAACACAGAAAGATTAGAATTCCTATTTTCTGGGATACAAAAAACTTCCATCGACTTTAATAAGCATTATTTGTACCTCACAGTGAAAAAAATAGCTTTCAGTTTTCATGGTCTTCAGCCTCACATTACCTTCTCAAGCAGTTTATACTGCTATTCAGGCAAGTCTAATTTATCAGCTATGTCCAAAGAAGACCGCTAAAAACACTTAATGCAATATAGCATAAATGAGGTGATCAACAGGATTCTCTCTTGGGTCTTGGCTATCCCACAGAGCTCAATTCCTATAGAATGGGTAATTGCAAGTTCCTTCTGACACGCAGATGAAGGTATGAGAAAAGACAGCTAAGGCTGCTCTGTGATTCACTCACTCAGAGTGGGCAGTTGTGTTCTGTAACTTTAATGAGTCAAGTAAGGAAGTTACTGAAAACAAGGAAATTTGGGCTGCTTTTGAAGAAAAGAATGGTGCTAGAGGGAAGACAGCAAGGTTTAGCTTGAGAACACACTATAGTTGTACAAGAGAGCTGTGTACATTAGGTTTGTTTTGATTTTTGTTTGTTTTTTTTATAACTTCAAGCCTATTTTTAGTTTTGGAAACTAGGATATGTTTGTGACAGTTTTTGTTTGCAGCTGTTTTGTTTTATTTCTCCCAATTTGAAAAAGTTCTACAAGTTCCTCCCAGGAAATGATATGATGCTTATATGTGCTTATGTAGATCCTTATCATGACTTGGCTATTAGAACATGAACCCTTCATTTTCAAAGAATATTTTCTAAGGACAAGTGTATTAGTTTTGTTATCTGATAGTCTACAAAGAGAAAGTTGTAGTTCTTTTTCTTTCACATAGAAATATATGTTTGGGCCTCAAATGTCATCAAAACTGTTACATCCATTCAAAAACACACTTCAAGCTTCCTAGTAAACATATGCTTGCATAGTTCCTTTTTACACTTATTTAGTAACCATAAATAGTATGGCTTATTTTAAGAGACCTTTGTTTTTTTTTCTCTTTTTTCTTTTTTTTTCCTTCTTACAAATGAGTAGGACATAATAGTAGAATCTCTTTACTTATTGCTCAAATGCAGCCACCGTTAAAAGGTGATGCTGTTCAGCGGTGTACAGTAGTGTTACTGTCAGATGGAAGTGACAGTATTTCCTTGCACTGAAATTTGGCATACACAGTGCAGACTAAACATTTTACTTTTTGGACCATATTATGAAGAGTGTCTGAAGATGGTATCAACGTGCTTTTCTTATTACTGTAACAAAAATTGTGTAAAAGTTGTCTTGCTTATAGGGTAAGCAGCTCAATACAAGACAAGGCAAGTTTTTTGTAAACTTTGTCTATTTTGTTTATTGTTACAGAAGTGTGCATCCCTCTAAGATTTCAAGCTTGTCTCTCATCCAATATATTGATCTTCAGGCTGATGATCCCAAAAGTTTGTCTATTGTCTTCTTACGTGACTTGCAATAGCAGTCAGCCCTCCTGTTGTGTTACCATTTTGCATCTATTATCTACTAACAGTAAAAAAATGACTTTCATCTCTTTTCATCTTTACTCAGTTTCCACTTTTTTTTGCTTTGCCTGCACCATTCCCAGCTGCCTTAATTCGGGGCTGAAACTGATCACAAATTAAACTATGTATATTCAAAAATTGCTGTTGTTTATTCAGGGATAACCCTGAAGCAAAGCAGCTAATCAAGCACTTGATTAAGCTTGATTCTAACTGTATTTTGCAGTCGCTGGACACAGACTGCAGTGCCCTTTTTATAAGTTCTTTGCTCTAAAGACTGATTTTAGTTCTAGTAGAAACTCCATCGGTTTTCTGCAAATACAGTGCCCATTGCAGTTACTGTCAAAAAGCATGTACAAAGAATTGTAAAAAAGTATGTTAACATTCATTAATTAACAAATGTTTTTGATATGAATAATGCATGTGCAACATTTTGTCTTCCTAGACATACATGAACTAAAATTATGTGCCCTCATTAAAGGCAACCTACATCCTTATGTCGATTTACTGACACAGATTAAGCAAACATATCAGGCTCTACAGACATACATCCTTGGCAAAGATTAAATGCCTGGTAAGGTTTTTATAATGTCTAATATGAACTGGGGCAAAAAAATAGTTCTTCTAGGATAACCAAGTTTGTACATATATATATGTATATATCTATAGCACTACAATACCTATAATAAGCTTCATTTTATGATTACAAAAATAGAGTCACAGTGGTAAAATATTTAATAAACTTACTTTTTAACCTCAAGGTCATGCAGAAATCTAAATATAGAACTTCTTGTATTCTAATCTGAAATAAGAAATAAATTGGAATTACTTCACCTATTTTTCCAGTAAACAGGGGAACTGAATGTAAAGAAACTGGATATGTAGATTTCTGTTTCATTGTAGATTTTTATTTCTTCTTAAATCAAAACATATGATTGAGAAGTTGCTCAAGGATACTTTCAGTGAACAATATTTCTGCCAATTTATAAATATGCATTGTTTATTTGTTCTGCTTCCTAGATACTCTTATTTCTGTGTGTTTCTGTCTTTTCTTCATCTGTCTCTAATATAATAGATTAGATGCCAATAAATTAAAATTTTATTAAGTGGAGTTGTTAATATTCAGCAATGAATTTGACAAGTTATTCTTCTGTACAAACTGTTCAAGACTGCCTTAAGTCCATATCCAAGAAAAAAATCAAGTAAGTGATCACTTTTACAGATCAGGACAGAGAGGCTCATAATAACTTAATAAGCACACTAAGACAGAGCTTTTGTATTAAACTTTGATTTTAGGAGCTTTAGGAGCTATTGTCTTATTCACCAGACTGTTTCTATCACAGTAAGGAATATAAATTCACTATAATTTAAAAAAAAAATACCACTGAACTTGTATCAAGTTATCCCTCAGTACCTTTATATAGGATATATAAAAATGAGTGATGCCAGTACTGAAATAAGATAATAGGAGGGAGTTTGGTCTGATAATTTCCCTCTTAGTTGCTAGTCCTTCATTCGAATATTCAGTGGACTGATTCATTATGTGAAAGTTGCTTTACTTCTTCATACTTTCCTCAATGCAGTTATAAAACTGAGAAGCAAGACCTCAGTGGAAAAACAAGTGCTGCATCTCCATTAGCATTAAGGGATATATAAAATAAAATGGGAGTTAGAATGGCTATATACAGTATAAATGTGAAAGCAGTAAACCAGCAGCTCAATGTACTGATGATATATAATCTTTAAAGGATATATGCTCAGATTAATGGCAGTGGAGCTCAATGTCACTAAAGACCTGATGGAAATTTCAGCCCTTTCATATAGAAAAAGAATAAATTTTCATGACAGTTCTGGGAATGCAGCATAAGAAGAATGCCCAAGTTATGTTATTTCATACTAATAGGAAAGAAAACTAATAGTGACTATTGAGAAATTCTTTGCATTTGCAGTGGAGCAGCTAATTAGGCAATTAGAGTGGTTAAAACTGACATAAGACTAATACCAGAGGAGCTGCATCCCAAATCTAAGAAGGAAATAACAGAAAAATAAGACCTTTAAGAATCCTTTTGGGTTACATTTTTGGATATCAACAAACTAAAGGCTGCGTTTGTGTTGCTTGTATTAACTAATGCTATGGAGGACATTTGGTCCACACTGAAATTTTCAAATCCTGCTCCTATATGCTTTCTTTGTCATTTAAAAATATGTGTTGATGAAAAAAAAAAAACTCAGCAAGAGAGCAGCAAGGCCAGAACACAGCTGAGAACCAAGTGATATAACAAGCAGGTCCCACTGCACCAAGCAAGGTGAGTGAGGCAGGTCTGGTGATGGTAACCACAGGCAGCTTACAGACAAAATTGCCAGACAATTGCCTAATAAAGAGACCAGTTAAAGACAAGCTGAGCAGCCCTGTCAGTCCTTTGGTCCAGGTCTGAACAGATTGTGTTTCAGGTACCAATTTCTTCATTGTAGCGTGAGGCATCATAGTTTGGACATCTGGTTGATTTTCACTTCAGAAGCCACATAGAGAAAATATTAACCAGCCAGACTCTTGAAGCAAAATGTTCCTTTAATAGTGTATCATAGAAAGTAACTAATTAGATGTGTAAATAAATATTTTCTGTAAGACAATAAACAGCAATATAAGGTAGCATGTGAAAAACAGAGAGAAGCATCAAAAATGTTCTAGTAAACTTCTTGAGAAACAATATTAGCTAATTAGACAGCAAAACGGTAAACGGTCAACATATTCCCATGTTCTAGTTGCAGAATTATGAAGAATATTTGCCAATTTGAAATGCACACTTTTCTGGAGAACTAAATACTCAGACGTTCCTGACATCTTGATTATCAGAGTTACAGTTAGTCTGTTGGTATTTAATATGAAATAATTTACTTAAAACTTGTATCTTCAAATTCTACAAATATGAACTAGAGAATCTTATGATATGGGTAAGCACAACTTCTACCTTTTATGTCCAGAATAATTTTGGTTGTTAAATTCAAAGGCTTGACAAGGGTAACCCAGGAAAAAAAAAGAGTATTTGAGCTAATTACAAATAAGATGATTGACTGGGCTTTGTTCATCCTGCAATAACACATCTGTTCTTTCCTATGTGCTTTTCTTTTTTTTTTTCTTCTCTTTTTACTTAAATGTAACTGGCTTTATCTAGCTTCTGGTTGGCATATCTATATCCAAACATCACTCTGAATTAAGAGAAAGCTGCAGTATTTCTGAATGATAATACTGCTATAGGGATTTTGCTGTTGTGATAGTCTGCAGTAAATTCTATAAAACTGTATTTTTCAAAACAATTTGTTATTCTTTAGAGGCTTGTAAGTGTAATGGCCAAGTGAAAAAATTGTGCACAATTCTTTATTAAAGTCTGTGAAGGTCAAAATTTCAAAAGTTTACAAAATCAGAATACAGTTTCCTTGGATAAGGACTCATTTGGTTTGGAAGGGACTTCTAAAGAAATCCAGTGTCAAAGTACACTCTGGAGAAAAAACAGTTGGTCTCCTTGTAATTAATCATTACATAAATGTTGAGAGCATACAAAATCTTACAAATATCTTGATGCTGTAGACTGAAACAAACAGGTTACAAATTGTTGCAAAAAATAAAATAGCATCTGGGAGGCATAAATATGTCATTCACCCAAGAACATATATTTTTAGATGCAACTTGAGTTGGGATTGCCTCATCATAAAGCAAAATGGCTGCTTTCAGAGCATTGCTCGGCCTTACCTAACCATATTAATTCTTGGTTAGCATTGCTACATAATGTGTCTAGACAAAATGACTTTTCAAAGGCAGGCATCTCAAATATTTAAAGTAATGTTTCCATTCCATGAAAGTAGATGTTGGAATACCCCAAAGAAATAGCATTAAAAACGGCCTCTCAGAAATGGGAGGTTGGTCTGCTTCTTTCTCTTTGAGATTTATATCATGAAAAGGATTTTTTTTGTCAAGAATTAATATTTTAATTAATCTTCGAAAATTTTAAAATTTAGAAGAATTTAAAACATTAGAAAAGTTTTGAAATGTGACTATCTTTAAGTAATATACTATTTATTGCTGAAGGGGAACTAGAAGTATATAGAATAAATCTTTCTTTCAGCTGGAAGTTTTCTGTGTAAGAATGATTGAATATATCATTCAAATGTAAAAGTACTGTAGATCAGAACTCCATGCAAAAGTCATTCATCTAACACTTTGCTTCTCATAATGGAAATCTTTTATATCACCTCTTTTCACAAGGCTTTCCTCGGGTGATGTTTAATGTAGTTTTAGTTCTCATAAGAAAAAAAAATGATATTCTAATTGTATTAATCTGTTCCGTTCTATATCCAGGTCTGATATAGAAGTACAAAATAAATTGTTCCATCTTTATATAGTGTTTGACTCAAATGTATGAATACAAATTCTACTGTTTCAATATTTTTTATTTTAGAAATGATTTTGATATAAATACTCCTATTTTTCATTTGTCATATAGAAAAGTGTGGATAACAACTGTGAAATTTTTTGGACAATTTGCTCTCTTCATCTAAGATATATCTGTTTTTAACATTTTTTCATAGTTCTCTCTGAAGACCTAAACACAAACAAAACAAGAAATATAAATGAAAGTTTCTATTTTTCTTTGAGTCACATGTATATTTAATTTTCATTCCTTTTACACATGTGATCCATTCATCCATTTACCTAACAGACTCAGTGAAAACATATTTAACCAACCTGAAAGTCTTTTTTTGGTGACATGACTTAATTAGTGGATGATAGGAGAGAAACATATACTGTTTACCTTGACTTTAGTAAGTCATTTTACACTGTTTCCCATAACATCTTGATAGACAAGCCGATGAAGTATGGGTTAGGTGTCAGTGAGGTTGATGATGAACTTGCTGAACTGTCAGCTCAGCATATGTGATCAACAGCATAAACTTCAGATGGAGCCCTAGTCACATTTTATATTTTTATATGAGAGCTTTTATATGATAAGCAAAGGTCTTAATCTAGAAAACTAATGGAGAATTGAGAATTAGAAGAAGTAAAAGATGCAGGGGAAGTATGAAATGTAAGGGAAATAAAAGTAAAGAGATTGAAGGAATTGAAGGAATGGTTTTACTTATGTCATTGATAGTCAAACCTCTTGAAGCGACTAGGCCTCCATCTGAAGTTTGTGCTGTTGAACACAACATGCTGAGCTCATTGAAACTGGATTAAGTAAGGAACAAGCTACTCAAGAAATTTCATGGAGGTTGCAGGAAGTATACATATGCAAGTCAACATATTATAATGAATGACAGAAATCCTCAAAAAAGCACAAAATACCCTCACTATGGGATTCTGAGTGTCAAACAGAATATATTATTGGGAAAGAAACTTCAGATATTCTTTAACTTAGGTAAATATCTCAGCAATGGTGATATACTTGAATATTCTTGAATATGACTGAAAATAATATTGCTGAGATGTTTGCCAAAAACCTATATTCCAGCTCCAGTTTATAATTTATTATAAACCTTTCATGGCGACCTGTCTCTCAACTAGCCATGCCATTGAATAGGAGAGAATGAAAGAAACTTGTTTTGTGCTTTCAACTAGGTATGCCAATATATTTGCATATGCATAGTGAGAAGTTACCCTACTCAGATAATAACTTAAATATTCTCTTTGCAACATATGAAAATAAAATATAAAAAGCACAAAAAGCAAACACATTTACAATGGCAAATTACTCAAGTTACTTTTATTAAAAAATAGACATAATTCATCCAAAATACATAATGCCTTTTTTTGTACATCAATCTAATACTTTTAGTGATCAGCCAATAAATGCGTTTTCATTTCCTGAATGTCAGTGAGATCAAATATTTTGGTAATGTTTCAAATACTGCATTAGAAAGCCAGTATCCAGTATGTCTTACATATTATACCATGTCAGATACATATATTTATTTCTAAATGTTATGATTCTCTCAAATACAGTGGAAGAGTCACAATAGAGTTGAGACTGAATACAATTCAAAATATAATCATTGTGCAGTAACTGAGAAACAAGGCTTACAGGTTTGATAAATGACTCACAGAACTTCAAGGAATCTATATATACCATTTTGTTCTATCTTTGCCTTGTCAGCATCAAGTTTTCATGCTCCAGCTGATTCAAATCTAAATGATAAAAGTCTTTCACTGATTTTGAATACATTTATCACAGGACCCTTCTCTGGTTACCTGCTGGTAACACATGCACGTGAAGATAGCAAACACAAGGGAGAGATTCTTGCATCTCTCTGTTGACCTGCATAAGAGATCTGTAGCTTTTTGGACTCTGTCCCTGCATCTTCTAATTTATTGTATTTTTCTATATAAATCATATAGGTTCAGACCTGGAGACACACACACATACACACACACACGTATATATATTCTATATATTTCCACCATTCACTTTATTTTTTTTATAGATCGTGACCTTCATGCAACTACCGTTATATACTTTAGTCACTTACCCTGGTTGTCTTTTCCTATAAAATGCCATTTGAGTTGATTTTGAAGATAGAGAATATGTTCTCTCAACTACCCATCTGGCACTCTCAATGCTTATCTGAAGCAAGATAAGATTTTCTTGAAAATCGCGCTGACACACAGAGTGATGTTCAAGATTTCTCTACTATATGTTTTTTAAACCTTTTAGATTTTTGGTGAAAATCACCATGTCTCACTTAGATTTATATATTATTTGACATTTGATACAAATTGTTTGATATTCAGTAGACTAATGAAATCTACTTTTCTATAGATTTATGTCCTTTGCCTCTCTGCTTGCTGCTTTTTCTTTTCATATTCATGACACTGAGCAAAAGTCAGCATATGCCATGGTTAATCCAGACAATTGCAGACTACAAAGTCTGCAAACTGCTGCTACCAAATGAAAGTTGAGGACTGACAAGGAACTAAAAATAAACTGATCTCATACCTATCAGTTATTGCTTTGTTTCATGGTTGAAGAGTTCTCACTAACTATGAATCACAGGTGCTTTTCATTTTGAAACATTTATCAGCGTATGTTTTAATCAAATTGAACAGAAATGAGTCTTATACAGTGAGTAAAGTACAATCGTTATTAGCTGAATCTTTAGCTGGATGAGCTTATTTCAAGGGCTTGGAAATTTGGGGATTTTCAATTTTCTCCAAGTATCAGAAAATACTATGCCTAAAGCATCCCAGCACCTTCCTTTTACAGACCTCTTGCTTTGTGTAAACCAAACATCAGAGCTGTCATGACACAGATGATAAAAAGATGATTCTTGTATTTCTGAGTGTCCAGTGAAGACACTGCAATTATATCTATGTTTAAAGACCATAAAATTAGCATTTATCCACATTAAGTAAGCCCATGTTAAGCAAGAACTAGCTTAGGTGGGAACTTGTCTGCTAAAAAAACTTACAGTAAAAAAATCTCGTAAACAAGGCAATTTTTGGTTTCTCTACATCCTCAAGAGCAGCCAGTCTTGCTACCTCATGGATTGCTCACTAAAGAAGTTCTATGCAAGACGTGCACAAAATGCTTTGGGAACTGAGTGACCAAATGCTGTGATGGAGAGGAGGTTTCATCAACGGGATAGAATAAGAGAAGATCCTCTCTCTCCAGTAAAGAAGAAAAAATATGAAGTAATGTGTTTTGAAGGAGAAAGTGGATTTTGGATGCTTATGAAATAGAATGAAAGCACAGATGTGAAAAATACAATGCTCAAAGGTATGGACAGTGTGTATGTGAATGGTGACTGAGAGCTGTCCTTTCATGGGGATCACAGTAGCACAATAAATAAGTTTATTCTGGGGCTGCTGAGGAGTCCTTCCCTGTTCTTTCACTAGTTGTGGATGGTACAGCTTTCTGTGATGCTCCTGCTGGCATCTACCATGGTAATCTATATTTGTACTGGCATAACAAAACAATCTTCTAGATGTCAGGTTATAGGATACAAGGCTTGTATGCATGCCCATGAAGGAATGTCATGGCGCACAGATAGGAGAGGGGACTGTGGTCATGTGGTCAGACCTAGCCCCTATCCTGTGCAACCAGTTCCTGAACTGGGGGAACACTTGTCACCACGAGTCTTCTTAAAGGCTCCCATAGCACTTTACAGAGCAAGGGGCCACTGCCTACAGGGTGATAGGGCATGCTGGGAAGGTGCAAGGAGGAGCAATGTGGGACTATACAAGAGTTACTATAGGAGGTTTAGGAGACAAACCACCAGTGTGGAAAGGGTGGTGGCTTGGGAAAGAACAAGTGTGGGAAAATAGGAGACTAAGGGGACAAAAGGACCAGTTGCATGTAAACAGGGTCTGGTCTGTGCGCTTTCCTGGCCATGCCCTGCCGCTGTTGTTACAGACTGTCTTGTCTTGCCTTCTCAACAAACTTCATTTCTATTTTCCCAGGTAAGGGACTCTGTGTGTATGTGTTTGTGTGTGTGTGTGTGACATCTTAAGTGTCAACATCCGGAATCAGACCAAGAGCCATAGTGGCCAATGCGTCTTTTGTGACAGGAACTGGAGTGAGTGGGGGGCATATGTGAGTTTGTGATTACTAGTGAACATCAAACCAGAATAACGAGCAAGATGGATAAGTAGTGTGGGAATTATCTATAATTTGGTTCAGATGCTGGAAAGATCAATGTCTTCAAGTTTGCTACTGGAGGTCCAAGTCAGCTAATGAACCACAGGGTCACTTGATATACATGTGCACAAATGTGTGTCTCTGGAGGGAACTGGAGATGAGAAGATCCAAGGGACGTCTACTAGGTAGATTGTGTGTCTGCTCAGAGCTACTATGTTATATATGGTAGACCTTCATCCAAATCAGTTAGAGAGGGGAAAATCATGAGACTGTTGTTGCTAATTGTGTCTCTGTGAGTGTTTCTGTGTTGATCTGTAAGATTGGCTGGTATATATGTATGTATGTGTGCATGTGTTGTTTACATGTGTTTGTGCATTTGCCTATTAGAAGTTCATCCTCTGGCTTGCTACAAGCTGGACCTGGGAGTATAGATTTATGGTAGCCTCACGTCTATCAGGCTGCTATTAGGCAGCTGCAGAGGATTTCATATAACCAAATATTAATTCAGTTCCAGCAGCTGAGGATACATATAAACTTCTTGTGGGAATAATAAGGCTAAGCATAGAATGACAATACTGGCCAAATGGCCAGTATTATCATTATTGATGGAAATAATTAGCCACTTTCTGATCCCAAACTGGTATTGTGTAGAACATTT